>CM067551.1:20412500-21012500 GCA_034509755.1 Anisodus tanguticus
AAATATCATGTCACCCTACCTATTCGTTTATTTACATGTTTATTTGAGGTCTTCATGCCTAAAATATGTAAGTGTCATTGTGTCAAGCATATAGCATGAATAGGACTTTATATGTCTAGCCTAGACTAGATGGTTCTGTGCCCTTTAAGATGTTGTCCTTAAAAATGATCACTTGTTCATTTCCTTATCTCATATGTCTGCTGGACTGTTTATACACTTGCCTTGCCTGTTTGGATGAGAAAATGTCCCCATATCAGCATGTGACACGTCTTAAAATTCTCTTGTATATGCCCTATCTATTGAATTATCTGAATGATATTTACCTTAGTATTGTGCATCCATTGAAACTGACCCATGTCATGCTAAGCTATAGCCATTGTTGCATTTCACACATGACTTATAACCATGTTCCATGTAGTAGGATGTGTATATAGGGTATAGTTTGGTATTGAAATTGTCCAAGCATGAATGAAAGATCCTAGAAAATGCCTTGAGCATGCCTCATTCAGAAGCAGAAAAAATGCATTTTATTCTCTGTTAAATTGTGCATATATGTCTAAACTACCTACTTAGGATCATGTTTTGCTTCCCATATTTTGTGGATCTACTTATGTAAGCATGTCAATTTCCCTGAACAATGAATGTGTCTTTGGAATGATCTATCCTTAATATATATTGATAGGATGACCAGGTTCCCTATTAGGCCTAAGGACCCATGTTTTGTAAAAGATATCGTGATCATATTTAGGTATCCTATTAGGGATGTATGTGTACGTCTTTAATGAATGCCTCAGACCTTGTTCAACTTACTCTGATTGATTAGTTGTGTGTAATAGAAAGGAACTCATCGTGCAGTTTGTCCTTGTTTTGATATCCTAGCAACATTATCATGTATTTTTTTTATATAAATAATGCTATACAATGCATACTTTTATTCAAAATCACTTTACATGTATTTTATAATGCCATGCGAATGCATGCCCTCTCTTATCCAAAAAAATAAAATTGCATGTATATTATCAACTTTCCTACAAATGCATACTTTCATCCAAAAATTAACTTTACATGTTTTTCTTACAAATCCTTCATGTTGTCAAAATGCATCTTTTTATTAAATACTTGCAACATTTTTTTACTTAACATTTTTTAAAAAAATATGCATTTTCTTAGCGTAATAATTAACCTGAGTTTGACCGGATAACCGCAAGTTAGCGGATCTTAAAGGATGCCTAACCCCTCCCTTTAGGATAATAGAGAATTCTTACCTAAAATCTCACAGTTTCGCAGATCATTAACCGGAGTTCATTTTTAGCATTTAGTTAATATTTAGGTCCTAATTCACCGTAGAATAATTATGTGGCGACTCCTCAACAACTTTATCAATCCATGGAATCGACCCATTACGTCGCGAACCGTGGTAAAAAAATGGGGGTGACATAAGATACTGCAATGCCTCTGCTAAGCTGCGGTAATGTGGGGTCACTGTATGAAGTACCTGTAGAGTTGCTCAATTTTGCCTTCGTATCAACCGGTGTATGTGATGGTTTGCACGAGGACATACCGGCTTTCTCGATGATCTCCTCGACGTATTTCTCTTGACATAGAAATAGACTACCTGCATATTAAGTTACAGCGATGCCCAAAAAATAGTTTAACGGGCCCAAATCCTTCATAGCAATTTCCGAAGCAAGAAAGGTCATAATAGACTAGCGAAGTGACTCAGATGACGCTGTGAGAATGATGTCATCCACATAGAGAATAATATATGCCATGTCATTTCCCTTTTTGTAAATGAACAAATACTGATCGGACTTGCTGTGTGAGAACCCTAGTGTGGATACGAACCCTGCAAACCTGTTATACCACGCCCTGGGGCCTGTTACAAACCATATAATGATTTTTTCAACAAGCAAACATAATTCGGATGAGTAGGATCTCAGAAACCAAAGGTTAGTGCATGTAAACTGTTTCCTGTAGGTGACCATGTAAAAAGGTATTCTTGACATGTAAAAAGGTATTCTTGACATCTAGCTGATGGATGAATCATGATTTGGACAGAGCGAGACTAAGAACAGTCCTGATAGTTGCGGGTTTAACTACTGGACTGAATGTTTCACTGCAATCCACGCCAACTTGCTGAGACCAGTCATCACCAACAAGACGAGCTTTGTTTCTCGCAAAGGAACCATCAGAATTCTTTTTATGACAGAAAACCCACATAGACCGTATGATGTTCACATTTCGGTTTGTGAACTGGGCCGAGGGGGCGTAATTCATAGCTCGTTTTAGTTACTGGGGTCGCAAGTAAATATTTTATACATATGCATTAATTTCCTAATGCAAATGCAGGATCTAAGCAAAAGTTATTGGGTTTATCCGAACTTATACCTAATATTGTAGTTTCGTCCTTATCAATGCACAAATATGTAAGTCTTATTTTCAGGAACTTCAATTGCGTTCATATCCATTGCCATAGAATTCAAGCTTTCCGCAGCCCTTCTCATCAATAGGCTCCTGACATACAAAGAATGCGGCTCGTTCTGAAAATTTCCTATTGCCCAAGAAATTAATTGCCATAAATAAAAACCAAAGTCAAAAACGTATAGGAGGTATAAAACTACAACAAGAAAAAAGAAAAAAAACTACAGATGACATGTCGCTCCTCTATCTATAAAACTCAACTAATTAACAAGATGTATTAGTTTCATCTACCTAATTCTAATGCTAAGCAATTTCCATTTATCCAATTGAAAGGGACCTTTAACAGAACTAGGCAATTGATGATAGGAAGGAAGGCTCGCCATCAACTATTAAAAACATATTTTAACGTTTTGATCCATTAAAATGAGTTAAGTTTGCATGTAAGAAGATATATTCTCACTAATAATTTAAACTTTTAAATGAGGTAGATAAATACTTCTTAACAAATGTGTCATTCTCCATTTAGACCGTTTTTCCTTTATACTATATTTCTTGCCATTTTCCCCTAACAATTTTAGACTTTTTGTTAGATCTCCTTGTCTTAAATTGGTCAATGAATCAACCCTTATTTCCAGCTATATATCTCTAGAGCTTTGTTATTTTCTCATAAAACAGACTATTTCTTTATGACTACAAAAAATCTCGACTGACCTCAAAGATATGAAGATGCCCTTTAACTGTTTTATTTAAGCAAAGAAAAGCACTCAAAAAACAAAATGTAATGGAATCAACTAAAGAAGAGTAGAATATAAACAAATCTTAAGTTTAAGAAAAATCTGAGTGATAGTAATTTTGGTCTAACTCTATTTATCTTAAAGAATTTATTGAATATGTATATATTATTAATTTAAAATTCAGTATCTTAAACAAATTAGAATCACGAACCCAAGATTTTTGAATCCTGGCTCCGTCTTTGGTGATGGTTATTCTACAACCGAAACATACCTGAAGAATGTTTTTTTCATTTTTATAATACTCTGTATGGAGTGATTTATGCATGTCACCAGAGTCGTTTATCCTCCTTTTTCTTTTTTCCATTATTTTATAATTTTCCCTTCTTGTTTTTTCTTTCTTCTGCTTTTTTTATTTTTCTCTTGCCTTTATCTATTCTTTTTTCCTTCTCTTTATCCAGTCCATTCCAAAATCTCTTTTCGAATTTTATAATACTATTTATTTTCCCTCACCTTTTTCTTCCTTCATTTTTCTTGTCCATATCTCTCTCTGTTTTTTCCCACTCCTTTTCCTATACAAATTCCCTCTTTTATATTCCTTTATTTGTTTGCTTATCTTTGAGCCGAAGATCTATCGAAAATAACCTCTTTATCTTCAAAAGTAGGGGTAAGTTTGCGTATATCCCACCTTCTCCAAACTCCACTTGTGAGATTACACTGATCGGATATATATGTTGTTGTTGGTGTATATTCCTTTTTCTCTTCTTATACAATTTCCAAATACCATATTACTCACATGGCCTGTAGGGCCAAATGATATGTTAAACATCAATAATATGAGAATTATAGGTAGCTCTGGTCCTTAATTCCATTCCCATTTAGATTTTCTTCTTTGTGTTTAATTAGTTGATTGAGCGTAGCCATGAATATTTTTTGTCATTTTTATATAATAATTAAAAAGAGGTTGTTATTTGAAAAGAGAAATTTTGAAGTCGGATATCTTATACTCCACTACTTTTTCGTGAAACTGAAAGGGTCATGTTTTGGAATTAATTTAGCCTATGCGAAGAAGTCAGGGTATTTTCGTGAAACTTATGTCATTTAAGTGATTGATATTTTAATTAAGTCCTGAAATAATTAATTTCATACCCTTAATTAGTGATTGCGATAGTGTAATACTATGTATTGGAGTTTGAGTTCATTTCAAATAACTTGAAACTTACGGATTCGAACCTTGGGTATGCATAAAATTTTGATAGGAAGCGTTTTCTTTAGAAATGGGCTCTGCTCAACGCGAATTCGAATATAATCGGACATCAATGCGGCATGCGGATACCGAACATCAGGTGAGAAACTAAAAAAAAAAAACTTGAAACTTACATTTGTTTAGGCTGATCGGATTATATATGAACAGAAGTTAGGGATGTTCGGCCCATCGGTTAATTTATATATCAACCAAACATAATCAACATACAAATCACATTTATTTAGGCTGATCGGTCTGTATATGAAGAGAAGTTAGGTATGTTTGGCTCATTGGTTTATATATCAACCAAACAGACTCAACATACAAATACAAATAAAATGAAAAGTTTCAATTAAATTGAACATAGACAATGAGAATTCATTGAGCGGCTCCTAATATGTACAAGGGTAAAGTGTTCTTTTGCATCACGTACTCTCTACTTATAGCTTTAGAACTTTTTTCCTAAATACGTAACGTTTTGAAAAATTGAGATGTTTGACCAAAATTAAAAAGAGCATTTTTGAGTAGTAGAAAGCTACCAACTGTATTTTTTAAAAATGTTTTATCATGTCTTATTCGCTTTTTTAACATTATTTTTATACTACTTTAAATTTCTTGTTCGGGTCTGACTGTTTCTCTTGCTTTGCTTGTGCTTATACTTTGTCTTGAGCCGATAGTCTTTCGGAAACAACTTCTCTATTGGTAGAGGTAAGGTCTGCGTACACTCTACCCTCCTCAAGATAAAAATAACTTTATCACTAATTTTTATTTACAAAACTAGCTTTATTAATTTCAAAAGAAAAATCAATTGTTAAAACATTGTTCCTATATCTTCTTTTTCACCGTGACTTTTTCCCCATTATTTTCCAAATTCATTATTCTCGCAAATCTTACCAAATCTCAAACAAAATAAGAAATATCCTTTATTGAATAACTTATTTAAAGTATCTAATTGAAAATAATAAAAATACTATTTTCTTCATAAATAATATATTAGTAAAGTAATAAAAATAATCCTTTTAAAATTTTATATTACAATATATGTAAATTAAATATATTACGTGTCCTTTTCATAATTAAAAGGTTTTTTGGAAAAGCTTTTCAAATATTAAAAAAGGACTTTTGAAATAACTTGATCAAAAGTTTTTTGGTAATTATATTATATTAATAACTAAAATGAGGAATTGAAACTTTTAAGAAGCCAAAATATTTGTTTATTTTCACAAAATTATCCACCCAGACTGTCACCTTTGGGGTGTGGTGGGTGGGGGTGGAGAGGGGGTTGACAATGGCCCCTACCTTACATATTTATTAGTGAATATTAGTAGAATATTCACCATATATTATAATTATTAATGTTGTATAATTATGATAATTATATGATCTCTTTTGTATAAGGATTCCACATTGTACACTATATATATTGTATTAATGAGAAAGGCTCCCCAAGGAAGATTAATACAATTCTACATGGTATCAAGAGCCAATAACCCTACCCGACCTAAAACCTAAATTTTGGCCGCCATTCTCGTCCTTTTCCGCACCGAACTGCCCGTATACAGTCGGTGTACATCTGATATACGCTGATATACTGTTGTCCATCCCTTACATTCTACAAACAACCATGTATACACCCGATATATCACTGATATACCTCCCTATTTCCCTCCATATCTCTTCAACATGCCGTATGTATACAGCCCATACACGTCGATATACACTTGTACACGACTGATATACTTCTCCAGACTATGTATACTACCCGTATACATCTATCTTAAGCCGTTATTCACCTTGTATACGGCTGATACTACCCCTAATATATACGTCACGACCCCTCAAATTTTAGTCCTTTCTCTCGCCTCCTCTCCGGCAGACGCCATGGCAGAGAACGACCTGAGTTGTGCAGCAGCCCACCGCGGCAGTGGTGGTAGATGGGATTAGGCGAGCCACTGGTGGCAGCAGACGTCTAGCCACTGACTGGGCACATAGAAAATGGGCCACATACAACAGGCCCACCCTCAGGCAGCCCAGCAGATCGGACCAACCGAGTCGTTGTGCCTTCATTATTCGGTCCACCCTCAGGCAACCACACAGATCGGATCAACCCACTCGTTGGGCCTCCATTATTCGGTCCAGCTTCCTGAGGCCCAACAGGGAGTCCAGCTTCATCAGGCCCAATTGATTGGAGCCCAACAGTCCGCTTTAGGCACTCTCCAATCCAATTTGGGCCAGGCTTTCGCCACATTTACTCATCGGCGGCCCGATAACGCGTGGTATATGGATTCGGGCGCCACGTCCCACCTCACCAATAATTCTGGTAATCTTACTCAACTGCGAAATTTAAATACTCCACAGTCTATTATGGTCGGTAACAATCATCGCATTCCAATTCAAGGATTTGGCCACACTCTTACCCTACCACCGCATCCGCACTTCTCTCTTAAAAACATATTTTATGCCCCACACATCATAAAAATCTATTTTCTATTAGAAAATTTGCCACCGATAATTCTGTCTCAATTAATTTTGATCCGTTTGGATTTTCTGTGACGGACCTCCGTACTAAAAAACTCCTTACAAGATGCAATAGTGAGGGGACATATATCCTTTCCTACCCACATCCACTGCTAGTGTCTCCTCCTATCATTCTAACATCCATATCTCCCTCAACGTGACATAGTAGACTTGGTCATTCGGGTTCTCACATTTTTTATTCTCTTAGAAACATAAATTTAATCCATGTAACAAAGGGAACCTTTCTCATAGTTGCTCCTCGTGTCAGTTAGGGAAATACGTTAGACTACCGTTTACGACTTCTATGAGTACCACCTTCTCCCCCTTTGATATTATTCACGCTGATTTATGGACATCTCCCATAACTAGCAATTTAGGCCACACATATTATCTGATATTTTTGGATGATTTCTCTCACTTTCTTTGGGTATACCCACTCAACCTCAAATCTCAAGTGTTCTCCAAATTTATTGAGTTTCGTACACTGGTTAAAACACAATTTGAAAAAGACATAAAATCATTTCAATATGATAATGGTCGTGAGTTTAATAATTCCTTATTTCATGAATTCTGTGCAGCTAACGACATGGTTTTTCATTTCTCGTGTCTATATACCTCCCCTCAAAATGGTAAAGCCGAAAGAATTCTCCAAAACATTAATAATATGATCCGTACCCTCCTTTTTCATGCATTCTCCCTCCTACTTTTTGGATATATGCACTAAAAACAGTAGAACACATTCTCAACATTTTACCTACCCGTGCGATTCAAAATAGGACACTCACCGAAATTCTCTACTATCGGATCCCTATCTATGACCATCTTAGAATTTTATGTTGTCTGTGTTACCCTAATTTGACATCCACGGCCCCCCTCAAATTGGCACTAAGATCTACTTTGTGCGCCTTCCTAGGTTTTCCGTCAAACCATAAGGGATAACTGTGCTATGAGCTCTTCACCGATAAAATCATAATTTCTCGCCACGTCACTTTTGTTGAGTATGTGTTCCCATTTGACAACATTAAAAAATTTCGAGTCACTCATTACCATTTCCTCAAAGATTCGGACCCATCACCGCTTGTCCAACAAGCATTCCGCCAGGCTGCCACTGGTCCGTCCTCGGCCACCACCTCCGCTCCGTCTCTGCCACCCACTGCTACCAACCCAGCAAACATTCCGGCGCCTAGGCCACCTGCTCCACCTCTATCACTGTCACCACCGACTGCCACCACTATCGGCAGTCGGCCCCCATGCATGAACAAACACATTATATGTCAATGACATTGTGCTTACTGCCTCATCTGATCTGTTGAAAAATGAGATAATTACATTGCTCAAAGCTGAATTCACCATGACCGACTTGGGAAAGCTGAGTTATTTTTTGGGGATATCAGTGACTAGATCTGCAGACTCTATGTTTCTATGTCAGCGTAAGTATGCAGAGGAGATAGCACACATGGCTAAAATGGCAAACTGCAAGATTATGATTATGTCCACTCAATTGACACTAAATCAAAGCTTAGTGTTGTTGATGGTAATCCAGTGTCCGATCCCACACTTTACAGGAGTTTTGTAGGTGCACTACAGTATCTCACATTCACCAGGCCTGATATTGCTTATGTTGTTCAGCAAGTGTATCTGTTCATCATGCCCCTAGGGAGCCTCATTTTACTGCCCTTAAGCGTATCATCAGATACATTAAGGGCACACTTGATCATGAATTACATTTATACCCCTCTGCACCTATCAGATTACTATCATATACGGATGCAGATTGGGTAGGTTGTCCGGACACGCGATGCTCCACTTCCGGCTATTGCGTATTCTTAGGGGATAATCTAGTTTCATGGTCTGCCAAGAGACAGGCCACACTATCCCGTTCGAGTGCAGAAGCAGAGTACAGAGGCGTTGCAAATGTTGTTGCTGAGATCTGTTGGCTCAGAAATCTACTTTTGGAGCTTCAGTGTCCTTTGCATAAGACGCCTATAGTCTACTGTGATAACATATCTGTTGTTTATTTATCTCATAATTCGGTTCAGCATCAACGAACCAAACACATTGAGATGGATATACACTTTGTTCGTGAGAAGGTTGCTATCGGACATGTCAAGGTATTGCATGTGCCCTCTTCATATCAGTATGCGGATATATTCACTAATGGACTATCAAGACAGCTATTCAAAAATGCTTTTTCCAACAAAAAAAAAGTACTTATTTTAGGGAATTTGGGTGATTGATCAATCTTTTAGGAAAATAAATAGTAAGTGCTTTTCAGTAGTAGCATAAGTTTTTTTTCAGCTAAAAGGAGTAGCTTTCCCTATAAACATTTTTGAAATCTTGGCCAAACACAAATTATTACTCTACTAAAAGTATTTTTCAAATTAATTAGACAATCACAAAATGGTACTCTCCAAAAATGTTTTTTCGCACTTCTAACAAAAGCTGTTTTAAAAAAAAGTAGATTTTGAAAGTTTTGTCAAATGCTAAAATTGATACACTCCAAAATTACTTTTGTGAAAAATTATTTTGACAACAATAGTACGTCTCAAGATAAGTAATTTTTAGAAACTTGGTCAAAACGCTCTAATTAAATAATCTGCCACGCAACTTTCATAATACTGAGCATGTGATGCAATTAGAACTAAAATATGAAGCCAAACTAATAAAACCAAAATCGATAAACTCCATATCGAAGGAAATTCTTTGAAAAAAGATTTACAACTTTTTATATTCTTAAACACCCTGTAAACTTTTTTGTCAGAAAAAAATAACTAATTACCTAGTGTAGCATGAGATATAA
This sequence comes from Anisodus tanguticus, assembly GCA_034509755.1. Classification (NCBI taxonomy): domain Eukaryota; kingdom Viridiplantae; phylum Streptophyta; class Magnoliopsida; order Solanales; family Solanaceae; genus Anisodus; species Anisodus tanguticus. The sequence continues at coordinate 20,422,216 of CM067551.1, forward strand.
ATAGGACGGAAAAATCAAAGTCGTTTGGAATTAGTAAAGCAGTTACTTTAAGTTTTATTTCCCAACTTCGTTTATTATAATGTGCTACCCGATTTTCATAGTAATACTGAACATATATGTTGAAAATATAATTAAATAATATGAATGTATTATCTCTAATAGCAGCTTTTAGGTGAGAACATCTTCAATAAAGCAAATTAGGACAAAAAAATGAAGCCCAATCAATAACAATAAGAATTACATTTCGGTCCACAAATGAGTTAAAATCGGTTATGCGGATTTTATTTTAGTTCAACTTACAGTCATCATCTTATTGAAATAAAAATATAGGTAAAAAATAAGTATATATATATATATATATATATATATATATATATATATATATATATATATATATATATATATATATATATATATATATATATATATATATATATATATAAGACAGTTATAATATCGGACGAAGTTCACTAACAACACTAATAAATCCAATCCCATTAATAAATATCACAGATATGAATTTTTTTTCTTCCATTATGTCCTATGGGCTATGGCTATTAGCTAAGTCTGCATTAATTTCAAGAAACTGCATATCTTTCGAGATAACTTTGTTTTATGTCATTTTAGGTCTATTTAAATACTATAGTTTCATATTTATGGACTCATGCATTTTTAGGTCCATCAAGAACATGACTAAACTATATCAAGCAATTTTTTCCTATTTTATTTTCAATGTGTATTACTTACATCTTCTGACAAATATAATCACTTTTATTCTTATTTAATTTTATATGACCGCACATCCATCTTAATTAGCTACATCTACATCTCTGCATCTCATGAAGAAATTCTTTGCACTGATTAAAACATTTTATTTTTTTAATAGGACAAATTTTTATGGGGTAGTATGTTCAATAAATACATAGCCATTTGTAGTACATGATGTCAAAAGGATGGAGGTAGTGTGGCATGGGCAAGGGATGTTCTAATAATGTTATTGATGGTTCAGATTTTCGTTCCGCCTTTCCATTTTGTGAGGATGTGTGTGGCCATGAAAGGCGGAAATTTAAACCATTTGAATTGTAAAAATCCCAAAAATTCCTATTATCAAACTCCCTACCATTATCACATTGAATATTTTTAACATACCGTTCAAATTGTTTCCGGATGAATGCTCTAAAAATGAGAAATATGGAAAAGACTTGTGATTTTTTTGATAATGGAAATGTCCACAAAAAATTAGAGTAGTCATCTAGCAATAACAAATAATATCTATGGCCCGAAGAGCTCAAAACGGGTGATATTCAAATATCACAATGGATAATATCAAAGGGCATAAGTGTGCACGAATTAGATGAAACAAATGGATATTGAACATGTTTCCCAAGTGGACATGAACGACACATATTAGAATTACGTGTTTGAATACATGAAATAAAGTTATTTTGTTTGAGAGAGGCTAAAACGGGTGCCCTTGGATGAACCAAACGTTCATGCCATAACGAGGTGGTGTAAAAGTAGCAAAAGTGGAAGGTAATTTGGTTCGTTGGTGGGGTGACATAATTGGATAGAGCTCTTATGGACTATCACATCTCATGAGAAGCGTCCCTATCTGAAAATCCTTCATGGAAAATCCAAAAGGGTAAAAAACAGCAGACACTCAATTATCAGTAGTAAATTTTCTAACAGTCACCAAGTTTTTGATTAATTGTGGAGCATGAAGGACATTATGTAAAATTAATGGTGGATTTGGTGGTGATAATTTAGTAGAACCATAACCTCGAATTGGCCATTTCCGTCAATTATACCATTATTTTTGCTCAAATTAAAATAGGATGAGAGATTACCTTGGGAGAACGTCATATGTGACGTCGCTCCGGAGTCCATATACTAATTTGAATCGAACGGATTAAGTCCAAGGGTGTGCATAACAGACTCAATATTCGTTGGGCTTGTCACTACCGAATGGGCCTCTTGCCATTGGTTCGGCAGTGGCCCAAAGCTGCTAGAATTGTTGGCTGCACTGGTACGCGGCCCAAAACTGGGTTGCTGGTTACCCGTGCCCTGGCCAGTAGGCCTTGGACTGGACCTGGCCCAGTGACCGATGGGTAATGGCAAGGTGGCATAACCCAAGGCCACTTCCAGGCCCACTAGTTTGGGCCTCCACCCCACTGTGGGGCTGCCATTGCTGGCCGCTGGTGCCGTTGTTCCTGCCGTCGTTTCTGACGCCACTTCCGCCACCGGAATTTCGGTTGCCGCTATTTTTTCCATTTCGGTTATTTCCACCTCAATTTTTACCATTGTTCCGTCCTATTTGTCCCTGATTTTGTTGTATAGGCTCAAAGTTGGTGGTAGTGTCATTTGCTATCAAGGAAGAGTTTGAAACGATGGCGGCCTTTTTGGCAAAACTCGTCTCTTCAAGAATAAGCATTGAACGGGCTTGATAAAAAAATGGTAGAGGATTGCTTTGTCGGATAAGTGTACCCACACCACTATACACGTCTATAAGACCGACAACCAATTGGAGAATCAATCGATTGTTGGTAACCGGCGAACCAACATTTTTTAGTTGATCCAACAAGACTTTGAGGAGTTGATAATACGCCGATGCATTCAAAAAGTCTGCCATATCCGTGGTGGAGAATTCTTGCTCCAGCGTGACGGCTCGGTATTTTTTGTTGTCATGAAAAATATCCCGCAAATTATTCCAAGCCTCTATTGCTGTAGAATCGGGTTTCATTATTGTATGCAATAAATGAAAAATCCATGAAAGAACTGTGGAATCAAGAGTTTCCCAAAGTTCTTTTTCATCATCGGGTTTTAACTCCTTTCCCTTGCCAGTCGCCGGTGGGATTATGTGATGAATAACCCGGTGGGAACGACAACATATGTTAAAAAGCTCTGCCCAGGTTGCATAGTGAACATTTTCCATCTCAAAAGTAATGAAAATATGTGTTTTGATGTTAGAAACGATAAGAGCGGGATGGAATGTGGATTTGGAGTCAGACACTCTTGACCGGAAACTGAAGAACAATAACTGCAAAAATACAAATATGCAGAAAGGTGGTGGTCGGGCGATGGTGGAGGAAAGTGAGGGATGGCTGAAATTTGGAGAGAAAATTATTTAGGATAGGATATTTTCCTTAATCTTCTGATACCATGTAAGAATTTAAGAAATAATTAGTTTATTTTCCTCCGTTATTCTCTTCCAAAAGTGTGGGTAATATACTACAAATACAACCATAATTTAGGCTAGACTTAAGCATAAATCATGCTATCTAATCTACCTACCATATACAATTGATTCCACTTCAATTACACTAATTATAAAATAATTATAATAAATACAACATTTAATATAATTATTCTATCATAATTATTCTATCAATAATGATATTATTTGGCGCATTCTAGGGTGAAAGTGCACATCCACGCAGATTCACGTGACTTGGACTTAATTGGTTAAACCACTAAGAATTAAATGAAAATATATTTTTAAATTTATTGAATTTAGTAATTGTTTTTTTTATATATTTATTTTATGTATTAAAAATAATGAGTTTAGATGAATCGATTATTTATAAATTCGGTGACAAGTTCAAAATTCATAAACTATAAATTTTGGTTCCAGCTCTAATAATGTATAAGTTGTTTCAGCCCAACTTTATATATACCCTCCAAAATATTGAACTTACATACTAGCCACTAATCTATAACTACTAAAATTGCCTTTTCCGAGATGAAAACGATATTGAAAGAAATAGTATGTCAACCCTTGGGATTAAGTAATTTATATAAGGAAATGATTTGCTTAATATTCTAGAACAATTTGGTCCAATATCCATTTGAAATTTTAATCATAAAACAGTGGTGGATCTAGAGCTTAGTCTCAGTCGGGGGCGACTCAATGAAATTGGTGGTCTAAAGCCAAACTTTAATAAAATGTTGTTAACACTCAAAAAATACTCTTAAGTGTTTAGCCGAATCAAGTGCCAGCCGAAGATGAAAACCTCAAAATGAGCAGGCAACAGAATTCTAAGTCGATAACTGAACTGACTCTTAGCCGAATCTACTAGTCCTAGCCCTCGACTAAAAATGCTTCATTGGCTATTACGGTAGCCTAGTCGAGTCATAATTTCAAGGAAAATGACTGAGACCCACACATATTTGGACGCCTCGAAGACCAAGTCAAAGAACCTTCTAGACCCCAAGAAATGGCAACAACCAGCAACAGCTAGAGGGAAGTGCCATTAATCGTACAAGAGGAAAACAAGGAGTAAAAATCGGCACCACCTCCTCATAGTTGGCTAGTGGATATTGTGGTTAGTCTAATGGCTAACATAGGAGGATCACATTTCATTTTTCTTGTAATATATAGATAGGATCATTTGTACAAAAAAGAACACAATCCAATCAATCAAACAACTGATTTTATATATCTTCATTTTATCTTTATCGCCTTTACTGCACTCTAGCTGTATTTATGTTTCTTACCACTTAGTTTACTCAATCACCATCCTAATGCTTTCTGGAGTAGTTGGGGAACCCATTGCTGGAAGTTAGAGTTCCGCTTCCAGCCAAAATCGCTTAGTTAAGGAATTAATTTGTCATCCAATTTCGTCAGCCGATAGACGGCAAACATTTCGGACGGGAACAAAGTTGGCACGCCCAGTGGGACCATAGGTGACTCCATAACGAAGTTTGATTCTCCAGGTCAGGATCACGCTTGACGTATGCGCCTAATGTCTGGTAAGAAAATGAACCAGAGTCCAGTCCACATCCTAAACAGAATCCTTCCCAAAGGAACAACGAGCTACTATTTTCCTTGGGTATACCTACATCGGTTGATACCCCTCCACTTCCTCCATCAACCCAAGTTGTGGGTAAACTTAGGCAACCTGAAGATCCAACTGTCATGACCACATCATTCATTAGACAACAGATTGACTTAGGCATCCACGACATTATGTACCAGGTTTCCAAACAGTTGGCTGACATTGTCAAGCCAATGGTGCATAATGAGGTTCAGCATGCGAGGGAACTGGAAGCCAATCGACTACATCCTGGAGAATGTTCGGTTATTCCAGGAGCTCAGGTTGCAGGTTTTGGTGGCTATGCCCAACAACAGCAATGGGGATATACCCCACCTATTGGTAATGGCCAACAAAATACCTACAACTTTCAAAGCCCTGGTCAACAAGGTACAGAATGGAGGCCTCCAGTTCAGAACACCTACCAACCGGTTCCAGCTGAGAATCGGTAGGGGACTTCACAGTTGATGAACCTTGAAACTATCGCGAATACCATGAAGAGGTACTTTGGCATCCAACTGAAACCCTTAGACAAGCCTATTTATAGGAAACCCTACCATGATTGGGTAGATCGGATAACACCATTGCCAAGAGGCTTCAAAATGCCTAATTTCGCCACCTTCTCGGGTGATGACGACAAATCTACATTGAGCACATCGGCAGATTTACCGCCCAATATGGTGAAGTTGGCCAGAACGAGTATCACAAGCTGCAGTTGTTCCCCATTTCTCTAATCGGAACAACATTTGCATGGTACTCATCCTTGACCCCTAACTCCGTGCAGAACTAGGCTGACATGGAACATTGTTTCCATGATAGATTTTATTGGCCCCAACCTCAAGTCACTCTAACTGATTTGACGAATCGCAAGCAACATGTCGATGAGTCGGCTACCGATTATATTAAGAGATTCAGAAAGAAGCTGTATATTTCCCTGAATCGGAATGCGCCCACATGATAGTCAACAACATGCATCCTTAGATAAAAGATAAATTAGTGGGACAATCCTGCTCTGACTTAAGCCAGTTAACGAAGAAGGCTAGCCAAATATAGCAGTATATCCAGGAGAAGGAGAAAAGAAGAGCTAATCGAAACTGAGGCTCCCATTTGGTATCAATTATTGAGGCAGATGAGTCTGACTCAGAGTCAACCGATTACACGACAAACACTATAGTAGCCGAGATTGTTAGGGGTAAGGTTTATTCTTGCCCAGCCTTGAAATATATGAAAGGCAAGAATACGAGTTCAACTGATGACAGGGGCTCTGTTACTCGTTTGACATTACAAAGGCAGATCAGCACTTTGATCATCAGCTTAAAGATAAACAGATTCGGCTGCTTGATGGCCATATGATTCCGCATGCCGAAGAGCTCAAGGATAAGAAGTACTACAAATGGCACAACTCATATAGTCACGCTACTTCTAATTATGTGGTCTTCAAGAAGGCAATTCAAAAGGGCATCAAGGAAGGGAGGTTCAAGATAGCCGATAAAAAGCATAAGCTGAAATGTCTGTTGATACTGACCCCTTTCTCGCAGTGCCGATATCTATGGTGTCCTTTGCTAAGCCAGATCAATCAAAGGATGTCAAGGGAAAACAACCAATGAAAAATATATAGGTCCCAAAGAAGCCCACTGGCAAGGAGGAGGCCACAAGAACATCTATTTTTTATCGGCTAGGTAACTTATATGACATCTATGAGGACACGGGAAGCCAGCCACCAGCTGGAAGCAGTTTTCGTGGTCGCCCTTATACACCATAGCACAATGCTCGGGAACCTCACAAACAGTACCCAAAATTCAAAAGGGACCCAACAGACCCTAAGAGCAGGCTTGGGGAGCAAGCATAGCTACCAGTCGATGAGAAGTCGAGCGTGCCCTAGATAGATGAGGAATCACTCCCCATAGCTAAACATATGGTGGTTGAGTTCAATGTAAAAGAAAGCATTTCTTCCTTGCGTATCACAGCGAGGGATGGAGGTCAGTTGAAACCCTAGATGATGATTAAGCCAACCGCCAATATAGAGGAGGGGAAGTGGTTTGTCAATCAGGCTTTCAGAAAGAAATAGGCACCACCGAGTGTAGTATCCAGGACTCAGAAAAGAAGGATGCAGCGTGCCAAAGCCTTGCACAAGATGAAGCAAACGTTGCACATGATATACATCAATAAGGCAGTCGATAAATAGGAAATTCCTGAGTATGTCGTAGCTGAGGCTATCGAGCGGGCATTCGACTCAACCACTTCAGAGATAGTGCTGCATGAAGAAGAAGCTTTGGACCAACCAGAGCTGAATGTACAGCCTGATGACAACCCGACAGAGGAACCTCGACGGGAGACTACTATCATGAAGGAATCCCTAGCCGAGACGGTTCCACATATCGCATAGAGGATCTAAGCATTAGAACCTCAACCGTTTCCTATATGTCTCCAGGAGATGGAAGATATTAACTTCTTGTCAACCGAATTTAATGAGGTGGGAGACTACATCCTTGATTTATTTAAGCATAATTCGGCCGATGAGATTTGGGCATCTATTAAAATGGTCAGCCTGATTCCATGTGAGTTCTAGGCTAGCCGTTCTACGCTGGATAGCCTAGAAGGTGATGTGTGTGTGGAAGAAACTGAATGGGCGACTATAGCTGATACCACAACTAGAGACGCTTTGAGCAATATATTTGGTGCACCCATGAAAGAGATAGTTAAACACCTCAAACCCCTCTATGTTAAGGCTTACATTAATGGCAAAGCTATCAGTCGAGTGTTCGTCGACAATAGAGTTGTGCTGAATGTGATGCCGCTGCTTACTTTGAAAGGACTCAATAAAACTAGGGAGGATCTCATCCCAACTAATATGAAAATGGATATCTTTATGGGAGAGGCCTCTAAAGCTTTGGGGATCTTAGTAGCTGAAATCACTGTAGGTCCTAAAACGGTCAGATCTGCCTTTTTTGTGATAGATGGCAAGCCATCCTATGCCATTCTGTTAGGCATAGACTGGATTCACACCAGCCGATGCCTTCCTTCTATCATGCATCAAAAGCTCATTTTCTGAGAAGGAGACAAGATAGAAATCGTCCCAGCCGATGATAACCCATTTCATGTCACGACCCAAATCGGATGGTCGCGACGGGCACCCGGACCCTACCTGCCGGGCACCACTAATTATATACTCCACACCCAATCATATTTAAATACGTACTAAGGCGAAAAAGATTATATAAAGTTTTACCCGGAAAGCCCCAACTTATTTATATATACCTAGGCCGACAAGGCCACACATGACAACTATACACAGGACACTTGTCTACAAGCCTCTAAAGAGTATAACATACCATTACTAGACTTCAACTCTGAAACAAATAGAGTGCTCCAATACCAGTTGAACCAGCAACCAACTCGTGCGACCTGTCACCCTCTTTAACTGAACCAGCGGGCATGAAACGCAGCTTCCCCCAACAAAAAGGACATCAGTACGACTGATGTACTAAGTATGTCAAGCATAAGAAATAACATAGCAGAGATACATCATAATCTGAAACAAAATCAGATGACCAGCAGTAAATGCCTCTAAGGGCCCTAATACATATGCCTAAATGTTAAGCACAATGCAAATGCGGTATAATATTAGCCACACATGCATCTTCCTTCCCATAACCGCCTCTGTGGGGATCAGGTTATATCGTATTGGCCACACATACATTAATATTAGCATCTTCGGGCTCTTTTGTGATAGTCTGTACTAGCTGCAAGTGGTATGCGTATATAACGCCTTTCTCTTTCCCCATATACCCTATATATACAATATTTATCATATAGTAGTGTGCATAGCATATGTGGGTCTAGGGTAATATATGAATACAATGCCAATGAAAATGAATGAATAATTAAAAAAAATACCCTGAGTGACATAATATCCTTGCACCTTTGACTAACACTATGAATATCAACATCTTTTACATATGCCTCAACAAGGACTTAGGAACATATTTAGACCTTCTTTTCAACATAGGAGTTAATGACATGATCATTCTTAACTACTAAGAGTAGAGTAACTTATGGAACAATACATAGAACATGCCAAAAGAAAGAAAGAGCCTTGCATACCTTGTTATCGAAGTTATCTAAGTTCAACGGGTCCTTGTAAGCTCTATGAATGATTATATACATCATACGGATGATTTAAATCATAATCGGATCAATATATTAGTAATAGATTCATTGAGACATTCTAGCGAACACTTTGTACACGTAGAATGTATATTTCTTCTATATGAAAACCTATACATGTAGCAACCCAATCAGCCCTCTTAATCCTTCCTACTTAACTACTACAATATCTATAACAACCCAACAACTTCATATGCAACCACCAATTTTATACGGACAGCCCCAACAGTAACAAACCAACTTAGCATTTCCGATAATCACCCTAGAAACTAGTAAGAATCATGCTCTATAATTGGTATAAACTTAGGAATAAGAAGGATTACCTCTGTTAGAAGTGGCGACGAGAGTCGTTGGACGTCCTCTTACCCAAATCCGATTCCGACAAGCGAGAAAAAACCCCAAAAATCGACTACCAGAACTTCCTCGAAACTCAAGGTCTCGCCTTGGTTTCTGAGTGTTAGAATTGTTCAAGGGTTTAATTTCGCTGGAGCCAAGGCCCAAAACACCATGAATGTCTCCCCTTATGGCGAGCAAAAGCTTGCAGAAAATCCCTAAATTCGACAGAGAATTTTCAGAGAACTCACCAAATGAGATTACTCCTTCTGATAGAAGTGTGGCAATTATTTTGTCCAAGGGAAAGATTTCTATGGAAACTCTGAGAGATGAAGGTCTTCAAAATGGAGAAGAGGTGAATGTTTGGAGTTCGCTGTGAATCTCCCTAAGCTGCCACCCAGTCTTATAAGGCTTAGTCAGTGCGATAATAAGTTATAGTGCTACACGTAGTATCCCACTAAATGTTGTCCCCCTTTAATAATTAATCAATCTCACAATTAATCTCTTGATTCCAATTCACTTAAATCCCGATGACTTATAAAAACCCTTTTATACTCAATGTCATAATTTTTGTAATATGACACTAGTCCATAACCTCTTTTGGGATATACAACTATTGTTCTTAATCCCTGTTGTCACACTTATCACGTCCAAAATTATTTTGGGGTTTTTATCCTTTTATATGTTAAGCTCCTTATTAGCATATGTAGATATAACATAAACTTCACGGGGCCCGGGTCTACTTATCTACGTTTATGCGCTCAAACCATTACCCGGAAATATGGGAGTTTGCATCATCTCCCCTTAGAAACATTCTTCCTCGAATGTTGGGGTAATATATCTAATCATTGTCACAATAAAAATGAACACACAAATGATCATGTCCAGTAAAAGCAAGAGAGGAAGTATCAAGTTTGTTACTCCAATCCATCAAAACAGGGGACAAGACACTCATGGATTAATTTAGATTATCATTGAAAACAATTAGAAGATACATGTCAATCTATGACCACTTTCAAAGAATAGACTCAAGTTTAGGCCAATTACATGTACAACTCCACATACAAAATGACATAAACACATGGTGGAACCTTCTAATTCTAGTATGCAGTAATCTTGTGTGAAGCAATCTTCACTTAGCTAACTGCTTAAATAGAAAATTAATAGGTTGATGGATTTTTGCCTAGGTCTATAGTATATCTCATGCATTCTTCATACTAAAAAATAAGTATATTTAGTATAAAGTCATATATGCATCATAGTTATTAAAACATTAAACAAATTAGTGCAATTAATCATGCTTGTGCAAATAACATGACGCTGGTTTAAGATAATCTGCAGCAAACACAACTGCTCAGTTTCAAATCTGCTCCTGCCCAGAACTTACAGCAATATCTGCCTCACAATGAAGGCAACAACATGTGTTTGCATATGGCAACAATTCTTATCAAAGGGCAGCAGTAGTAGCAAGTGGCAGCAACAACAACAGCCAAACAGTGGTGACAAGTGACATCAAACAACAACCATAATAGTAGTAAACATGGTAGCTAAATGCCTCAAATGATAAAAAATATATGCAACAACTAGCTCAATATAACAGTGACAACAACAAAATGTAGCAGCTAATGGAAACAGTTTCAAACCCCAACATTTTGCCTCATATCTTAACCTCAAAGTGAACATTAGAATGTCTAGAAATTGCTCTCATTACTGTGGCAATAATTATCTTTTAAGGCTGCCATTCTCTCATGAGATAGAAGTTCAAAGTATAACAGCAAATTAAAGTCTCAATCTTCACCATCCATTTGGATAGAAATACAGCAGCTCATGGTGTTTAGTGTGTCAATTAGGACCTAGAACAGAGGCAAGGCAAAATGGTGTAACACTAAGGTTAATACATGTGAACAGGATATGAGATAAAATATACATAAGCAGGGCAATGTCACAACAAGGAGGCAGATTTCAAATGGTCCACATTAGTCCTTGAAACACAAGGACTAGATTCAAGTTCCAGATCAGACAAGGCATATACATAGTTAACCAAGGTTGCAAATAAGATTGTAATAACTATGACACTTCAAAACAGTCACTACATGAGATATTACCTCAACTAAATATGCTTATCTCATCAAAATGACACATAACTCAAGTCCTGTATATAATTTTAATAAGAAAGACTAGATGGCAATTGAGTTTCCAACAAAGCACAAATATGACTCTTAGCATAGATATTCAATAGAGGTAAAGCAGACTTCAGTAGATATGCAGGGTGTTCATGTTGACCCAAACACAAGCTAAAACATTAAAAGTAGTCATGAACTTATGTGACATACAAAGATGATCTATTGTACATAGTCTTAGGCTAAACAGGTTAACATAACATCAAATGAGGTTTAGATGTATATGAGGAGGGAATACATGGCTTCTTAAGCTCTTAGATATCTTTGAGCTTGAGACATAACATATACAAGCCATTTAAGTAAGTTCTCAGTTAATACAAGTAGTGATAATATAGGTCTGTGATCTGATATCATCTACAATACATCATGCAGCGGAAACAAATTTAGTTTAGCTATGGATTCCTAACTGGCTGACTTTAAACCAAGCAAACATGCATCTAGTCCCTTTAGGTAAGCATGGTTGCAAAATGAAACAGGCAATAGGACTTGGACATAGTCAACATACAAGCAATTAAGTTAAGCTTCTATGAATGGCTTCCTATATTTCACATGTAGGGTTTTAAACTAGTTTCTCTCCTTAAACAAAGCAACATAACATAAGTTGACATAGCAATTTGGAATTCCAATTTTTCCTACCAAAACAGACATTTAAACTAAGTGATTTTGAATCTCCTAGGCATGTGGTAATGGCAGGGATACACCAGCATGATAAAAAATAAACATAATCACGGTCCTAGGATAGTATCACAAAGATTATTAGAGACTTACATGTCATTTAAAGTTGGACTGATGCAAATGAACATGGTTGCACATAGTATTGAGACCAAAATAGGCGGCATACTTTTGGAGTGGTCAATATAGACAAAACAGAGTCATTTATATCCCTATTTGATCCTGGCTAAACAATGTGAACAATACAAGCTATAAGATGTATCAAACAGACACCAAAACATGTAATACCTTATATCAAAACTAAGCAGGTCATTTTAGGCACAAAACAAACATGTTAAGAATCTAGTCAGTCATATCAATAAAGGATAAGCATCCCCAATTTCAACCTGACTTTTTACAACTTTAAAGGCAACATATAATACTAAGATGATCCAACCAGACCTTTCAGGTTCAAGATCTTAGCTACACTATTCTAGTTAGGTTAACAAATATGGTACAACCTTTTAATATGCAACTTATCATTTTCAGCTTAGCATGGAAGCAGTCCAAACATATATTATCCAGAAACTGGTTATCAAAACACTACATGACATATAACTTCTAAGTTTTAGACTTCACTCAAATAAATATTAAACTAGGTGATAAGATTTCAAATTAATATTTTTAGACTGAATACATAGCAATAGGCAGACATGATGTTTAACATGGTGCCCAAACTTAGATTACTTTGAGCCTTTGAAGATTAATGTTCTTAACTTAGACTAAAATATGAACAGGGCTTTCAACCATGTCCAGATCACAGTATAAAGACATGTCACAACCATATATGACACTGAGGCAAATATACACACATCATCACACAAGAAATGCACATATGAGTGGGATAAGAATAATACTTAGAGCATACAAATGAATGTCTAACTTAAATTATCAGTAGAAGTCATAAGAGTGACATGAATGGCTTATACAGACTCAACATGCTCATCACTTGTAGTTCCAAACAATCAGTCATGTATTCCAAGCTACAAAGATGGTAAAATAGATATACAAGCCTACAAGATTCAAGTCTAAGCAAACTTAGGTAATTTTGGGCACAATGAACTAGTGCAGGAAACAACTAGGCAGTTTACACCATAGTATGCATTCATAGAAGGCAACAAAGCATTAATAGAAAGAACAAGATATTATGGGATCAAATTTGAAACTCAACATGACATTAGAAAACCACACTTAGGCTATATCACTTCAAATCATTGAATACCATATGGAAAGACCAAAAACAGTAAGCCAACATACTCTCTAGGCTTATACTAAGCAAATTTTACTATGGTAATTATGTGAAAAAAGATAATAGAAGCTACACAAGTCTTTTCACTATAACCAATAAGTTATAAATTACCCCTAGCCTCAGGTTAGATCCATATTAAGTCAAAATTATCTCTAATAGACATTAATCACTCCTAAATCAGTTCAACAAGGTTATTATTGCCTAACTTATGCATACAAACAGATTTAAAGCCATTTTATAACTTAACTAAAACCACACCAAACAGTACAAATATCTTATCAATCCACATACAAAATTCACATATTCATTTGATTAATCCAAACATATAACCATATATCAGTTAAGCACAATACATCATTTGTTTAAATGTAACTAATTTAAAGACCTTATGGATTATCGGGATAGGTACTAGGACAACGTTATGATCATGTTGGTGTATCTGCACTATCCTATCTTAGTCTTATTTATGAGCCTCGATCCGACACACTTTGGAGTGGAACCCTCTTATCCTTACTAACCACTCGCCTTCTCCTGGCCTACCACTTTTCTTCCTTCGGCGTGTATCCCATAACATAGACCGGCGAGCCCTGATTAATGGACCTCCAAGATTGTGGATTATCCGAAACTCAGAAAAATCAGGGTCAGTGAGTGAGATGAATACCCGGTCATGACATTGTATTAGAGGGAAATCCGATTGTATCCATCCCTGTACTGCTCCACTTACACCATGGTCAATGGGGCCCGATACTGAAACTAAGGGGTGAGGTCGGAACCCCCTCACTCCATCTTCTATTGGAAGAACCGAGGGTGTCCGAGCGGGTGACTCATATGGATCTTCGGATGGATCCTCCTCGATAGACTTCATGATCTCTGATGGGTCTGAGTCCATAGTGTAACTCACCTTTCTTTTTCCAACTTCCGTAACCCTCCGACCGTACCAGCTGGTGGTATTTATCTTATATCTTTCCTCGTAATAAGACCTCCACTATAACTATCCGAGATCTTTCTCATAGACATTGCTGCAGTTTCAAATAAGAAAATTGGATTAGGAACAAATACTCTTACGACTCTGATCTATCGAATGATCTAGATTATGAAGGAATGAGATAATTCTAAATGCCCGATAGCCTCCTGCTTATAAGTGTGGCTCGTTACACACCCATAAACAAGACTCTACCAGACATGGCTTGCAGACATCCCTAAGGCAGACCTGCTCTGATATCAAGTTTGTCACGACCCAAACCGGAGGGCCACGATGGGCACCTGGACCCTACCTGTTGGGCACCACTAACCATACACTCCACACCCAATCATATTTAAATATGAACTAAGCCGAAAAGATTATATTAAGTTTTACCCAGAAGCCCCAACTTATTTATATATACCTAGGCCGACAAGGCTACACATGACAACATACACATGACACATATCTACAAGTCTCTAAAGAGTATAACATACCATGACCAGACTGGAACTCTGAAATAAATAGAGTGCTTCAATACCAGCTGAACTAGCAACTTACTAGTGCGACCCATCACCCTCTTTAACTGAATATGCGGGCATGAAACACAGCATCACCCGACAAAAGGGACGTCAGTACGACTGATGTAGTGAGTATGTCAAGCATTAGAAATAAATAGCAGAGATACATCATAATCTAAAACAAAAATAGTTGACCAGCAGTAAATGCCTCTGAGCGCCCTAATACATATGCTTAAATGTTATGCACAATGCAAATGCGATATAATATTGGGCACACGGGCATCTTCCTTCCCATAACCGCCTCTGTGGGGATCAAGTTATATCGTATTGGCCACACAGGCATTAATATTGGCCTCTTCGAGCTCCTTTGTGATAGTCTGTCCCAGCTGCAAGTGGTGTACATATATAACGTCTTTCTTTTCCTCATATACCCTATATATACAATATTTACCATATAGTAGTGTGCATAGCACATGTAGGTCCAGGGTAATATATGAATACAATGCAAATAAAAATGCACGAATAACAACAAAATACCCTGAGTTACATAATATCCTTGCATATTTGGCTAACACTGTGAATATCAACATTTTTTCCATATGCCTCAATAAGGACTTAGGAACTTATTTAGACTGTCTTTTCAACATAGAAGTCAATGACATGATTATTCTTAACTACTAAGAGTAGAGTAACTTATGAAACAATTTAATGGTTATGTTTCGTACATAGAACATGCCAAAAGAAAGAAAGAGCCTTGCATACCTTGTTATCGAAGTTATCTAAGTTACACGGGTCCTTGTAAGCTCTATGAATGATTATCTACATCATACGGATGATTTAAATCATAATCGGATCAATATAGTAGTAATAGATTCATTGAGACATTCTAGCAAACACTTTGTACGCGTAAAATCTATATTTCTTCTATATGAAAACCTATACATGTAGCAACACAATCAGCCCTCTTAATCCTTCATCCTTAACTACTACAATATCTATAACAACCCAGCAACTTCACATGCACCCACCAATTTCATACATACAACCCCAATATTAACAAACCAACTTAGCATTTCTGATAATCACCCTAGAAACTAGTAAGAATCATGCTCTATAATTGGTATAAACTTAGGAATAAGAAGGATTACCTCTGTTAGAAGTGGCGACAAGAGTCGTTGGATATCCTCTCACCCAAATCCGATTCCGACAAGCAGAAACAAAACCCCAAAAATCGACTACCGAACTTTCTCGAAACTTCCTTAAAACTCAAGGTCTCGGCTTGGTTTCTGAGTGTTAGGATTTTTCAAGGGTTTAATTTCGCTGGAGCCAAGGCCCAAAACAACATGAATGTCTCCCCTTTTGGCGAGCAAAAGCTTGCGAAAAATCAACAAATTCGACTGAGAATTTTCAGAGAACTCACCAACTGAGATTACTCATTCTGATAGAAGTATGACAATTATTTCTCCAAGGGAAAGATTTCTATGGAAGCTTTGAGAGATGAAGGTCTTTAAAATGGAGAAGAGGTGAATGTTTGGATTTAGATGTGAATCTCCCTAAGCTGCCACCGATGCTTATAAGGCTTAGTCAGTGCGATAATAAGTTATAGTGCTACACGTAGTATCCCACTAAATTTGTCCCCCTTTAATAATTAATTAATCCCACAATTAATCTCTTGATCCCAATTCGCTTAAATCCTGATGACTTATAAAAACCCTCTTATACTCAATGTCATAATTTTGTAATATGACACTAGTCCATAACCTCTTTTGGGATATACAACTATTGTTATTAATCCCCGTTGTCACACTTGTCACGTCCAAAATAATTTTGGGGTTTTTATCCTTTTATATGCTAAACTCCTTATTAGCATATGTAGATATAGCATAAACTTTCGGGGCCCGGGGCTACTTACCTACGTTTATGCGCTCAACCCGTTACCCAGGAATACGGGATGTTACATTTCAAGTAGGGGTTAAGAACTTGGAGGTTGTCTTATATTCACCCTATATGGCTCCCATAGCTGTCACGGAGCAGTACGCAGAAGGATCTTGGGAATACTGCAATCCTACTCCACAAGGTTTTGGAATAAAACAATTAGCTGAACCACGATTTACCTTGGAAGAGTTAGATGATTGAGGGGACCCAAATCATACAAGATTTGTGGCATTAGCTGACTGCTCTAAGTTCTGAAGCAAGGATATCCAGGCATCACAGGTAGATAATTACAACAGAGAACCAATACTGGCAGCCGATGATATTGAATTGCCAGTGGAACTTGAATCGCCCATAAGAAGGGCTATGCCTAGTTTTGAGTCTCAGGATCCCTTGGAAGATATCAACTTAGGTACTGAGGAAGTCCATCGGCTAACATATATTAGTTGTTTGCTAAAGGAGGAGGATAAACAAAGCATAATGACTCTTCTACTGCAGTATAAGGACTGCTTCGCGTGGGATTACCATGAGATGCATGGGCTGGCACATGCTTTGGTAGATCACATATTGTCAATTAAATAGGGTTTCATACCTCATAAACAGCTGCCCAGAAGATATCACCCTCAGCTGATGCCTCAAATTAAAGCTGAGATTAAACGGTTGATGAAGGTCGGGTTCATCAGAACGGTTATGTATGTGGAATGGTTAGAAAACATTATGCCAGTTAAGAAGAAGAATGGCAAGGTTCGGGTATGTATTGATTACAGGAACCTAAATCTATCCACTCCCAAAGATGAATACGCCATGTCTATAGTCGATATGCTAGTTGATTCGGAAGTCACTAATAGTGTGTTGACATTCATGGATGGATACTCCGGCTATAATCAGATAGCAGTAACCGAGAAGGATATTCACAAGACTGCTTTTAGGTGTCCAGATGACTTGGGCATTTACGAGTGGGTCGTTATGCCGTTTGGTATGAAGAATGCTGGTGCTACTTATCATAGGGCAAAGAACACAATTCCATCATTTGATTGGCAAGACTATGAAGGTCTACATTGATGATGTGGTGGTGAGGTCTAAGGACTTCAAAAATCATTTAGCCGATCTTGAACAAGCACTAAAAAGAATGAGGATTCATAATCTTAAAATGAATCCATCCAAGTGCATGCTCGGAGTATTAGCTGGCAATTTCCTTGGCTTCTTGGTACATAAGAAAGGTATTGAGATAGATCATAACAAAGCCCGGGCAGTAATGGAATCTGCACCACCCAGAAAAAAGAAGGAGTTACAAAGCCTGTTAGGGAAGATCAACTTCCTAAGGAGGTTCATATCTAATTCAGCTGGCAAAATAAAGGCTTTCTCACATTTGCTTAGGCTTAAAGGGTCAGAAAAGCTAGTATGAGGCCTGGAACAGCAAGGGGCATTTGACCAAATTAAAAAGGCCTTAGCAACTCCTTCTGTGCTAGTGCCTCCCATGCCAGGGAAACCGTTGAAGTTGTACGTCTCGGTTGCATATTTGTCTATCGGCTGCTTGTTAGCACATGATGCTGATGATAGGACCGAAAGGGCAGTTTACTACCTTAGCCGAATGCTCAATGAGGCTGAAACTAGATATACCCCTATAGAGAAGCTTTGTTTGTCCTTATTCTATGCTTGTACTAAACTTGAACATTATTTAATGCCATATGTGGTTCACGTTTTGTGAAAAATTGACATCGTCCGGTACTTATTGAATAGACCTGTTTTACAAGGATGACTAATGAAATGGGCAATCAAGCTCACTGCATTTTCTCTCGAGTATAGGCCACTCAAGGCTGTCAAAGGTCAGGTGTTAGCCGATTTCTTAGCAGACCACCCTTGTGTAGATGCGGAGGACCCATGCACCTCATATACCGCGTGTATGGATGTCGTCCCTTGGACGCTAACTTTTGATGGGTCAAGAACCCAGAAAGGATTCGGAGTCGTAATAACGATAACCAATCCTAGAGATAAAGCATGGAGGTTCTCTAATCGACTAGATTCTGAATTAACCAATAACCAAGCTGAATATGATGCTCTCATCATGGGACTCAAACTCCTAGTCTCTATGAAGGCGAAGTGCATCGAGGTTCGTGGATATTCTCAGCTGGTTATCAAGCAGCTGGCTGGGGAATATGACAGCAAAGATCCAAATTTGTTGGCCCGTTATAGAACGGCTAGTAGGTTACTTAATGGATTTGCATCATCTACGTTAAGTTATGTTCCCAAGGGCATGAATGTTGAGGCTAATGACTTAGCACAAGAAGCTTTTGCCTTTAGGAAGTCTCTACTCACTCTAGAGTATGATGAGCTTCCAGCCGAAGTGCTAGCCATGGACCAAATCGACTCGTGAAAGCAGGTGTTAATCGACTACTTAAAAGACCATTCCACTTGCAAGGACCTTAAGGTTAAGAGGAAAGCCTTGAAGTATGTGCTCATTGACGATGATCTTTACAAAAGGAGCGTAAGTGGAGTGCTACTCAAGTGCATTAATAAGGCAGAGGCCTTAAGAGTCATGGGAGAAGTCCATAAAGAAATCAGTGGATCACATAGAGCTGGGCCAATGATGAAATAGTTGATTTATCGACATGGCTATTATTGGCCTACCATCACGGCCGATTTCTTTCAATATGCAAAAGGGTGTGAAGAGTGTTAGAGACATGGACCAATCCAATGGGTACCAACCGAGTTGTTGCATCCGATCGTGAAGCCCTGGCCTTTCAGATGATGGGCTATGGACCTCATCGGCAAGATTCACCCGCAATTGGCTAAAGGACATAATTTAATTATTGTGGCTACCGATTACTTCACTAAATGGGTAGAGGGACAGCCGATGAAGAGGGTTCATCAGACAGATGTCATTCAGTTTATCCAACACCAGATCATATATAGATATGGTATTCCTGAGATGATTACAACCGATCAAGGGATGATGTTCACTGGTTCTAAGGTGGTGGCTTAGTAAGCAAACGTGGGATTAGTATGGGATAATGGACAGAATCACAATCCACATGTAACTACTCTTTATCTTATAAAAAAATAAGAATTCACGTGTAAGAGAGAACCAGTTTATATAAAGCCAATTGAAAGGAGACACAAAACATTTAGAAATGAATCTACTCTGCTTTTTGGGTAGTCTTAGTGTCAATTAAACTAGAAATTTGACATCACTTTGTTCCATTCTTTCGTCCATTTTGAAACACATATGAGTACAGTACCTTGTGCTAATCTTGAAATCTCAATTTATGAAAATTGTTGGCAGCAAACCTTTGGAGTTCATATTTTCAGTGGGGAATTATTTGAAGAGTTGGTAATCGAGGTATGTTAAGGCAAATTTTTTTTTATTTTGGCATGTTCCATGTAACGAAATATAATTGTGATATTTCTCCATAAATTATTCTACTCCTAAAAGTTAAAAATATTCATATTATTGATTCCATGTTAAAAGCGTGTCTAAATATGTTCCTAAGTCCTTATTGAGGCATACAGAAAAGATGTTGATATTCACAGTGTTAGCTGAAGGTACAAGGGTATTATGTCATCCGATAAGTTCAAAATGTTTCATTATCATTCATGCATTATACACATATAATATATTGGATTGGGTTGTACGTTCCGCAACACTAACATATATTGGATCGGGTTGCACGTTTCACAACACTAACACATATTGGATCGGGTTGCACGTTCCACAACAGTAACATATATATATATATATATATATATATATATATATATATATATATATGTTGGATCGGGTTGTACGTTCCGCAACACTAACATATATTGGATCGGGTTGCACGTTTCGCAACACTAACACATATTGGATCGGGTTGCACGTTCCACAACAAAATATATATATATATATATATATATATATATATATATATATATATATATATATATATATATATATATATATATATATATATGTATCGCATTGGCATTGTGCATAACATTTAGGCATATGTTTTAAGGCCCTCAGAGGCATTTACTATTGGTCAGTTATTTCTGTTTCAGTTATTGTTATATTCCTATTATGCTATTATTCATGTCTGACTACTCAGTACATCAGTCGTACTGACGTCCCTTTTGTCGGGGGATGTTGCGTTTCATGCCCGCAGGTTCACATAGACAGGGCGACGATCCACGTTAGTAAGTTGCTGACTCAACGGATTTTGGAGCACTCCCCTTGTTTCGGAGTGTCATTCTATTTCGATACGGTATATGTTTGCATGTATATATGGGTATGGCGGGGCCATGTCCCGACCTTTTGATGTCATGTACTCTCTTAGAGGCTTGTAGACAGGTGTCCTATGTGTAGTAGTCTTGTATGGCCTTGGTTTGGGATGTATATATATAAGTTGGTTTTCTAATTAAGGTTTTTCATAATCTTTTTCGACTTAGTCCGTATTTAATTATGATTAGGTAATCACTATACGATTGGTGGTACACGGCGGATGTGGATTCGGGTGCCCATCGCGGCCCTTAGGTTTGGGTTATAACAGCTTGATCCGAATTGGAATGTGGCCATGTGAGAGGAATTTAATGCGCTCACTACACAACGCACTTGGGATCTTGTCCTGAGACCAGAGGGGGTGTGTGATTCATTGCATGTGTCTATATCGTCACAAATTTAGAGATAGTGTGAGCTAGAACGCCATAAGGCGAGACTTATGGCTAATAGCACGGGAAACAAGAGGGAGTTGATTGTGGTGAGACATTCAGTCCAGTGGTTAAACCAGCCAACATCGCACTGTTTTGAGCATAAGCTATGGGAAAGAATTGGTCGATTCATCAGCTTGATGTGAAAAATGCATTCTTATATGAGGATTTGAAAGAAACCGTATGCATCCATCAACCACCTGGCTCTGTGCATCCTTCGGCTCCTCACTATGTCTGCCGGCTTCGAAAGTCACTTTATGGCTTGAAACAAGCCCCCAAGGCTTGGTATGACAGTTTTGCTACTTACATCTTGCAGATTGGGTTCATGTGTAGCAAAAGCGATAACTCACTTTTTATTTTTCATCGAGGTAATGACATTGCATACCTTTTGCTGAAAATGAGATCATTACTATGCACAAATCCAAATTTCCCTTGACAGACTTGGGTAAGTTGAGTTATTTCTTGGAGATTTCTGTGACCAAATCTGAGAATGCAATGTTCATATGTCAACGTAAGTATGCCGAAGAGATTGTTTACAATGCTAAAATGGTAAACTGTAAAATCATGTACACTCTAGTCGACTCAAAGTCGAAGCTTAGCGCGGATGACGGAGATCCGGTGCTTGATCCTTCTCTTTATAGGAGTCTCGTTGGTGCACTTCATTAACTTACTTTCACTATGCCCGATATTGCCTAATATGGTTCAGCAGGTGTGTTTGTTCATGCATAATCCCAGGGAGCCTCACTTCACATCCCTCAAACGTACCATTCGATATGTTAAGGGTACTCTTGACTATGGGTTACATATTTATCCATCTGCACCGACCAGGCTGATATCATATACGGACGCAGATTGAGGCGGCTGTCCAGACACACGTCGATCTACTTCTGGATATTGTGTATTTTTGGGTGATAACCTCATCTCATGGTCTGCAAAACGGCAAGCCACGCTTTCCCGTTCAAGTGCAGAAGCTGAATATAGAGGTGTTGCGAACGTTGTTGCCAAAATTTATTGGCTCAGAAACCTCATTCTAGAGCTTTATTGTCCCTTACGTAAGGCATCTCTTGTCTACTGTGATAACATATCTGTTGTTTACTTGTCTCATAACCTGGTTCAGCATCAGCAAACCAAACATATTGAGATGGATATTCATTTTGTTCGTGATAAGGTTGTCATGGGCCATGTTCGGGTGTTACATGTATCATTTTCTTATCGGTACGCAGATATATTCACTAAGGGACTTCCTCGGCAGTTGTTCCTTGACTTCAGATCCAGTCTCAGTGTCCGGCCTCATCCCGCTCCGACTGATGGGATGTGATAGAGAATATATTAATATTCTCCATATATTCTGTAAAATATTCTAGTGTAATTATGTAAAGTAGAGATCCTTCTCTAATTAGGTTTAGAGATCCTTTTTCAATTAGGTTTTAGAGATCATTCTCTAATTAAGATTTGTAATTGCAAACACACATATATATTGTATTAATGAGAAGCCTCCAATAGAGGAGAATTATACTACTCTACGACGGGGTCGTTAATGGAGGATGTTGTGGTGGTGGTTTGGGGGTCGAATTGGATAGTCTTAAGACATTCCCTATGCATTAAATGCCTAAAATAGGGGACTAACAACTCCAAGCTCTTCATCATCTTTGACGAGTTTAGTACACAATGGATAAATTTTACCCCACAACCAATCAAAAGATTTTCTATTCTAGCTTTCAGAAAAGAGTGTGTTGTATTTTTTCGAATTTGAAATTGAAATATACTATATGTTGGTTTTTGAAATTGGCTTAGAATAAAATCTGAAATTTCCAATTCTTTTTCCTCTAAATTAATTAAAAAGTGATTCTTTTATCCCAATTAATTCTCCAAATATATGATATGTGTATACTACAATATAATTAATTTGGCATACATACTTTTAAGGAATAAATTATAATTAATAAATATAATAAAATGATTAAATTAATTAACAATAGTAATAATGTCAATATTTATACTAGAAATATATTGAAGTTGATATTAAAAATAGGCGAATTGTTTTGGTAAGTTATTCAAGATCAAGACTAAGAAGCACAGAGAATTTTTTTTAAAAGAAAAGGGCGTGCCAAAACGGTGGTGGCGACAGGAGCGAGTATATTTTTTATCATCAATTAAGTGGTTCTTTCAAAACCCAAAAATTCGATCCTTTCCATAATTACGCCTTCCTCTCCTCTCTTAAAAATCCTCCATTAATGTTGTATCTTTCTTAAAAGATTCGGTCCTTCCCAAAATCACTCTATCCTCTAAAAGGTTCTTTCTTATTCTTTCAAATTGATTTTGACCAAAGCAACTTTTTTGAACTTTTTGTGCTAGCTAGATTTTTGCTAAATGCTTAAGTTTTGCTTCTACCTTTCGAATTTTATAGACTGAATTGCTAAAACTTTGATTCTACTTTGAGTTGGGTAAAATCATATTTTATGGTTTTTGTGTTTCGGTAAGCACTTTCAATTGTACACTCTTTGTACAAAATATTTGTCAGATTGTATTTTTCACACCCAATTCGGTGAGCATAATATATAAAGAAAGCCTACTCCAAATATAGATTTCAGTAGATGTTGATCAAAAAATTCTTTCTACTAAAGACCCCCTTATTGGCTTGCCTATGAAGATGTTTCTTTCAAGCTCCAAGTTTTCATAGTTCTCCCTTTTGGTAATCCAAACCAACTTGAGAAGTGCAGTGGACTAAAAGATGGACCTTACCTCGAACAGACCCAAATTTATACTTTAATTCTTTTATCCTCTGCTCACGGGTGGCAGCCTCTCTCTCGCCTGTCGCTCATGAGTAATGGCCACTTCTCTTCGCTTTTGCTTACGAACCAATGCTGGCTCTGGTTCCTCTCGCAACTTTCCCCTCTCACGAATCCATTGGGACATCTCGTGATCAAAGTTTGCATTCTACGGAGACATGTTGCTTCTTAGCTCTTTCAATTTTGCATTAAGTCGACCTTGGGAGCGTATCCGATCGTCTTTCTCTATTTTAAATTTCTCTTGTTGCTGATCAAACTCGAGTTGTTGTTGGTGCATGACCTCTTCAAGGATACTCGAGTTTTCTTTCAGTTGTTGTTGATGATCTTCGACACGCTTTACTATCTGTGTTCCCCTAGTTGTGGCCAGTTTAAGCTTCCCCTTGAACAGATCTATCTTACGGATGTTGTCGTCTCTCTCTTCTGCAAATTTTACTTCTTGTTGTTCGATGCGTGCCCTAGCATGCTCCAAATATGCATTCAAACTCTGAATGGTTGACTGATAATCTCTCCTCACATCCAATCGGTTCTGCGTGATTATTGCTTCATGTTCCACCTGTTGCTGGGTCAAGGCCGCTCTAGAGTACCTCTAGAGTACTCTAGATCTGCACTCAAAGCCTGGTTGGCAACTTGGTCATCATTTCTTCCGTGGATGTTATTATTTGACGCATGCCTAACTGACATAGAACTTGCTGTGGAACATACAGTTGAACACCCCTAATTCCCATCAACAACAGAAAAGGGCGATAAGTAGACATGTCTATGACTTCCCTCCAAGGGAAATTCCAAGTGATCTTATCCGCCGTCAATGAGCGAAAACTCTTAGTCCAAGCCTCAACACCATTGGGATGTTTATATTCTTCCATCCTCTCTGCATAACTTGTAATGTAATCACTCTGATCATGGCTGAATCTTGCCACATTACGAGGTCAAAAGAGATGCTCTACTATTCACATATTCAATAGAATGTTACACAATTCAAAGGAACCCTTTCCCTTTTGACAGTGTCATGGATCAATAAATTTTCAATCAAGATCATTGGCACAATGGTATGGTTCTCTTTATTGATCAAGACTTCAACTACCCCCAGCTAAACCAATGTTGATCTTTACAAGTTTCGAACTTTCCTTTATTACAGAGTTGTCTTCCAAATCCCTCAAACCCTTCTTCTCTCCCGTACTAATCATACAAAAACTGTAAGGAAGCCTAAACTTTGTTCAGAGATTCCTCTTTGACTCTAGAAATGTTCAAGTTGTGGAAGAATTTGTTCACAGAAATGGGTCTATGGGCTACAAGACTCTAGAAATGTTCAAGTTGTGGAAGAATTTGTTCACAGAAATGGGTCTATGGGCTACAAGCTTCTGACGGTATAGGTTTTCCCCAAACCCGGTATAACCAGCTATTTCCTCCTAGGTAGGTTTCAACTCGAAGTGAAACATGAAAGACGTTTGTCGGGTCCCAAAAGAATAGCAGGGCTTCGATCACATCTCTCATAGGGTTTACTTTCATGATATTGGTCAAGAAACCCATATGCTTAAAGATCTTAGTATGTTCTTTCACATCCATTTCAATCCACCATGTCCAAAGTTGACAAGGAACCTGATCTACAACTTGAAGTGGTACATTTCTATCTCTCTTTCTCTTTGACACTTTACATACCCCGGGAAAAAACACGTTGTACCTCAGATCTTTGGATTACAACATCGACATATCTAAAACCCGACTGGAAAGCCTCGCCGGCGACTCGAACTGGACAGCTTCGAACTCCACGTCGACCAAAATATTCTATACTTCTAATATATTTTGGTTATTGATAGAATTACTACTAATATTACCACACTAGTATCAGCGAATATTATTCGCTGTATATTTTGTAATTATAATAAATGTATATTTAAGGTATTCTATCTTTCATGGTATCAAGAGCCTAAAACCAAAATCCCTTCTCTTCCTCATTCTCGGCCGAAATCAGCATTTTTTTTTTCTGATTTCACAAAAAAAAAAAATGGTTTCTTCCTCTCTTTCTCGGCCAACCAGAAATTCCCTTTCCGTGACCCGCGGCAATCATGTCTTCCCCCACAAATTCCAGTTCATTCACTGGCACACTTGACCACACATCTCCACGTTCAGTATCTTCTTCTCATCCGGCATTCGCCGTTAATAACATCAAGAATTTTATCTCTATAATTCTTGATCAAGAAGACTGTCAATATTCCATGTGGATGGAACCATTCTACATTCATGCATGTGCATACAACGTGCTCGATCACATTGACGAATCTGTTCCTCGTCCCACCGATGTTACAGACTCAATCTGGCGTCGTCTTGACGCCATCGTCAAACAATGGATCTACGGCGCCATCTCCAAAGACCTGTTAACACTATCATGAAAACAGGTGCTACGACACGTGAACTTTGGGTTCGGCTAGAAGAAATCTTTCAGGGCAATACAAATACTCGGGCTGTGTATTTGGAAGAGCAATTCAACAATACCCGTCTCGAGAATTTTAACAACATGTCCGAATATTGTAAGCAACTGAAACTCATAACCGATCAACTATCCAATGTAGGGACTTCTGTTTCAGAAACCAAGATGGTGCTTCAACTTGTTGCGGGTTTACCGAAAGGTGAATATGACACGCTCGCAACAATGATTCAACAAGCCGACCCTCTCCCAAGTTTCAACAAGGCACGTTCACAACTATTGTTGGAAGAAACTAAACGTGCTAAACAAGAGGAACATAATCAAAAGGCATTAGCCATTGACGGGATGGCAACACTGCGGCGGCGGCAACCAACGGTTCCGCGGCGGTAGAGTGGCGGAGGTCGTGGCGGCGGTCGCAACAACAAAGGCAAGGGCCGCGGAAAGGGCCAACGCAACCAGTGGGCGGAACCGGACAGAAGCGGCGGTGGTCCAATGCGGTCCCAGCGAAGATGGCCCAACCAGCGAATCGGGCCTCGCCCGCATGCCCGTACCCAACCGCAGGGCCCGGGCCCAGCAGCCTTGGTCGATCGGCCCTTGGGCCCCGCCCGGCCACCGAGCGAGCCCACACAGCGAGCGGCGAGCGAGCCCACTGATGGCGGTCCCGGCGGCGGAATCGCAGCAGGCCCCCATTGTAGTCCAAAGCGACGGCGGCCGGCATCCCGGCCCCGACCGATTTGGGCCGAGCATACACCACCGTAAACCTTCAACGCCCGACGACAATTGGTACATGGACACCGAGCGACATCTCACCTCACCCGGTCGTCAGGTAACCTATCTCAACTACGTCGGCTAAAGTGTCCTCAATTTATTACTGTCGGCAATGGTCATCGCATTCCAATTGAAGGTTACGGTAACACACACACCAAACATCCACACCCACATTTCTCCCTAAACCACGTCCTATACACCCCTAACATCATTAAAAACTTAATCTCTGTTAGAAAATTTACTAGCAATAATTTTGTGTCTGTCGAATTTGACCCTTTTGGCTTTTCTATGAAGGAACTCAATACGGAGAAAATTCTTACACGCTGCAATAGTGTGGGAGATCTCTACCCATTCACTCAATCTTCCGCTGACAGACCGCAAGCACCTATGTACCTTGCGGCGATCTCTCCCTCCACTTGGCACAACAGACTCGGACATCCCGGAGACCCAGTTTTTACCTTTCTTAGTACTTCTAAGCGTATTCAATGTAATAATGGGAAAATTTCCCAACACTATTTTTCTTGTCCACTAGGCAAACATACTCGTCTTCCATTTATGTCATCAAACAGTGTTACTTTTTCTCCCTTTGATATTGTTCATGCTGATTTGTGGACATCTCCGATTGTTAGCTCTTTGGGTCATAAATTCTATCTAGTATTCTTGGATGATTTTTCACATTTTGTCTAGATTTACCCACTGAAATTCAAATCTGAAGTTTTTGCCAAATTCCTCGAGTTTCAAAAATTCATTAAGACACAATTTGAAAAATCTATTAAATCATTCCAATGTGATAATGGACGTGAATTTAATAACTCGGCATTTCACAATTTCTGTTCTAAACAAGGCATGGTTTTCCATTTTTCTTATCCCTATACTTTTTCCCAAAACGGAAAGGCTGAAAAAATTATACGTACCATCAATAACATGGTCCGCACACTTCAGTTTCATGCCTGCCTACCACCGCCTTTTCGGGTCTATGCTGTCAAAATGGTAGAATCCCTCCTAAATATTTTACCAACTAGCACACTCCAAAAAAAGACCCCTATCGAAATCCTATACCGTAGGCAACCATCTTATGATCACCTACGTATTTTTGGATGCTTATGCTACCCCAACATAGCCTCCACTACACCTCACAAACTTGCCCCTCGCACTCTGCCCTGTGTCTTCCTTGGTCCGTCTCCCCAATCATCGGGGCTATTTGTGCTATGACATTGCTACTCGCAAAATCATCGTCTCCCGTCACGTCACCTTTAATGAGACAACCTTTCCTTTTTCCAATCTCCGAAAATTTCAGACCACCGATTACTTCTTTCTCGATGAACCGAGTTTGTCTTCGGTTATCCAAAATCTGTACCAACAGCAGCCTACTGTTCCGACACCACTGCTGCCTCTAGAGTGTCATCTGACCCTCCAGCAGCAATGCTGCCACCCAGTCCAGCTCCTACACCACCCATGATGCACCCTGTCGAGTCTACTGCACCACCCACACTGCCTCAAGTCTAGCAAATCCAGCAACCAGTTGAGTCTCCTCGCACGCAGAACACCGCTGCCAACCGATCCTGCGGCCCACCGCCTACCGATCCGGCAACCGGGCCCCGACATCCCACTGCTGCCCTCTTACCGCATGGAGACTCGTGCACAACACGGGATCTTCAAACCCAAGGTTCACTTCAATCTCTCCACACAAACCTTATCACCCATTCCAAAGAATCCAAAACTAGCTAAACTGGACCCCAATTGGAATGCGGCCATGTGTGAGGAGTTTAACGATTTAACCAAGCAAAACACTTGGGATTTGGTACCTAGACCAGCTGGTGTGAATGTTATCCGGTGTATGTGGCTATTTTGTCACAAGTTCAGAGACAGTGGTGACTTAAAGAGGTATAAGGCAAGACTAGTTGCAAATGGCACTAATCAGCAGGAGGGTATTGATTGTGGTGAGACATTCAGTCCGGTTGTTAAACCGGTCGCTATTCGGACTGTTCTCAGTATTTCTATGGGCATGCATTGGCCGATTCATCAGCTTGATGTCAAGAATGCATTTCTTCATGGGGATTTGAAAGAGATTGTGTACATGCATCAGCCTCCTGGTTTTGTTCATCCGGCAGCTCTGCAGTTTGTGTGTCGTCTCAGGAAGTCATTGTATGGATTGAAATAGGCCCCTCGCGCTTGGTATGATCGGTTCGCTAGGTATCTTCAGCAAATTGGTTTTGTATGTAGCAGGTGTGATACCTCTCTCTTCACTTTTCACCGAGGTAGCAGCACTGCATATTTGCTATTATATGTCGACGATATTGTTCTTACTACCTCATCTGACGGGTTGAAGCATGAAGTCATTGCTCTACTCAAAACTGAATTTGCTATGACTGACTTGGGCAAGCTAAGTTATTTTTTGGGTATATCGGTGACTAGATCTGCAGCCACTATGTTCATGTGTCAGCGAAAGTATGCAGAAGAGACTATGTACAGGGCCAAGATGGCAAATTGTAAAATTATGCCAACTTTGGTGGACTCAAAATCCAAGCTTAGTGCCAATGACGGTGCCCCAGTTTCTGATCCCACTCTATATCGGAGTCTAGTAGGTGCTTTTCGGTATCTTACATTCACTAGGCCTGATATTGCATATGCCGTTCAGCAGGTGTGTCTGTTCATGCACGACCCCCGAGAGTTCTATTTTGCCGCCCTCAAACGTATTATCAGATATGTTAAGAGCACACTTGACTTTGGTTTACATCTATACCCCTCTGCCCCCAACCAAGTTGCTAGCCTACACGGATGCAGATTGGGCAGGATGCCCCGACACACGTCGCTCCACCTCAGGGTACTTGTGTATTTCTTGGGGATAATCTTATCTCATGGTCCGCCAAGCGGCAGGCCACGCTATCCCGTTCGAGTGCTGAAGAAGAATATCGCGGAGTTGCTAATGTCGTCGCTGAGATCTGTTGGCTCCGAAATCTTCTTTTGGAGCTCCAGTGTCCATTACGCAAGGCGTCTATAGTCTATTGTGACAACATATCTGCTATCTATATGTCTCATAATCCAGTCCAACATCAGTGGACTAAGCATATTGAGATGGATATCCACTTTGTGCGAGAGAAGGTTGCTCGTGGTCAGGTCAAAATTTTACACGTGCCTTCCTCTTATCATTATGCAGACATTTTCACAAAGGGACTACCGCGACAGCTCTTCACCGACTTCTGATCCATCCTTAGCATTCGGCCTCTTCCCGCTCCGTCTGAGGGGGAGTATTAGCGAATATTTTCAGAATATTCATCGTATATTTTGTAATTATGATAAATGTATATTTAATGTAACTTGGGATTCTAATTGTATTAGGAATCAACCTTTGTAAGGTAAGTTAGGATTCGTACCATATTAGGAATCAACCTTGTACAGCTATATATATTGTGAGTAATGAAAGAAATCCCTAAGAAAAATTATTCCATCTTTCAACTAGTGAAATAAATTGTAATTCAAAAATTACAAAATAATTTTACGTTCTCATATTTTATTGATAGGCTTATTAAAAGTTTATCAACATGATAATTAATATATATATATATATATATTCCCTACTAAAGTAACACCCATAGTTTTGGGACACAAAAAATTAAAATCACCAATAAAGAAAAGAAATAAGAGAAGGAAATCAACTAAAGCAAATGAAAATTTTAGAGAATGCTATAATTATGAATTGAAGAGGAAAGAAAAACTATATTGTCAACGTAAAATATTCAAATTCCTTAAAAATGAAAGGAAAAAGAAAGAGAAAAATTGCAATCATTTTTAAGAGAAAATAATTTATATTTTCATGTCGAATTGTTTTAATGAAAAATTCACCTGAGTGATTTTGTAAGAGAAAAGTTCTAAGTTGAGTGATTTTGTAAGAGGAAAGTTCTAAGTTGAGTGATGTTATTGATACAAAACTATGTTATAAAGACTTTGCTACATAATTTCTCATAAGTAATTTTTTAAGAAATTTACTCATAATATGATACATAGTTTTACATGACATTATCCTTCTGATTGTGGCAACACTTCTCTGTTATAATGCAGAGAAAATAATAAAATGATCCTTAATGTATAAGGTTAGGACTATTTTGGTCCTTGATATATAGTATTTAAGAGAAAGTATCCTTAATGTATATAAAAAGTGGATCATATTGGTCCTTGATAATCCCTTCATGCGCGAATCACGTGAGGCGTGATGAGTGAATTGTCGACCACCGCCAGCCAAATAAAAAAGCTGCAAACATTGAGCTTGTTCGATCCTTTGGAAATTCTAACACTAGATGAGAAAAAAGAACTCCACCATTCGCATTTATTTTTGTCTGGATTCACTCGACAAATAATTTCCCAACTCAGTGATATTTATTTCTTTTGGATGTATTTCGATACTTGAAGAAGAATTCAAATAGTTGAGATTGGTTTGGGACAAACTAAAAGATGCAGAAGAATACGCTCGTTAAAATTTAACAGTTTTTGGGACAAACTAAAATGATCTTTACTTTTTATATACATTAATGACGGAACAAACTAGTCCAACCCCTATAGACCATTTTGATCATTTTCTCTTATAGTGCAGTTTTATCATGGTACATGAGAGAGCATTTAGTCAAAAATTATTAGTTGGCTAAAGTTAGAACTACAATTCTAAAGTCTATAAACTTCTAATGACGTTCCTTTCACCATAGAAAGTTTCAAGAATGGATTAAATACGTTTCGTCACTATCTAATGATTTCATCATAGTGGTTACTATTGAACGTTCAATTTTCAATACCACATGGCTTGTCAACAAGATTAAAAGTAAAAAATAAGAAAAGAAAAAGGAATTCAGTTAAAGCTTCCATCAGTTGTCTGTTCATTTCGACGACCCACACAAACTCTACAGTTCCCAGTTACCAACAAAATACTGGATACAAAATGTAGATTTAAAAGGAGTAGAATAAAGTAATTGATATAATACTTGAACAATTCTCACCCTACAAGCTAGCTTTTGGGGTTGAGTTAGGTCAAAGATCGATTTTTTATATGGTATCAGAGCGAGACAAATTCCAATTCTTTGTTCACCGATGTTGGGCCCCCAAATTATATTATCCACGCTCCAGTTAACGAGGTCTGGCATGCGGGGAGTGTTAAGAGTCTCACCTCAGAAATGGAATGAAAACATAGATTCCTTATATGGGCTTGGACAATTCTCACCCTACAAGCTAGCTTTTGGGTTGAGTTGGGCTCAAAATCCATTAATTACCATAAGAGTGAAAGGAATTCCGTGTCCATTTCATTGTACAAGTGTTCCTAATGTACAACATTGGTTAACGTAATTCTAGGCTAGGATAATTAAAATTACAAGATATCAATTTCTAAAAATTAGGAGAGCCAACTATACAAAAGATATGGTCAATCAATCTAAAAGATAATTATGGAAAGTAACTTAAATAATATTCTATCACACCCCCGCAGTCTTAGCGGGATGTTGTCGGACGCTGAGACTATCTCGAAAATCATCAAATAATACGCGCGGAAGCCCTTTTGTAAAAATATCTGCGATTTGATATCGAAACGGGACATGAAGGACACACACCTCTCCTTTTTGGACCTTTTCACGAACAAAGTGGATGTCCATTTCAATATGTTTAGTGCGCTGATGTTGAACTGGATTTTCGGATAAATATATTGCGCTAACATTATCACAGTAGACCAAAGTTGCCTTTTGGATAGGACAATGTGTTGGATAATGTAGAGCAACAACGGGAATAGCAAATAACTATTACAGTGATCGAAAGGATAAACAACAATGAGGACAACAACAAGTTGTCAATATCTTGATCTTGAATGAAACTTCAAATATAGAACTTGTATTCGAAAATACAAGAACATGAACTGCTACTCTTGTGGCTTGTAGATCCGCTAAGAATACGAACGGTTAGAGTCCTTCGTCTGTTAAGTTTACACCTAAAACACTTAGCAACTAATTAGATAAACCACAACACCACCAGCTGAGTCGAGAGATAGCTCTCTGTCTTTAAGACAAGATTGCCCCCGTATATAGGCTTTACGGAAGTGTGGACAATAGTCTCCCAAGATGAAACAACAAACTATCAAGTGTGCAAAGCCTACACAAATGATCTTAGCGAAGAACACGAATAATGAAGATTGCTAAGAGAAGAACTGCTATCAGGAAAATCTGATCTCTTTGTGGTGTTGTGAACTTATTTTTCTGTTCATATGTTCATATATGTTCTTATCTTCATCTATAGAATTGAGCCAATGTTTCAATTTATAGGTGTGCAAGATGACCTCTTCAAGTGCCCCACAATAGCAATCAATTGCTATTGTAATGGATGACATTTAACCCTCAAGTAATACAACAACATAATGGTCCAAGTAATGGCCATTATTGGATGGATTCAATGCCATTGAAACCCCCTCAACAACCAAACCTTTTGGGATTCCGTCGAGCAGTCACTGTCAATGAAGTGTCGCGGCTCTGCCACATTAGCGTCGCGCCGCTAATTCAACTAGAAAAACCGATGATGCTTACGCCAATCAGGTGCCGCGGCTCTCCGGCACCATGACCCAGTTCGGGAGGCGTCGTGGCCCTTCTCGGCTCCGCAGCCTTCCGCCCCATACCATCTTACACTTGGCACAATCCTTCCTTCATTTACCAACGTGGAACACTTGTCACTTAGCAAATAATCATCCATCATTCTATGTCTCAAACATTTCACTTAGGTACCAATATCTCTTTCATTAACGAAATTTATGATACTTGGCACTAAGATTGCACATGTGTGAAAATGACATTTCCGACGTGCGGGGCCCCAATTGTTCGAGTCATAAATAATGGGATAAACTTAATTCCACATTAGTAAATTTCCAACACAATGAAGTTCAAGAAGAATATTCCTGATCCAACAGGACTCAGAGACAATGTTAGTGACACCCCATATATTCATCTTCGGCACTAGACTTGGATATTGTAGGTTGTCTCTTAGAAGACAAAGAAATGAGATTATCTCCGATAAACACACAATAACTCGATGTGGACCGTCTAGTATCAGGACTTTCACCCCAATCATCATATGTATATGACAAGATAGATTGAATGGAAGACTTATACAAGTGCATACCATAGTCAATGGTACCTTTTACATAACGAAGAATGTGTTTCAAACCCTCCATGTGTTCAAATTTCGGAGCATGCATAAATAGGCAGACCTGTTAGACTGCATAATAAATATATGGCCTTGTGAATGTAAGATAGTCAAAGCACCAGCCAATGGATAATATTCCATCGGATCATCATAAGGGTCACCCGATTTTGCACTTAGCTTCCCCTTAGTGTCGACGGGTGTGAGGCAAGGTTTGCATGCAATTATTCATGTCCTCTCTAATATCTCTTCGGCATATTTTTGTTGAGAGAGAAAAAGGCCATTTTTGGTACAAGTGACAACAATACCCCAGAAAATAACTCAACTGACCCAGATCTTTCATAAATTCTGCATAAGAAGAGAGATAATAGCACATCGAAGAGATTATGAAGAAGCTGTGAGTATAATGACATCAACATACAACAAAATATATATGCAATGTCAGTCCCACGGCAATTTATGAAAAGTAAGTGATCTGATTTGCTGTGAGTAAAACCAATAGTGGCAACAAAATCAGCAAACCGTTGATACCAGGCTTGGGGAGCTTGCTTAAGACCATAAAGAGATTTACGTAACAGACAAACATGATTAGGAAGAGTGGGGTCTTTAAACCCCATAGGCTAGTGTATGTAAACAGTCTCATTCAAGTTCCCGTGCAAAAATGCGTTCTTGACATCTAGCTGATGAGTAGGCCAAGATTTGGACAATGCAATGCTAAGAACTGTCCGAATAGCTGTTGGTTTTACAACCGGGCTAAATGTCTCCTCACAGTCAATCCCTTCTCGTTGCGACCTGCCATCGCCTACAAGACGAGCTTTATGCCTCTCAAAAGAACCATCAGATTTCTTTTTATGACGAAAAATCCACATTGACCAAATTATATTCACATTAGATGGACGGGGTACTAAATCTCAGGTCTTATTTTTAATTAGAGCATTATATTTATCTAACATAGCAGATTTTCAATTCGGGTCATTAAGTGCACTCACCGGGTTACGAGGGATAGGAGAGATTTGTGGAGTTTTGGCACTTAAGGCATGGTGGTATTTTTGGTTTGGCTTGAAGATGTCATGTTGACTACGAGTAGTCATTCGCATGGCTGATGGTTGGTAGTGAGGATTGGGCTGTGGAGGTGGGACTATTGGGCTTGGAGACGAGGTTGGATTAGAGGACTGGGCTGTTGGAGTAACTTCGGCCGAAGAAGGAGATTGAGGGAGTTGATTTTGTTGATTTTGGGCGGCATTTTGATGCAAGGTGTGAATTTGCAATGGAGACAAACCATCCTCTAAAAAAATCATATGTATGAGTATTTGGAGTATGATTTTTGAAAATGGATATTGAGTTTCATCAAAATGCACACGACGCGAAATGATAATTTTTCGACCCGACAAATCATAACACTTGTATCCCCTATGATTTGAAGGATATCCTATAAATACACACAGAGTTGAACGGGCTTGGAGTTTATTAATTTTGGTGGATGGGAAAGAGTGGGAAGCATAAGCACCCGAAAACCCGAAGATGAGAATAGGAAGGATTCTTTTGATAAAGAATTTGAGTAGGAGATTTGTAGCCTAAAACCTTTGGGGAGGATGTTTAGAAGGTAGGTAGCCATTTGTAGAGTGTGGTGCCAAAAAGAGGGAGGCATATATGAATGTGCAAGCAGAGTACGGACAATATTATTTATGAATTTTGTTTTGCGTTCTGCTTTTCCGTATTGAGGAGAAGTGTGAGGACACGAAAAATGGAATGACATGCCATTTTATTCACAAAATTTATGAAAGGGACCATTATTGTACTCACGACTATTATCACACTGAAATGATTTTATTTCTCTTTCAAATTGAGTTTTTATGAATGCTCGAAAAGAAAGAAAAATGTTGTGAACCTGTCATTTTTTAGACAAAGGAAAAGTCCACAAAAAATTAGTGTAATTATCAAGAAATAATGCATAATAACGATGGCCGGATGAGCTAAGTATAAGTGATGTCCACAAATTGCTATGAACAATATCAAAAGGCATAGTAGTGAAAGATAAGGAATCATAAAAAGGCAATTTAACAAACTTCCCTAGGGGACAAGATGAACAAAAATTACGGGCTTTATTACAACTAATAAAATTGTTTTTTGCGAAGAGTACTACGAATTGCATCTCCCGGATGACCTAGACGGGAGTGCCAAATATTAGGAGAAATGACTGTAAAAGCAGAGGGTGTTGAAGATGAAATAGCCCGATTTTTGGAAGTGAAAGGGTAGAGCTCTCCCGTGCTCTCACATCTCAGTAGTTTGCTCCCCGTCTGTAGGTCCTTCACAGAAAATCCAAAGGGGTCAAATTCAACGGAAACCATATTATCGTTAGTAAATTTACGTACCGAAATAAGGTTTTTAATCAGGTTAGGAGCATGTAAAACATTTTTGAGGTGTAATGGTGGATTTGTTTTGGTAAGTGAGGTATTACCATAACCACGAATTGGAATAATACTACCGTTACCAACAATTATTCTATTGGTTTTGCTCAAATTAAAATAAAACGTGAGAGTACCTGGATTAGTGGTCATGTGAGACGTCGCTCCAGTGTCCATATACCAATTTTCGTCCGGCTAGTTCAAAGAGAGAGTGTACAATTCTTTATCAAAGTCGGTGGAGCATAAACACTCGAAGTCGCAGTTGCAGTGTAGAACGATTGAGAAGGACGAGCGCCCAAGATACCCTGTTGCCTTGCTGCCATTGGTGGACGGACACCCCAAGGGGTGGTGGGATAAGGACACAGTGGGGTGGCCCACAACTGAGGGACCCATCCGCCCCAAGGTGGGAAATTCCAGGCATGTTGCTGCTGCTGTGAAGGCCGCTGCTGGTTGCGGTTGTCGCCACTACGGCCACCGCGGGTCTGTTGGTTACGTTGGTTGTTTCCACTGCGATTTTTGCCATTGTTCTTCCTACCCTTATTGTTTGAATTTCTGTTCTGACCCGTCTCCTGTCCATTATTGTTCAAATTATCAGTATTGGAATTCATTAAAAAAATAGAGATCGAACTTGATTCGAGTTTGGCTCGTTTGGCCTTGGTGGTATCATCAAGAAGCAACATAGACCGTGCTTGAGTGAACGTTGGCAGAGGTTTCATGTTCTGAACCACCGTCACAAAACTGTCATATGCCTCGGTCAAGCTAGTGAGAAGACGCAACACCATTCTTTGGTCAGAGACCTTGGCTCCGACATTGGCCAACTAATCGGCCAACACCTTGAGGCGGCGAGTAAACGCCTTTGCATCAGGAAAGTTACACAAATTAATGTTTGCGAACTCTGTCTCGAGGTGGATGGCCCAAGAAGTCTTATTATCCTAGAACAATTCTACCAAACGATTCCAAGCATCGGCAGCCGTGTCGTCGGGATCCATTATGGTGTTTAGGAGATCCTCGGAGATGATTCCATAAATCCATTGACAAACAATGTTATCAATGTGATCCCAATGAGCCTTCTCGGCCAGAAATCCAGCCTCCATTTTTTTAGGATAGGCCGGAGTTTGCGCCGTATCATTGACCGGTGGTGGCACGATGTGCTCGTAGGTGAGCGTGGCTATAGCATGGATTGTGAATAAAGTCTTCCAATTATTGTATTTAGCAGACTCATAATCCAGTGTGAGTGGAATGGCTGTTTTGATGTTTGTTATGGTGGTGGCAGGATGAAATTTTTCAACCATTGATGAAGAATAAGGGATGAAGAATAAGGGATGAAGAAGAAGACGAAAAGGAAGGAGTTGCGGCTAGGGTATTTGGCAGATTTCTTCCCTACGCTTTGATACCATAAGAGTGAAAGGAATTCTGTATCCATTTCATTGTACAGGTCTTCCTAATATACAACACTGATTAACGTAATTCTAGGCTAGGATAATTACAATTACAAGATATCAATTTCTACAAATTAGGAGAGTCAACT
This sequence comes from Anisodus tanguticus, assembly GCA_034509755.1. Classification (NCBI taxonomy): domain Eukaryota; kingdom Viridiplantae; phylum Streptophyta; class Magnoliopsida; order Solanales; family Solanaceae; genus Anisodus; species Anisodus tanguticus. Next base: position 20,460,837 of record CM067551.1, read on the forward strand.
ATACAAAAGATATGATCAATCAATCTAAAAGATAATTATGGAAAGTAACTTAAATAATATTCTATCAGTAATCAAAATACATTCATGATTTGAATCTCAATATAACTTGAGAGGAGTACTTGGCAATTTGTAATGTAAAGTTGGTTATGAAATGTAAAAATAAAATATAGAGAAGAGTTCTTTAGAATTATTAAACTATTATTCTTGAATCAGCTTGTTTGGAGTTGTTACCTATTATATTGTATTGTGTTGTTAGTTTAAATATAATATTTGTTTTGATTGTTATTTAAATGTTATTGTATCGTATCGTATCGTCAAATTCATTGTTACTTAACGACGAGAAGTCTCATTTCATGTAACAATCTATTTGGTGTGATAGCATCGTTACCTTATTTTTTTTCTTCTCATTTTAGCTTAGTTTATTATCTAAAATTTCAATTTTATTTTTACCCTCCTTTTTATAATAGTTTTATCTCATGACCTACTTTTCTTGTAGGTTTATCCTTCAAAATGTTGATGTGTGTCATTATCTAACGACGGAAAATGATATAATTTGTCCAAATATTATATTCATTAAAATAAGACAGTACAATACAATATAATGCGATACGTTGTGAAACAATACCATCCAAACAAGGTGGAACATGGCACAACAGCCTTCTCCTAAAGATTTTTAGGCTTCTCTAGCTTTTTGCCTTCTTCCAGATTCTCATTGTTAACATGCTCACAAGCTTCATTTGGTCCTCCACCAAGACAACTCCGAGAGTAAGAGAGGGTAATTTCCGTTGTCCAGGTTTTTAATGTCTCCACAGTTGCTTCATCTGTTTTGCGTCAAATTGTAACATTAAAGCTCATTTCTCTTTTATGCATAATATAATTAGGGATGACAAAATTAATCCAAGAAAATATGACCCGTTTAACCTGCTTATGTTTGGGCTGGTCATTGACCCGCCCGTTAATTAGCCAAACTCATTGCAACCCATTAAAAAATTGAGTTGATATGTGATTTAAATTGACCCATGAAAAATTTTATTAAAACATTTTTAAGGAGGCGTTTTTTTATTTGATATGTTATACATAGTCATAATAAAAAAAAAAATATTTTATTAGATACTAAAACATTATAGAATAAACAAAGAAATTAAAAATTATTGAGATTGGGCGGGTTGAGTTATGATCGGCTTTTTGATCCATTTCAGCCCAATTCATTTCAACCAAATTTAACCCGCCCATTTATTAACTTGGTTCATTTTGGATCATCCAAATTTAGCTTAACCCGCTCATTTAAAACCCCAAAATGTAACCGGTCTCTGTCAATTAGAGTAAGCAAATACATATTAATACCTTTAACTTTTTTACTTTCTCATAAACTATTCTCTCTAAAAAAAATTATCTCCCAACTTGTGGAATAATGTGAATCTACTATGGTTTCTTTTTAAAAGAGTAATTTTCATTTTCCTGATAAGTAACAAAATTCTCAAATCTTCTTCTAGGAGCATCAAAACTTTCATATTAACTTCAAAAAGTTTTAGTAAATAAAAAGATAAAGAGAAATTTGTCATTTCACTTGCCTAGTCTCGGCACGGTGTGGCCTTGGGGATGCCTTATGATAAGAGGATTCTCAAAACTTGTTGTAAGCTCTTGTGAAGGAATTTTGAGCCAATCTTTCTCTCCAATGAAATGGACTGATTTAACCTTAATGACATCTTTGTATGCAACGTTACAAATATTTGGATCTCTAAACTTGGCACCTGATATTGATACAAATAGTTTCATTGGAGGTTGCTCTTTCAGAATCTTCCCCTGTGTCAAAATAAAAATATATATATATTATTATGTATAAAATATGTATATTATACATAAATATACAAAAAAAAATATACATTTGCTTGCTATTATTTTAGTAGCGGTTATTTATGTCAATTTCCAATATCTCTGTTTACCTTGTTCTTCTACCTATTTTAATTAGAAACAAGGTAATGTCAGTTTAGTCAACATCATACAGAAATTGACTATTGATCAGACGTATATTTACCCTCCAATGGTTATTTAAGTGTGTCTAAAACAAACTATCAATAGTTATAGTGCCAAAAGAAACAATATTCGCGCCATATCTCTCCTTTTTTAATAAAAGTAATAACATACATAATTGAAAAGGGATTGTAAACTCTACTTTCATGAAATTTTAAGTTTACCAAATTACATTGGGAATTATGAATATATAATATTCAAATAAGCAAATACTAACCCTTTAGAAAGGATAGAAGTGTAATGAATTGATTGCAAAATTACCTGCTCCATGTACCCTAGCAAAAGTGCCGACAAAGCCGCTCCCTGCACCAAGGGATCGAGAGAGAAAAATTCACGTGTTAATTTGATGAATTGTTAATAATTTATTTATGATTAACGAGAGAGAACAGAGTAATTAAGAAAAATGACCAGAGGATTTTCCCAAAATCAACGTGGGGTAGCACGGGCTAGTCACTTTTCAGTCCTCCTAATTAAAATATTATTATTATGATAAAGTTTCAAATTTCATAAGGAAATTTGATACTCCGTGGCCGTGATTATTTTTCAGTACAGGGACTGCGTTAGGCCCCTTTGTTTCCACTTAACACGCCTAGCTCTAAATTATTAAAATCTTCCTTTATCAATTGTCTTTATTTATAATTATTTATTAATTTTTAATAGGTTTGAATCATAAAAAACCTGGTACAAGATCCTAAAATTACTAAGACGTTCTCTTGAAGATTTTAGAGAATGTAACTTTTTTAATAGTAATATTTATTAGTGTAAGAATTATGTAATATTTTCCTTAATTATTTCTTATCAATGAATTTGTAATTATCTCAATATTACAAGCATGAAATAAGGTAATGATTCTCTAAAATCATGCATCCTAATATATCCTAATCTATTTTAATTGTCCTACCATATACATAAAATATTACAATAATTACAATAATCATAATTAATGGGAATAATTAATTATGATTCTATCACTCCCTCGCAGTCGAAGCGGGAGGGAGACGGATGTTGAGACTGTCCCGGAAATCTTCAAATAATATCATCGGAAGATCTTTAGTGAAGATATCCGTGATCTGGTAGTGCAATGAGACATGTAAGACACGCACTTGCTGCGAGCCACCTTTTCACGAACAAAGTGAATATCTAGTTCGATATGTTTAGTGCGTTGATGGTTCACCGGATTCCCTGAGATAGATAGTACTAACATTATCACAGTATACCAATGTGGCTTTCGGAATTGGACAATGGAGTTCTAGGATCAAATTTTGAAGCCAACATGATTCCGACACTACATTGGCAACCCCTCGGTATTCTGCTTCGGCACTAAAGCGAGACAGTGTGGCTTGCCATTTTGAGGACCAAGAAACCAAGTTATCGCCAAGAAAAATACCATAACCAGATGTAGATCGTCTGGTGTCTGGACATCCACCCCAGTCTGCATCGGTGTAGGACACCAGGGTGGAAGTCGATGATGGGTATAAGTGCAACCCATATTCTAGAGTTCCCTGAATATATCTCACAATCCGTTTGAGTGCATGCATATAATCATCCATCCGATTATGCATGAAGAAACATACTTGCTGCACAACATAGGAAATATCTGGCCTGGTGAATATAAGATATTATATACCCCCTGCAAGGCTGCGATAAAGAGATGGATCAACAAAGGGCTTGCCAGAGGATGCACTCAATTTGGATTTGGTGTCTACTTGTGTTGCGGATGGTTTGCAAGAGGACATTCCAGCTCGTTCAACAATCTCGGATACATACTTCTTTTGGGATAAAAATAACCCACATGCATGATATGTCACCGCTATGCCTAGAAAGTAGTGAAGAGGGCCGAGATCTTTCATTGCAAATTCTGAGGCAAGTTGTGACATGATGGACTTGCGAAGAGCATCTCATGAGGCTGTTAAGATTATATCATCCACATATAACAGAAGATAAGCAATATTATTACCTTGTCGGTAAATAAATAGTGAGTGATCAGAACGACTGTTAGAAAACTCAATGTGTGAAACAAAATCCACAAACCGCTTGTACCAAGCCCGTGGAGCTTGTTTAAGCCCATACAGTGATTTCTTGAGTAGGCATACATAATTGGATATTTGGAGTACCGATATCCCAGTGGTTGATGCATGTATACCATTTCATTTAGCTAGTCATGAAGAAAAGCATTTTGACATCCAACTGATGGAGAGGGGCCATGACTTTAAGAGATCCAAACTGAGGATCGTTCTTATAGTTGCTGGTTTCACTACCGGACTGAACGTATCCCCGCAATCTACACCAACCTGTTGTGTCTTTCCATCACCTACAAGACGGGATTTATGCCTCTAAAAAGTACCATCAGATTTTTCCTTGTGACTGAAAATCCACATAGACCGAATTATATTGGCATTAGGAGGACGAGGTACTAACTCCCACGTCCTATTTTTCATAAGAGCATTAAATTCATCATCCATAGACATTTTCCAATTCGGGTCACTGAGTGCAGACACAGGATTGCGAGGTAAAGATGATTTTGAGACTTGGGTGTGTAGGCTATATTTGGTGTTGGGTTTGACAATGTCATATTGACTACGGTTGACCGGGCGTCGAGTTGAATTTTCAAGTGGGCTAGTGGGTTGGAAAACACTGCCTGGCAGGTGGCAGGGGGCTAGCCTTTGGCCCAAGCTATTACCAGGAACGAAAATTGCACTGGGTAGTGGGCCAGTAGGATTAGGCCCAGTTCACTAGGCATTGTGCTGCGGCTTGGCTACTAGTAACGTCCCAGAAATATTTGGGCTCAAAACAGACGGCCCAGTACGTTGGGCAATAGTGTCCTGCGACTGGGCCACTGTTTCGTGGTCCAAATTTTGTGGGCTGGACGAAACAGTGGGTTCGGGATGGGACGAAAAAATATGGGACAAATACGGGGGCAATCCATCATCTAAAAATGCATAGGTAGAGGGTCCGGACTTGTGAATTTTACCAAACGGGAAATGTGTTTCATCAAAAAGGACATGATGACTCACAAGTACTCTTGAGGAGAGGTCATAACACATGTATCCCCGATGATAAGACGGATATCCCAAGAAAACACAAGGTGTGGATCGGAGTTGGAGTTTATTGATTGTGATGGATGGAGAAAGGGGATAGCATAAACACCTGAATACCTATAAATGTGTATATGAGGGTCCCGCAAATATAGCATTTTGAGGGGAGCTTGATAGGATAGGTTTTTGTGAGGGAGTATGTTCAATAAATATGTATCCATGTGAAGTGCATGATGCCAAAAGGATGGGGGTAATGAGGCATGGGCAAGGAAAGTTCGAACAATGTTATTTATGGGTCAGATTTTACGTTGGGCCTTTCCATTTTAGAAGAGGTGTGTGGACAGGAAAGCCAAAATTCAAGCCATAAGAGTTACAAAAATCCCAAAACTGCCGATTATCAAACTCCCTACCATTATCACATTGGATATTTTTTATTTTCCGTTCAAAATGAGTTCGGATGAATTCTCTAAATTTTAGAAATGTGGAAAAGACTTATGATTTTTTAGACAAGGAAAAAGTCCACAAAAAATTTGAGTAATCAGCTAATAATAGCAAGTAATATTGATGGCCCGAAGAGCTCAAAACTGGTGAAGTCCAAATATCACAATGTATAATGTCAAATGGCAATAAAGTGCATGAATTAGATGAAGTAAATGGCAATTGAACATGTTTACCCAATGGACATGAACGACATTTATCCAAAGTCCGTGAATACAAGAAATAAAATTATTTTGTTTGATGGAGGCTAAAACAGATGTCCCAAACGTTCATGCCATAACGAATGGTTGAAAGCTGCAAAAGTATATGGTAACTTGGATTGTTGAATGGGTGAAGTGATTGGATATAACTTCCCTTGACTATCACATCTCATTAGGATTGTCCCCGTCTGAAAATCCTTCACGGAAAATCCAAAAGGGTCAAATACAACAGACACCCAATTATCAGTAGTAAACTTTCGAACAGATACCAACTTCTTAATTAATTGTGGGGCATGAAGCATATTCTTTAAGGTTAGTGGTGGATTGAGGGGTGACAATTTAGTAGACCCATAACCGCGAATTGTAATAGAATGACCATTTTCGAAAATTATATCATTATTTTTGCTCAAATTAAAATAGGATGAGAGGTTACCTTGAGAAGACGTCATATGAGACGTTGCACCGTAGTCCATATACCAATTTGCATCGAGTGGGTTGAGCCCAAGAGTGTGCATGACGGACTCAATGTCGGTTGGGCTAACCATCGTCGAATGGGCCTCCTGCCACTGGTTCGGCATTGGCCCATTACTGCCTGGACCATGACTGGAGTTGCTGGAAAATGATCTGGGCCCAAAGCTGTTTGGCCCAACACTGCCTGGCCAGCAGTGGGCATTCCACTTGGAAGGAAATTGGGCCTGGCCTAGTTCCCGGTTGGGTAGGGGCATGGTGGTACTGCCCACGGCCACTGCCAGGCTTACTGGGTTGGGCCGCCGCCGGGCTGCCACTGATGTTGTCCGCCGGTATTCTGCCTGCCGAATTTCCACCACCGCCACCGGAATTCCGGTGGCCTCCATTTTTATTATTTTCACCCCGATTTTGTTGTGTGGGTTCAAAATGTATATTACCGTCATTTGTGGGAGTAGCAATCATTGAGGAATTGGAGACAGTGGCGGCCTTTTTAGCAAAGCTTGCCTCTTCAAGTATAAGCATCGAACGTGCTTGATAAAATAATGGGAGTTGATTGCTTTGTCGGATGAGTGTCCCCAGACCACTATAGGCGTCGGTAAGGCCGACAACCATTTGCAAAACCAAGCGATTGTTGGTAACCGGCGAACCAACGTTTTTAAGTTGATCCGACAAGACTTTAAGGCGTTGACAATATGCTGACACATTTGGAAAATCCGTCATATCAATGGTGGAGAATTCTTGTTCTAACGTAACGGCGCGAGAATTTTTGTTGTCTTGAAAATTGTCCCGCAACCGATTCCAAGCCTCCATGGCTGTAGAATCCGGTTCCATTATTGTGTGTAACAAGTTCGAAGAGATTGTTGAATAAATCAACGATAGAACTCTGGCATCAAGAGTTTCCCAGAGTTCTTTGTCATCATCAGCCTTCAACTCCTTTCCTTTGTCATTCTCCGGCGGGATTAGTAATTATTATTATTGTCCACCAGCACACAACTACCATCTCCATCATCAATCATATACCTCTATAACTGCCTGCCACACTATCAACTAACTCTACCATTAGATTCTACCATACCTTCGAGTTGTTGATCGGAATGAAATTGAATGTGCTGGATTTAGCATAACTACAATCAACAATCACTATAAAATCACCAACTACCTTTACCACCAACTATTAACACCACCACCCACCTTTATCATTGTCACCTTCAACCACGTCACCACTAATCGTACCACCACCAACCATCTTCAATGCACAATTACTATTACCAATCTCCACCTCTGATTACCACCACCAATCACCTTCATTACGAGCTTTTAGTGTACAATTACTATCATTACTGTCAGTTATCACTGCACATTAATCACTTTTGGCTCTCACCATATAACTATCACTACTCATCACTGTGTAATTAACTACCATCGTCGATCTCCTCCAGTAATCATGTCTATCACCTTACCATTATCACCGTCGTCAGTTGCGACAACATTTTACTTTTAATCTGTGGTTCATCCAATTAAAATTTTACATAACATTATGTAAATTAATATAGTTTAAAAAACTATCTCAAACTTTGACCAACACATTAAAAGTAAAATCATCTCGGCTGAGTGTTCTTGGACAGAGGAATATGTACCTACATTATGTCGTTGCTACTCTCAAGAGATTCAACAAGATAAAGGACTAATAAAATAATAGTTCACTTCTCATTTTAGGAACCAAATGAGAAATCACACTACGCAAAAATACGTACCAAATGAGGAATCACACCAACTAAATTTATACCCTACGTACCAATCAAAAGAATAGAGATTGCACAAGGAGATTCCTCTCCAACTTTTGGAGTTTTGGTGGCCCAAATCTTTCTACGTTCCAAGACCACCGACATGGGTGTTCAGGGCGCATATATATTTTTTAGTCACTGGAACTTACATTAAGTGGAGGCATATTAATCAAAACTCAAAAGTTCAAAATAAAGAGAAAGAAAATCATACCGTCAAACTTTCTATAATTGTCATTCGTTATAACGATATTTCACTATAACAATTTAATTTTTTCCGGTACCGATTTTTCATGTTATATTTTACTTATCTATAACAACATTCTACCTATAACAACAGTGACATTTATTATAGTGATACACTCTTTGTAAAATTACCTCTCTATAACAGTCATACAAAAATATTGTGTAATAATATTTTATAAAAGATATATTATATATAAAAATAAAATATCAAAATATTTATGTTAATCATCATTAATATCATACACATAGTAAATTTTAAGTACGAAGAGTTAACTATTAAGCTCTTAGACATGTTTCAAGGGAAAGCTATTTAATTTTCTTTTACTGAAAATTTAGACAAAATTCTTCGTCAATTCAAGAGTTATATTAACACTAAGAGATTAAAATTTACGAACAACATACAATTGTAGAATTCTTACGTCAAACTTGAAATAGTTAAATTTTTAATTAATTTTAAATGCATATGTACCTTAGATTTTTTTTGTCGGTATGGTAATTTATTAATAATTTATTAGTCTTTTTAATTTTTAATTAATGAGATATGAAAATCAATTGAGAATTTAAAATTAACAAGTATATTATTTTTGTTTATAACATAAAAATAATTGTTTGCGTCCTTTTGTTTATAACAGCTAAATAAGATCTAAACATCAAATGACAGTATACATATAAAACAACATCTCACTATAGCAGCTATGAAATTTTCGGACAAACACTGCCACTATAGAGAGGTTTGACTGTAATTATTTTAGCACCGAGATAGCCAAAAATATATATTTTACATTAAATGTTTAGAAATTTAATGCCTCAGTAGCTCCATATTTATCATATTAAACTAGATAGATTAACGAATTTGGCAACTAACATGATTATTCGCGTTGCTGGGAAGTCTATGTTGGGATAAAGCGCTTCTAACAAAAGCGGGGTGATGTCGTAGACAACAAGATTTGAATTCACAATCTTTGATTAATTAAAGTTAAAAGAATACATATCATTCCACCACAATTTTGGTTTGTGTTTTGATTATTTTTCACTTGAGTATAAAAGGCTTGAGACATGTTATTATTGGGTTTGCTTGAATTAATCTACTGCCAGTTATCTAGCAAGGTTCGCCACTGGTTATTTTTATTGATTGCAGTCATATTGATGAAACTGCTTTTTCTAATGATATATCATTAGATGATGAAGTAGATGAACCAGACTTTAATTTAGACGATAATATAGATGACACACCCACTAATTCACCTCAACCTCAGGATCAGAGTCAGATTGAGTCTCAGCCTGAAACTGCAACTGCAATGTCTCCTATTCCCCCTAGTATGAATCGAGGCCCTACACACCGAAAACTAAAATCAATTGCATGGCATGTTTTTTATAGGGACCAAGAGAATCAACTAGCTAGATGTAAAATTTGTAAAAATGTTTATAGATTTCAAATCGGAAAAGGTCAAGGTGGGACGGGAGGTTTATTGAGACATGTACAAGGCGAGCACACAGCAAGGTTGAATCAATATCAGGCTAAAAAATCGGGTGTGCCAATACCATCTAAGTCGGGAAAAGGTTCCCATAGTGTCCCCGACCTAGTACAGGGTCAAATTAACCCGACTATTGGGGGAATTTATGGTCCTAAATATGATAAAAATAAAGATAGGGAAAATATGGCAAAATTAACTGCGGTGGAGTGTTTGCCTTTTTCATTTCCTTCATCTCCTGGTTTTATTCATTACATTCGAGAAACATATAATCCTGCTTTTAATGGTTTTCCTAAATCAACTATTAGAAGGGATGTTTTTAAATTTGCAAGTGAATATCAACAATATTTACGTTATGCAGTGTATCATTTTAATGGCAAAGTGGCTATCACTTCTGACATAGGTCGTAGTACTAACAGTAATGATTATTTAACGGTAACATGTCATTGGATAGATCAACATTGGTTTATGCAAAAACGTATTTTAGCATATAGATATATAGATGATAGGCACACTAGAAGTTTTATTACATAAAATATTAATGAAATTTGTGATTACTATGGAATAATTAATAAAATTATGACTATTACTATTACATTAAATAATGTTTCTTCTAATGATTATGCTATAAAACTTTTAAAACTTAGATTAAATCCATCTTTTCCTGATCATTTTCCTATAAGATGTGTGTGCCATATTTATAACTTAGTTGTAAAGGATGACCTAAATTTTTTTGAAAACATTCTTGATAAAATATAATTTGCTATAAACTTTATTTTTAAAGGTAAAAAAAAATACAAAGACGCAAAGAGTATAAAAAAACATGTCATGATTGTGATTACCTTATAGAAAAATCCAGAAGAAGTCTCGACTAGATGAAATTCTTTGTATGAGCAACTACTTGTTGCTTATTTTTATAGACAACCTATTACTTTATTATTTAACGCCCATAATAAAAATACAATGGATATGCTTGTAGATACTGATTGGGAATTTTTTTTAGAACTTAATGAATTTTTAGAGAAATTTTATCAAGCTACTAAAGAATTTTCCGGTATTTATTATCCTACTATTTTAAATATGTTATTTTATATAGCTCTAATATTTTTATTACTTAATGAATATATGCAAAAACCAACTTATAATGCATCTATTGAAAAGATGTTTAAAAAAATTTAAAAATACTTTTATCTATCCCCACTATTTATATTGTTGGTGATGTATTAAATCCAACTATTAAAGTAGACGGTTGTAAAACACTTGTAGAAACGATTTATGATTGTATAGAAGTACTTCCAATAGACCCAACTCACAAACCAACTAAAGAAGAAGTTACGTCTAGCATACACATCGAATGCAAACAAGTATATATGTATTACCAACAACATGAAAGTATATGTATGTCCTAGAGACAATCCGTATTAGGACAAATGTACTTTATACACGTTAGTATTATTATTAATGAAGATTAATATTTTGGCATCTGCAATTATTGAATTTTTAGTTGATTGTTTATAATATTCTATAATATGCATCCCTAGAGATTACATTTAATAATGTGAGTTATTAATATTATAACGTAACTCTTAAAATAGCCTCGACTAATGACCATCGAGAATGGGATATCGATGATATGTGATAAGTCGACATGTGGTCTGCATCACATCCTTAGAGGATGTAGTATGTCTCACCTGCTACGAGTAATGGCTACTCGTGATGGACACATGGATACTTTGGAAGTATTGGTATACCCTGCTGATATATTGTTTGTTATACCTGTCTAAAGTATGATCAGCGTGTGGGAGATATAAGTCCTTAGACTTGAGGTCAATGCGCACCTTGTCTACAGAGTAATATACTTTGATCATGTCCTAAGCTCAAATGCCTTATAGGTTGAGATACGGCTTGTATAGGGTACATTACGATGTGGATTAAAGGTGGTAGTTGAGCCAATATTAGGATTCATTCCTCGAATGTATATTCGAGAGAACACTCAGATTCTCAGTGATATTAGGTTGACTAAGTCGTTGGCCAACACATTAGACATATTTAGAATATGGTCTAGTTGTCAACTAATATAGATGAGATATAATGATCAAGCCATTTGGATAGACACTTGGCAAATCCTAAGCTTAATCGAGTGTGTCGTGAATGAAAGGATTGTATCTTACCACATAGAGGTTAGGTTTACTGGATTCATGTAAACGTACTTCACATATTGAGTTCGTCTTGCGGCGCCGTCTAGGAGTTCCACGTAGACCTTTATTTGATTAGTTTCGATATGTGAAGGCCTATAGGGTCACACTATATCGATTGTCCTTTCGATCTAAGGATGTATTGAGAGAGTATTAATATTCAATTTAGAATCGAGTTATTTAAATGAATAATGACTGTTTTAATTAAGTAAAAATTGGATTTTGGATTTAATTAAGAATGTGTGAAAAATAAAACGAGACAGTGTAGGGCCACGTCAGCGCCGCGGCGACCCACACCATAGGGCCGCAGCGCCATGACCTAATTTTTCTCGAATTTTGGGCCAGGCCCAAGGTCAAACCCTAATTCGGTTTGACCTAATTTTTCACTTATAAATTCAGACCTACACTTCATTATTCAATACACTTGATTTTCATATCATTATTCTAAGTCTTAGAGACTCATAATCACAACACTCTCTCGAACCTCTGCCGGCTATCCAAATGATGAATACATTGAAGCTTTGAGCTTGCAATCGAAAGGGCATTCGTGTGCGCACCCACAGTTGATAAAGATTCCAGATATTGTAAACATGTAAGTACCATTCAAGTCTTATGTTTACAATTTAAAATTATCCTATAGTCAAACAGTTCTATGTTTGTTCGATTTGAAACAAGTTTTCAATATCCACTGCGTACAACAACCCAACAAAAACCTTCACAACAAAGTGCAAATAATCAACCGGCTTCTGTACCATCTTCTACTACTTTGCTGCAACCTTATAAAAACATGTGGTGTCTGCTGCTAGTATTCAAGGCTTTAGAAATAAAATGTATAGTGGTTCAACTTCTTCACAAGTTAGTGAATTTGATGTTTATGTTTTGCAGGGTGTTGTACCGTACGAATTAATTGTCAATGATGAAGAACAAGAAGACTTACTGAAATACTGGAGGGAGAATGAGAAGACATTTTCGACACTAACAAAGATGGCCCGAGATGTGTTGAACATTCAAGCGTCATCAACATCGTCTGAAAACGTTTTTTCTACGGGAAGATTTCAATTAGGAGAGCATATACATTCATTGGCGGGAGACACATTGGAGATTGTAGTTCTATTCAAGGACTGGATTCGTGTGGAGCGTAGAAGGTGCGGTTAACCAGAGAACAACGAAGAAGAAGACTACAACTACAACGAAATCTTGTCCGAGGGAACAGGAAGCGACATTGAAGAATTTGACAAACAAATTCCAATTTACAACAGAAGATCCTCAAGACATTGTGAGGAAATTCGAAAAAGTATGGTTGAATATGTAAATTTTTTAATTGCAATTTTACTATGTGATTTGCAACTTTTGAATAACACCATAAAGTTGCAATTTTGAAATTGTATTACAAAAAAATCATATTTCTATTAAATAATATAAGAGACACAAAAACAGCATTGTGGTGTTTTTATTACACTATCTTATTCAATTATTGAAGTGCTTGTATATATTATTTTTTAAAATTAAGTGGAAAAAAATCTGATCCCGACCCGACCCAACCCGACTCCGTTCCGGCGGGATGTGGGACGGGACCTCTTCCCGTACCGCCTATCCCGGCCCGCCTGGCCCGCCGGAACCCGAGTCCCGACCCCCGTCCCGCCGGGACCCGCCCCACCCCGTTGGACAGCTCTAGTTCGGTCCAACCAAGTCAAAAATAAAAACGGGACTAAACTATCAATTCAAGCAATGAGAAAGTGAACATGCCTGCGAGAATCCGAGAAGACCATGGAAAGGTCCTTTGCTTGTTATGTACTCACACAAGTATGAAATGCATTCTTCTAAGTTCTCATATTCTGTAAAATCCTGAGAGTAAATATAGTTGTAAATCAGTGTTCGTAAAAACTGATTTACACAATAAAATTAACAAAAATATTCCAAAATCTAAGACCTGGTAATATTTTTATTGAATGAAATACAATAGCTAAAGAAACTTATTTTTTGAAAAAGTTTAAAAATCGACAAGATTTTGAAAGTGTTTCATCTTTTCCATGATTACTTCTGGTTACCATGAAATACAAGTAAATGCAAAAGTATTTATTAATTCTGATATTTAATTTTAATACGTTTAAAATTGAGTTTTACACAAATAACAAGTCGGATTCACTATTTATTTTTTCTAGCCAGTATACATAGATTATACACTGATTATATATGTTTATACGCAAATTATATATGAATTATACATATATTATACTTTCGCCTGCTATTGTTAGTTTAAGTGATTGAGGGTTATTATTTACCTCATTTTTCTGGAACCACTCAAAATAGGGTGGTGGAAATATTCCCTCAATGTCTGATTTCCCCCTTGCTGGAAATATTCCATCTGGGAATTCCTGCCAATATTCATACTATTAAGCTCAAAAGTTCAAATTCATCTTATTTATAATTTCTAGTACTTATTAAGTACACTTTATAGTCACCAATAGGAAGCATTAATTTTTCAATCCCCTATCATGCAACATTATTCAGCTAAAATCTATGTACGTAAACTTGCTAAAAAACTAAAACAACCTTCAATAAGCCAGTCATATCCTAACAGAGTTCGAAACTGGATTAAATCATTATTTTTATTGACTTCTTGTTACAAGGAGTTCAAAATAATTAGAAAAGAAATTTTTTGAAACGTGTGGTTTAAACTTTAAAACATGTCATAAATATTTTTTATGTTTATAGAATCATTTCATTAAAGGTAAATAATACATTTAAAATTAAATTATTTTTTTAAATATAAAATTGTATCATACTATTTGATTTAAAAATTTAGAACTAATTTATTGCTAAATATAAAAATATATTATTTTTTTAGGTCAGAAAATGAGATTAAGGAGTATGTGTTAAATTTTATCTACCAGTATGAGATAAAAGTGACACCAATCTGACTCAAATTAGCCCTCGTCGTTCACTTAAGATGTTAATTTGCATTTTCAAAACGTTTTACTATTACTAATGTTCTGGATCAAGAAAGTACAGTAGTAATATTATGCCTGAATCTTGGAAAGAAAAAAAAAGCGCTGAAATAATAGTAGGTTTTTTGCATTTTGTTTTCTTTTTCTTTTAGATTGTTGGACTATGAGCGAAGAAAATTACTTCTCCTAGAACTGATTTCAGTCTGAAAGATTGTTACCAACTTCATTTTTTTCACTACTTCTATATTCAAAGAAAAGAAACAAAGGGGGAAAATAGTTCATATCTTTCCCTTCACTTTTCACACCACTTTCTGTTACATATATAATGTACAAATTAAACATAAATAAAAGATGAAACGTCATACCATTTCAAAATGAGCAAAAATAGAAGGATCCCATTTGCTTAATTGTTTTCTTAAGAAATTGCCACTAGTTCTGAATCCATGCAAACAAAGAATCTTCATCTTTTGTTCTCCTATCTCTCCCATCTCGGATCGTCCAAAGACACTTGGCTCACAAAGAAGTGCAAAATGTGGTGAAGTAGAAAGAGTTCTTCACGAGTACATGCTTTTATACTTAATAGTATACTCAAGAATCCAACTACCCTTCTAGATAAAGGCATGTACGGAGGCATGTTTAAAAGGTACCGGATTTATTTGAACTCAATACTTTCGACACAGTAAATTTATATATAAAAATTTATTAAAATTATAATAAATAATAAATATATATATTTTTAAATATAATGAGTTCAATAATAAAAATCTTAAAAATTGATTCATATAATTTAAACTCTTGATATAAAATAAAGGGTGACCAAAAATGTAAAAGAGGGATTTGTTTATTGTTGTGGGAGTAGGTAATAAGATTGGCTAGCAGGTGAACACGTGACTCTCTACAGCCACTGGGCCTTTGCATTTGTCAAGTGGTGGGTTGGGCCGGGCCTCTTTGTATCCCTCGGACCCGGCGTGGCGTTGTGTGCCTACTGCGTCTACCGCTTAAAATTGGACAATATTTTCCTTGATTGAGAATTTTTTTTTTTATCATCAAAATGTTGACCTTCCTCCAGTAGGATTAGCTTGCTGGCAGGGAGTCAAGTTTGCGGCCTTAGGGTCGCAAGTTCGATTCCCCCTAAGGATATCGTCCTCCGGGGCACATACGTGTGGTAAAGCACAGGCGCTAAAGCGCGGGCGTGTTGCGATGTGGGTTCGGTCTCATGCCAAGCTTTAGGGATGGGGCTTGTGGGGGGGTCAACCTTGTAGCATTGATCCGTTGGACGCAAGCGGACACGACCATGTGTGCATATCCCGCGATTTACCTGGTGGTGGGGTCTTTGATAGGTCCCATCACCTCCGGGAGCCTAGTACCGGTACTTGTGCGGTACTAGCGATATGGGGGTACTAAGGCCACCCCGAGACCTGGATTATCAAAAAAAAAAAAAAAAAAAAAGGGTGTATTAAGATTTTGATCGGTTAATAATCTAGCAATTGCTCCAGTCAGTGTGGAAAGTGATAACAAAAGTGAGATTATTCATTAATAATAAAGCAAAATAGTCACATATTTTATTTACAAGTCACGTAGGAAATTGTTCATCCAAAATTACTCCTTATACTAATTAAGTCTTCGAAATATTAG
Organism: Anisodus tanguticus; assembly: GCA_034509755.1. NCBI lineage: Eukaryota > Viridiplantae > Streptophyta > Magnoliopsida > Solanales > Solanaceae > Anisodus > Anisodus tanguticus. The sequence continues at coordinate 20,477,346 of CM067551.1, forward strand.
CCGACGGTGTACATTTATTTTTGTTCCTTTTAATTAAAAAAAACGAACTACATCTGATGTTTGAAAGCTTCCTGATATCTTCATATATGCTTTGCACAGTCCAAGGTGCTGACGGCATGGCATGCCTTGAATTATCATTCACCAATTTTTCTTGCTATTTTTCTATTTTTTACGAACCGCAATATGTAATGCCTCTATTACTATAATTATTTTAACAATAATTGACTTTCCAATTAACAGAATTGAAGAGCCAAAGACATGAAGCATCAAACCACGGGCATCAACTAGCACAACATCAATACTAAGAATTTCATATCTCCCTTTGCACTATACAACACGAAATCTGATTTTGATAAAAGGTTAATTTCTTACCAATAAAAAATATCATTTTTAGTATTACTAATAGAGTCAAGTTCTTTATAGTCATGATAACTAAATAATACTTCTGAAACAATATTAGAGACATCCCAAATAATACTATAATAGTAAAAATTGAAGTTTTTGACATCTCGAGGCCCAATAGCCTTGATGGATTGACCTCCAGCCTCCCCCTTGGACATTAGGACATGCACCCATGGGTGGCTCGACTATAAGGCCATTAATTGTTTGGGCCCTAATTTTTTGTGGGCCTTTTTTTTTCTTAAAGATGTATTGTATATATATTATTAAAAAAATATGTGCACTTAAATTTGTAAAGAATTTTTTTTTAGAGCGAAAGTACCATAACATTAATATGAGGATCACTGCAATAACCAGATAATTGAATAATTTCTAATGAATTGTTTCCTTACCTGAATAGGGCAGCTATCTTTTTGCCTCATTTATATCCTAACAACTAATATGGGCCACATTATTATTTCTATATTCACCTTTTTCATTCTCTCTTTTAGTATTCTTATTCTCAATATTGAAAAGTCTCTCAATTGACAACTTAGTGCGGCTTACAAGTTACAAAAGATTAATTTTTTGCTTTCCGGTGTCTTCTTCAAAATATCAAGCAGTACAACTTAGCTTCCCTTTTTACAACAGACAATCATTATATTGAAGCAATGCAACACTATTTTGATATCATTATATCAACTTATCTTGCTCTATAGTTTCTTATCCTTTTACTGTTACTATCTATTATTTTTTGTACTTTGATTATCTTATGTATATGTGGTTGCTACTGCTTCTTTTTTCAAGCTGCTTTATCATGCCTTATTCACTTTCGTTACTTTTATTTTCATACTTCTTTGAATTGTTTGTCCTTATTTGACCTTTTTTTGTCATGCTTTCTCTTGAGCCGAGAGTCTTTTGGAAACAACCTCTCTACCTCCCAAGATAGGGATAAAGTCTGCGTACACTCTATCCTCCCTAGACTCCACTTTGTGAATTTTCACTAGTTATGTTGTATATCAACTTATCAAATCCTTGATCCGATTTTATTATTCTACCTTTATTTTATACTTCTTCATTTAAAATTTGTCATTGTTGATATTATTGCTTAAGGCCTCTCTCTTAAATTTGGATTTAGACCCCAATCTTGTTGAAACGACCCTGCTGATGCACCTAATTAATCCCTGAACCTAAGTGGTAGAGTCAGAAATTTGTCGAAAGATGTACATATTTTCTTCTCACTTGTGTTAAGGGTGTACAAAATTAAATATATATACTCATATTAACTAATATTTGACCTATGTATACCGCATAATTTTTCGATGAACAATGTGCACTTAATCACCTTTCGTCTAAGATGGCTTCGCCCATGCTAAAACTACAATACTAATTTTAATAAAAGCTCTTTAACTTAACTTAGCCACCAAAGCAAAAATGGATTTGAAGTTGGTTGGGCGAATCAAAATTTATTATGAGAAATTATTTAAGCCAAAACTTGGACCAAACAAAAAAAGAAAGAAATTTAAATAGTTACGTGATAATTTAGCAAAACTTTGGGGGACAGAGAAAGATAGTGAAACCTGCAATTTCCGAGAAGCTTCCCGCGACATCCTGATGGTACAAACTATCAACTCAAATGATTTCATTCAGCATGTCAGCCAAATATAAATTACCAGAAACTCTCTCCATATTGTTACGTAAACGTCCATACATATCTCAATTCTATATATATTTCAATCATCATACAAAAATGATTGCGGGGCATTAATTAGTCCTACCTAGTATGATATGTGATTGGAGATTTTCTAACTAAACCTCGGGCAAGAATCTTCAATTGAGATTCTTTGAGAAATGAGATTTCCACCCAGACTCGCTGAAGCACATATAAATTCGAAAGTCCTTTTGAAGATATCCGATAAAATTGGAACGATACAGAGAAGATTAGAATGTTCGGCACAAAAGTGCGGAGCCAACATAGATGGTCCGGATGGAAATGTGACAACAAGTAGTACTCATGAGAAGCAACAGAAGCTAACGAAGCTGTTGATTAATGTGAATATACAGAACAGTTTGGGGCCACTACATGTCGTAATGTCGCCGGAAAAGACTGTCGAGGACTTGATAAAGGCTGCGATTGAGATTTACGTGAAGGAGAAACGGCGGCCATTGTTGCCTATTAGTAATTCATGTTGTTACGAGCTTCATTACTCCCAATTTAGTTTGGAGAGTAAGTTCTCTGTTTTGTTCCCGATTTTGTGGCGTGTGTTTTTCTTTTGATAACTAACTAAACTTTTATTAATCACCAGTGAAACATTTACAAATTTATCAAGGCCAACATAGCCTGCTAAGGTCAATCAAAACACTTAGATAACACTACAAGGATCAGGACATAGCTAACATTAGAATTGTAATTTTGTGGTGTGTTTAATTATGTCATTTGATTCATTTCCTTTTGCTGATATTGCAATTTGATTCAATTCGGTCCCATTTGCATGTGAAACTGAATCTAGGTTTTTCTGTTCATAAAACAAAAGAAAGACAAAAAAGTGCTTGAAAACTATTTTTCACCTTATACTTTATAAATAAGATTATTTGTTCTATTGTTAAGTTCATAATATAGATTACAAAGAGAGAAAAAATCATAATATTTAAAAAGTAAAAATAATGACAAAGGTTGTAGATTTAGAAGGTAAAATAAGTATTCGACCGGTTGAATGACCTTCTGAGTACTATCTGCATATTCAAGTAATGTTTTTGTTAATTTTTTTTATTAATTAATTCGGATAATTGAGTGACCATTTAAGTAATATTCTATAGGAATAACTATTTTCATGGTGGGGATATACAGGCTTGAAGGCAGAAGAGAAGTTGCTGAATTTGGAGTCTCGAAGTTTCTTTCTATGTCCAAAACCAAACTGTAGAGTTCATTCATCTTCCAAGGACAAAGCAAAGGCCACAACGAAGCTTCCACTTATCTTGGCAAAGTTCATGGATGTCTTAATACAAATGGTCATAAATCTAAGTAGATTTTGGCCAAAATGTCACCTCCACATCATGTGATTTTGACACCTTATCGTTCTCTTTTTCTCTTTTGTTGCAATTGATTCTTCTCTTTTCTTTTCTTTTTTTGTTTGTATAATTTACATGTTTCATAAAGTTGTATGAAAGGGCTGTTGATGCGCGACGGGGCTTTAATTTAATTGGTCTCTGCTAGTTAAATTTGGTGCAAGATGCATTCATGACAAATATTTAAACATTTTACATCTTAATTTGAGCCCAACAACAAAATGTCATCTTGGAGATGTTTTAATGAGATTTTGCTCTATTCTTTTTAGTAGAGTGATAGTTGTTGGTTACAAAGATGCAGGAAACGGAAATTACAAGTAACTGCTAAGGATTACAAGAACTGAAATTACAATTCAACAACAAAACTGAAATTACAAAGAACTTAAAGAATAAACTGGAACTGTTTGTGGTATACTGAGTCGAGTGTTTGCACTCTGTTTTTAAGACAATATTGCCCCGTATGTATCCTTTCTACGTCCTGGACAATTGTCTCCCAAGATAAAACAGCAAGTGAACAAATGAGCAAAGGAAACTCAAGTGTTACCGTGAAGAATTTTGAGTAATGAAATGATGCTGGAAGTTGTAGGAAGACTGAATTCGTTTCTGTTTGTGTTAAGTGTAGCTCAACAATGGTGAAAAAGGGTGCTTTATATAATTGGAGAAGAGACTCATGAACTTCCCACATTACTGTCACTACTGGCCAAGTAATGGCAATAATAGATGTAGTAATTCACAAAAATAAATGGTGAATTTGATGTGCAACGGATGGCATTTAGGAAGAGTAATTCAGCCAAAATAAATGGCTGAATTGAGTGCTATTGACGTTCTATTCTCTGTCAAATCTGACTTTCTTGAAACTTCAGGGACCAAACTGTACATCTTGAAACTTCAGGGACCAAACTGTACATCTTGAAACTTCAGAGACCAAATCCAAACTGTACATATGAAGGAGTTCTGGTCGAAACTGTACATATGAAAGAATTTTCTGGTCCAAAAAGATAATATCAGAAGAAGCACAGCCCACGACCCGAGAACCCGAACCCGAGACCCGGACGGGACGGGACGAGCGGGCGGCCGGCGGCGGCGCGCGTGTGTGCTTTCCTCGAACTGAAGCACATCTAGGTCCTCCCTCCTTTAAACACATGGGATACCCCTTGGGATCCCAAACCCCAAGCCAACTTTGAAACTTATAAACAAAACAATTCTTTCTTCATCCACCGATGAGGGAGAATTGATCTCATACTACACTTTTCCATGCTTCAAACACCTCACTTCGTGGATCAATATCTCTTTCATTTCTCAATGAAATTTGACGATCCTTGGCTCTACGGTTATCTACTTACTTAGTAGATTATGCACATGTGAAGAACCGAATTCTCCAACATGCGTAACACTAGTGTTTAAGCTGTTAAAGTTGGTCGGACGCAACTCCCGCCAAAGGCAAATTTCCAACAATCCCCTCTTGAAAGAGATTTTGGCGCACTCATATGGTGCCTTTTCATTTCTAGCAATATTTCAGCGGACCGATGTTGCATAAGGAGAGGTAGCTTTAGCTTTGAACCTTCCATAGTTAAATACCATCGGACTTACTTACTGGGCGGTGAACGTGATGTCTTGAACCGTCAGTGTTTAGTGTAAGCCAAGTCAATAGTACCAACACAACAAATTCACTTACTCTCTTCTTCGTAATGTTTTGTCCGTTGTGGCCATGAACAACTTCTTAGATTCTTAAGTGCGTTCATTTGAGGCGGCCCGTCCTCGCACTTAAATAGGTGGTCTGCTATAAGGTATCCTGCTATACCCCACTTCACAAGTGTTAGGAATCATTAAAAGTTTCCCAAAACCTAACCTCAAATGTTGAGGATCATTAAAGGTTTTGAAAACTTAACCTTTACCCATACTGCAGATAGCACTTAACTTCTATCGCGGGAACGACTTTGGATTTGGTGTTTCTTTACAGAAATCACTATCCGAAGTGCTCATGCTTCCACTGAAGCGATCAACTGAACCTTTACAACTTAGTTTTCCCATTGAACCAAATTACTGGGATCTCCAGTTAGTAAGGTTGGGTTACTACCGTATTGGTCCTTATATTTTGGGTTTTAAGCCCATTCCCCTAGACAGGCAAGCCATCTGATCCTTGGGTAAGCCCTTTGTCAATGGGTCTGTTATATTATCCTTTGACTTAATGTAATCAATGGATATTATACCCGTAGTGATCAGCTGCCTAACGGTCTTATGTCTCCGTCGAATATGACGAGACTTGCCGTTGTACATAGCATTCCGTGCCCTTCCTAGAGCTGACTGACTATCGCAGTGGATCATTACCGAAGGTACGAGTTTGTTCCAACACGGAACATCCTCTAAGAAGTCATGAAGTCACTCAGCTTCTTCTCCTGCTTTGTCTAAAGCGATAAACTCCGATTTCATTAATGATCGGGCGATGCAAGTTTGCTTAGAGGATTTCCAAGATACAGCCCCACCACCAATTGTAAATACATACCCACTGGTGGACTTGGTGTTCTCTATATCAGATATCCAGTTGCATCACTGTACCCCTCTAGTACAACTGGATATCTCGAATAGTGTAACCCGAAAGTTAGCGTATATTTCAGGTATTGTAATACCCGATTCAACGCCTTCCAATGATCATCACTCGGATTACGGGTGAACCTAGCCAACTTATTGACTGCATAAGTAATATCAGGTCGGGCACAGTTTGTTATATATATCAAACTACCGATCACATGTGCATATCGCTCTTGGTATACAGGTGCACCAAGATTTTTATCAAGCTTTTGATTTGTATCCATTGGTGACTTTATCGGTGAACTGTCTAACATCTCGAACTTTCTCAAAACATTCTCGATGTAGTGAGACTGAGACAAGACCAGTCCGTCAGATGTCTTAGAGATTTTTATCCCTAAGATGACATCTGCGATACCCATATCCTTCATGTCGAAGCATTGTTTCAACATGTTCTTAATCTCTAGGATTACCCTAGGACTACTTCCTATGATCAACATGTCGTCTACATACAGGCATATCATAACAAATTATTCAGAGTTACCTTTCGGGTAGACACATTTATCACACTCATTAATGGCGAAACCCTTCGATAGTAGAGTACTATCAAATTTTTCGTGCCATTGCTTCGGGGCTTGTTTCAGCCCGTATAGAGATTTGACAAGTCGACAGACTTTCTTCTCTTGCCCTTGAACCACATACCCCTCTGGTTGGTCCATATAAATTTCTTCTTTCAAATCACAGTTTAGGAAGATTGTCTTAACATCCATTTGGTGTATCTCAAGGTCACGCAAAGCTGCGATCGCAATGAATACCCGTATAGATGTCATCCGGGATACCGGGGAGTATGTGTCAAAGTAGTCAAAACCTTCTGTCTGCCGATAGCCCTTGACTACCAACCTGGCCTTGTACTTATCTATAGACCCATCTGCTTTGTATTTTCGTTTGAGTATCCATTTACAACCCAACGGTTTATTTCCGGAGGAAGATCAACCAACTCCCAAGTATGGTTATGCAGAATGGAGCCTATTTCACTCTCAATAGCTTCTTTCCAGAGCGGTGCTTCTGGAGTTGACAACGCCTTAGCAATTGTCCTTGGTTCATCATTAACCATATAAGCTACAAGTCAGGACTGAAGGATTTATCTTTCCTGGCCCTTTTACTTCGCCTTAGATCCATCTCTAGAGTCTCCAAGTTCTAAGAATCTGGAACACTAGATTTCGGATGTTCAACCACCTCAAGATCTGCTAGATCTGAATCATCTAGATCTAGGCCGTCAACGACTCCCGGTTCTTGAGAGCTTTGTTCATAACTTTGTTTGCGAGAGGTTATGTCTTTTTCCTTTCTAGGAAAGGTACATTCAAAGAAAAGAGCATTCTTTGATTCCATGATTATACCCTGGTGGATATCTGGAATATCTGACTTATGCACTAAGAAGCGATAAGCACTACTGTTATTTGCATATCCAATGAATATGCAATCTACAGTCTTAGGCCCAGTCTTGACCTGCTTTGGCTTGGGTACTTCAACCTTAGCCAAACAACCCCACACCTTAAAATCTTTGTAGGTGGGTTTCTTTCCCTTCCATGATTCAGATGGAATTTTGTCCTTACCCTTATGTGGGACTCTGTTAAGAATCGTATTAGCGGTAAGGATGGCTTCTCCCCACATGTTTTGGGGAAGACCGGAATTGATGAGCAAGGCATTCATCATTTCCTTCAATGTGTGGTTCTTACGTTCCGCCACACCGTTTGATTGAGGTGAGTATGGAGCCGTCGTTTGATGAACAATGCCTTCTTGGGCATAATATTCCTCAAATGGCGCTACATATTCTCCCCCTCTATCGCTACGAATGGATTTAATCCATAGGCTTAGTTGATTTTCAACTTCTGCTTTGTAACGTCGGAACACTTCAAAGGCTTCATCCTTACTTTTCAACAAGTAAAGGTAACAATACCTTGTACTATCATCAATGAATGTCACAAAGTACTTGTTCCCCCCTCTAGCTGGTGCGAACTTCAAATCACATATATCTATGTGAATACGTTCTAGAGGAGCGATATTCCTTTCGACGGATCAAAAAGGAAGCTTGGTGAGTTTTGCCTCTACGCACACCTCACACTTATGTTGAGGGTTTACGTCGATAGATGACAACAACTCCATCTTTACCAGCCTTTGGATAGACTTGTAGTTAACGTGTCTTAATTTATGATGCCATAAATTAGAAGACTCAAGCAAATAAGAAAAAGGTTCAACTTTATTACCTGGACGCATTACAGACATGTCATTCACTTTGAAGAGGCCTTCACAGACGAAGCCTCTCCTCACAAATGTGCCATTCTTAGTGAGTACAAACTTATTGGATTGAAACACTAGCCTAAAACCAGCATTAACCAATAAAGGTCCAGAAATTAAATTTCTTCTAATCTCTGGGATGTGCATCACTTCCTTCAGAGTGAGCTCCTTACCGGAAGTCATCTTCAGGACCACCTTTCCTACCCCCAGCACATCGGATGAAGCGTTGTTGCCCATGAACAGCTTCTTGTCGGTGACCGGTGTGTACGTGGAGAAGGCATCTCTGTTGGAACAGATGTGTCTGGTAGCACATGTGTCCATCCACCACTGCATCAGATTCTCAACCAGGTTGGCTTCCGGTACCACTACTGAGAACTCCTCAATCATGTCATCCAGGAGCGTGTCCTTGACGACGTTAGCATGTGCCTTGCCTTTAGCCTTGGCTTTCTGTTGTTGCTCAGTCTTGAGCTTGCGGCATTCCTTGATCTTATGACCAGGTTTCCCACAGTGGTGACAGTTGCCTCTGAACATCTCCACTTCTTGCTTGAGTTCCCTTTGGCCTCAGCCAGATTTACCTTTGCCTCAGCAGGTTGTTTACCCCTAGGCAAGGCCTTCTTGTTATCTTCCTGGATTTGAAGTTTGATAACAAGCTCTTCAAAGGTCATCTCATTTGTCTTGAGTTTCAAGTAACTCATAAACTCATTCCATGAAGGAGGTACCTTTTCAATCAGCGATGCAACAAAAAACTGCTCATTTGGTTTCATTCCTTCCAAATACAGGTGATGTAAAATCATTTGGAATTCCTGGACTTAGGACATCACTGTCTTACTATCCACCATTTGGAATTTTAGAAATTTCCCAATAATGAACTTCTTAGTACCCGCATCTTGTGCGTTGTACTTCTTTTGCAGTTTTTCCCATAGCTCTTTGGCAGTGCCAACGGTGCAATAGACCGTGTAGAGAGAGTCTGTCAAGCAGTTCAATATGTAATTCTTACACATGAAATCGCTATGATTCCACGCATTAAGAACCATCTTCATGCCATTAATGACATGGATACCAAGGCCCCCTTCACCCGTTTCATTAGGCGTAGAGTCCATTTCATCTCCAGCTTGTGGAGGATCTTCCGTTAGGAACTGGGCCATACCCATAACTGTCAAATAGAACAGTATCTTTTGATGTCATCTCTTAAAGTTTGAGCCCATGAATTTTTCAGGGCGATCATGGTGGGCGGCAGAAGGTGGAGCAACAGCAGTCGGGAAGGCAGCGGAGTTGCTACCTTGAACAGTAGCAGTGAAGGCATCAGAGTTGCTGCCTTGGCCAGTAGTGGGGAAGGCAACATTGTTGCCTTGAGTGGCAAAGCGACAACGATAGCAAGACGATATCGGTCATGTTTCCAGCTATGTTGCAGCAGTTACAGTAAGCAATTATTGTCTTAAACTTGTTGGTTACAAAGATGCAGAAAACAGAAATTACAAGTAACTGCTAAGGATTACAAGAACTGAAATTACAATTCAACAACAAAACTGAAATTACAATTCAACAACAAAACTGAAATTACAAAGAACTTGAAGAATAAACTGGAACTATTTGTGGTATGCTGAGTCGAGTGTTTGCACTCTGTCTTTAAGACAATATTTCCCCATATGTATCCTTTCTACGTCCTGGACAATTGTCTCCCAAGATAAAACAACAAGTGAACAAATGAGCAAAGGAAACTCAAGTGTTACCGTGAAGAATTTTGAGTAATGAAATGATGCTGGAAGTTGTAGGAAAGACTGAATTCGTTTCTATTTCTGTGTTAAGTGTAGCTCAACAATGGTGACAAATGGTGCTTTATATAGTTGGAGAAGAGGCTCATGAGCTGCCTACATAGTCTATTACTGGCCAAGTAATGACAATAATGGAGGTAGTAATTCACCAAAATAAATGGTGAATTTGATGTGCAACGGATGGCATTTAGGAAGAGTAATTCAGCCAAAATAAATAGCTGAATTTAGTGCTATTGACGTTCTGTTCTCTGCCAAATCTGACTTTCTTGAAACTTCAGGGACCAAACTGTACATACTGAAACTTCAGGGACCAAACTGTACATATGAAAAATTTTGGTCCAAACTGTACATATGAAGGAGGATTTCTGGTCCAAAAAGATAATATCAGAAGAAGCACAACCCACAGCCCACAGCCCGAGAACCCGGACCGGACGGGCGGCGGCGCGCGTGTGGTCTTTCCTCGAACCGAAGCACATTTAGGTCCTCCCTCCTTTAAACACATGGGATACCCCTTGGGGTCCCAAATCCCAAGCCAACTTTGAAACTTATAAACAAAACAATTCATTCTTCCTCCACCGATGAGGGAGAATTGATCCCATACCACACTTTTTCATGCTTCAAACACCTCACTTCGTGGACCAATATCTCTTTCATTTCTCAACGAAATTTGACGATCCTTGGCCCTACGGTTATCTACCTACTTAGTAGATTATGCACGTGTGAAGAACCGGATTCTCCAACATGCGTAACACTAGTGTTTAAGCCGTTAAAATTGGTCGGACGCAACTCCCGCCAAAGGCAAATTTCCGACAATAGTTAGCAGATGGAGTGAGAGCTTGAACAAACAATTTAACACTTGAGAAATAATGAGGGTGGTGATGGTGTGTTATTTATTCTTTAATCCTTAATCAAAAGTAAGTGTGAAACGTATTACTCCTAATGTGAAACTTTTTGGCGAAAATTTGATTTTAGTTGATTTCCAATACGAAGTACCTAATATCAGATGATAAACAGAGAAAAACAATTATCAAATAGCTTCTCAAATTTGTTGGATACAAATTGAATTGTTAATAATAACCAAGAGTGGGAATTCTTTTAATGGTTTCTTTTTCCATATTCCTAAAAGGATTTTCATCATTTTTCTTCCTAAAAGTCGAGAATGAATTGAAAATAGCTGTAAAAATGCTGAAAATAAACCAAAGTGAATGTCTCAAGTGTATTGCTTCATTTGTTGAATTCAATTAGAGTGAACAATGTCAAGTATTTTAGTATATCGGGGACATAAAGTTTTTATCAAAAGTGCCTTCAGTCAAACTACTCTATTTCGTTAAATAAAATAATATAGTTCCAACTTCCAATCACATCTCTTCATTAGGTTGTATTTGTTTCAGAAATAAATAATTCGATAATATGAAAAATAAGCTGATCAACTGAAAATCAATGCTCCTCAATACATTATCTTATGTACTAGCGTAATTTAATTTTGCCAAAAAAAAATAAATAGAAAAATAAATGGCATAACTATTCTATTTAATAATTTCTGGGGATTAGTATGTAAATTATTTTGTGATTTTTTTTCCCAAAAGGGTTTTTTTTCATGTATGGACTAGAAAGTGTATAAAGGAAAGCAGCGGGGGGCCTTATGGTAGTAAGAAGAGAAAAATGGGTGATGTATGGGCATGGCTTCTCTTCTTCTTCATTCTCATATCTCTCCTTGTCATGGTTGTTTTTCAGGTCTATTACACTTTTCACTTTTCCTTTTTCTTTTACCTCGAAATTATCACATATTGCTATTTTGGGAAACTACTACAATTAGGGCTTTACTTAAGTTCATTCAGTGTTTGATTAATTTGATAATGCAAATGTGAGATTCGTATTACATTACTCTTTTGTTAGGTGATGTGATTTCTCAATCTACTGAAGATGACTTTTTTTTTTTTTTTTTTGTATGGCAATGTTTATTAACATTATCTTAGGTTTTTGAATTTTCATGTGTTCTTTAGCTGTAATAAGCACATAAAAGATGTAAGCCATTTGTTGAACATTGGCTTCAAATTAGTTTTAAGCTGTCATCCTAGTGATATAGGAGAGTAGGGACGAGGAACCAATATCACCAACAACACTAGCAGTCTCGGATCTTTGAATAGACAGAGAGAGATGCTCTTCCTGCGGCCCTTTATACTATAGTTAAGCTGGATACAACTTCTTGTAGAATTCTGGTCTTGTTCAACTATTTCCTAGTTAAAGTACAATTGGTTTCTATGGAGTTTCATTTAGGGGCTTATTCGATGTACAAATATGTGTTGCCTATTTGGATGCTTCAGTTATACAAAATCAGATATTGGGTTTTAAGGGAAATATTTTACATCCTCTTATTATCTTATAAAGACATCGTGACGTGCGGGTTCACAGTAACCCAGTAGCTTTTGCCCAGACCTTGTATATGTATTAAAATATTTACTAAATATCTATAACTGTTTTATTGTGAACCCAATTATTATTGTACATTAACTTGAGGTCGTTATAGGAACCCATAAACATCAAATTTTCGGATCCGCCTCTGACACCACATACTTGTTAGGTAGCTTCCATGGCATGATGAAACTGTACCTTATATTGAGTATCGCATGCAGAAAACTGGAGTGAACTTGTATCTTTTTCTTTTTATGTTTCTAAGATGAAGTCTGACATTTGAAATGTCTTACAGCTGATGTGCTTATCAGATCTAGAGTTTGATTATATCAACCCATACGACTCTACATCTCGTATAAATGGAGTTGTTTTACCTGAGTTCATCACACAAGGAGTTCTGTGCTTGCTCTATCTGATAACAGCGCATTGGGTTATGTCACTTCTATGTGTTCCATATATGTACTACAATTACAGATTGTAAGTTCTCGCTCATCTTTTTGCTTCATGGCTGAACTGCAAATGAAATAAAGTTTTGATCAAATTCAGATTAGCTTATCTGTGGATTACTGCATTCATGTCAACACTGCTTAGGCAGCGTATGTTAGTTGTAACAGCATGTTGATGAGATCTCAAATATGTGTGGAGATGGAATTTGGTTTTGTTCCTCCATTCGGCACATCTGCTTTGATTCTCTGCAGCATTTACTTCTGATGCCTTTATAAAGACTTTTACATAGACTAAGCACCCAAACATTTTCTTTCAGTGTTGATGGTTTTTTAGGATTCTTACTTGTCAATAAACTGTTAGAAATCTGACGATATGTTTTTTTGCGAGAGTAAAACTTGGTTTATAGACTTCGTGAGCAGTATTAAATTCTGTCCAGAAGACTCCTTTTTCCTATTCTTATGTTTTTTTTTTGCGTGGCAATCCACTTGTCTTTTATTGTTCAGAATTGTGGAAAACTGAAAATAAATAAATCTGTCGTCCCTCAGCTTCTTGAACTTTTAGATATCGTATCACACAATTTAATATGGTATCAAAGCTGGCAGAGTTCTTGAACTCGAGTCTTACCACCACCTACTAAGAGAAATATTTCACATGCTTCTTGCTAACCTAAATAATAAAACTAAACCCTCTTTAGTTATTTATGCTTTATAGATGAGTTGGTTCGTACAATTCAACAACGATTTCTGTGTAGGTGTAGTGTGGATTTTCTGTGATGTGGAGTTATTTTCTAGTCTCAAAATTATCAGCAAATCTAGGGTGCCTCACAATTTTGTTACTTTTCAAGTTTTTTGTCGGGATTGCAATTGCTCAATTCTTAAACCTACCTACCACATTGAATCTTAATGAACCATTGAAATTTACTTCCAAGGCTTGAGTGTTCCTCATGTACTGTTAAGATCAAGGTCTCTGAATGCTTGCTTGGTCTTATGGTTGACATACTGTCGGTATGTCCATGAGGCAGAGAGACCAATTGAGCAAACTCGGGCTCCAACATGACTATTTAGGTTCCTAGTGAGTAGTTTAAGCAATTGTGTTATTGGCTATATTGCTAATTTGCAATGAATAGATGCATACAATTGGCCTTTTGATAGATCGCTTGAACTACGCTTTTAAATTTTGGAATGAGTGATCGGGAATTTTGCATGTCGGCTGATATCTATGCAGCTATTTTGTAAATTAGAACTAAATAAATGTAGCTGTGGGACTGTGGCTAATTTCAGATTAAGCTTGTGATCTGAATTGAGACTAAATTTGTGCCTTAAAAACCAGTCCATTTTGGCTCAAATGAGCAAAAATTATGGATTATTTAGAGTTTAGTATCTTCAAGCTGTTTGGATCAGTTGGAAACCTTGGCCCTTGAAGATAGGAAAGTGGTCTTGGATGTGGAGAAGAAACATCCATTTTAAGATTGAAGGACAAGACGAGGTGCTTCACTGATCATCAGACCTTCACAGTTTAGATACTATGTTGTAGATAGAATGAATTTATCCTCTCTTTCCCAAAGGTTTTCCTGTTGACTGTCCATGTTTCATCTTTGTCTCACCCTGTCTGCTTTTCATAGTCTCTTCATTTTTTTTAATCTCTACCTCCCGTATAGAAAGACTCATATTTCTTCCCTGGCAAAAGTGATATTACTTCCTGCCACTCTGGCTTCCCTTCCAGATTGCATGAAGCGGTGGTAACCTCTGCATGCTTGTTTCCTAGATAGTTGACATCCTAGCCGTCTTGAATGATTTTGCAAAAACCAATTTTAGAAGTTGAAAAAAAAAGAATGCTTGCTCTACCAATACCTCTCATTCCCAAGATTCCAGATAAAACCCTCCAGCCACAAAAAAAAAGGCATTCTTCATGTCTGGATTTCCCACCGAATCTTGCAGACCCCTTCATTGGTCAAATTTGAAATATCAGGCAAGGAATAGCAAAAAATGGCTATTGCTGAATGCTTGAAATTTAGTAGGCGTTTGGACATCAATTGAGTGATTAAAGGAAAAAGTAGAATTTGAACTTGAAGTTGAAGTTGAAAAATGTTATTTGGAAGTCAAAGTTGTGTTTGGACATGCATTTCATTTGAAAAAAAGTTGAAGTTTGTGAGTGAAAAGAAAAATTCACATCAAATTTTTAAGACTCATTATCAAAAAACTAACTTAAATATCATTCTAACTAATCGCCAGACAATGTTTTGAAAATATTTTTGAAAAAAGGAAAAAAGTCCACGTCCAAACGGTCCCTTATTATTCAAGACAACTTCTTCAGTTTTTACTTTTCTTGGGATCAATATACATCTGGGTTCTATTTAGAGGTTAATCGAAATACTTTTGTATAAACCTGAAAACTGAATCAAATACCGAAACTTCAGAAAATCAAAATCGACATTGACAGAAAACCAAAAAAGTGAAATAGAAAACAACTGAAAATTGAGGTTCGTTCGGTTTTACAGTTATAACCGAAATATGGCCACCCCTAGAAAGTGGTGAGTTACACTAGAGATCTTTTCTAAGTTGGGAGTATTTGTTTACCCTAGTGGAACAATATTCTATGCCCTGTGTCTTCTCTTCCCTCTGCCGCAGTTCCAACTGACTATTAACTCTTTCATAGTGCCTAGCGAAACCCAAGATATTCCAAACAAACACAAGATTTCCCACCATAACCTCGAGGCTACCCGACAATGAAGGAGGAGATGGTCAACAACACCAACTAACGTATGTAACCTTCCTCTTCCTCAAATTTGCTGCCGTCAGAATCACCTCTCTTGTTGCACACTAAGTGAAGACCAACCCCCCCCCCCCCCCCCCCCTCCAAAAAAAATGCAAACATCATGATTATCCTGATGTTCTTCCCGACTAGATTTTGGAATTCCGTCACTTCCCAATCTTGCAAGTTCCTCCTAAAACTTAAATCCCAAAACCTTTGTTGGACTGTCATCTCCTTTGGCGCGAGATTCTATAAATGTTAGGAAACGTTAGTCTCAAAATGTTATCTCCACACCATCGGTGATCCCAAAAGCTTAACCTTCTCCCATCCCCTACCCTAAAAGACATGTGATATGACTGCCAAACGCTTCCTATCCCTAACCTACAATCTCTTGAAGTTTGTACGAACTTAGCTTAAAATATGATGGAAACGAAAGATTTATATACCTTAAAGAATAGGTCATATCAACGATTATGATTAGTCGTTGTTGCCATACTTACATTAGGCCACTTGTTTGCTAGAAGTCGTGACTTAGAGAACCTCTAGTTCTAAAAACCCTGTTTTTTTTTACAAAATTATTGAGTATTGGATTGGAATGGGTTCAAACAGGGGAAATGGATATAGATAAGTCACATAGCCAAGTTGTTTGTTGTTGTTCGACAACGGAGGGTTTTTACTGATAATAGATTAATTCAGAGATGAAACCAGTAAGTTTTCATGTGCTTGGCTGATTTTGTTAACAATTCTTTTTCTTATTTATTTATCCCTCTTAAGAGAAAAAAGGTTTCCGTTGAGCCTTTTACAAATTGACCAAAGAAATGGTAAAATCATTTAAAATGTTGCTATTATCTTTTATTATTGCTTAGATTTTAATGATGAAAGGAAGTCCAGGGGGCATTGCTATATTAAAGTAGAGGAAGGACTATATCAAAGTTTTTGTTAGGGTGGACCAGAAAGGTAGTCTTAAAGCCTGGCTTGTTTGGTAGAACAATGGAAGTCCACTGAAGAGCTGGTACTTATTTGCTTAATAATGTAGATATGGTTCAATACTAAGTGGTTAAAGAATCTACATTACATCCTAGCTGAAACTGAAGCAGTCCTCTTTCATCCTTCCATTACCCTCTCTTCAAGTTCCCTCATATCCTTGTATTCATTGATTTTATTTGAGGGAACTTGTTAGTGCTTGATTCAGTGATTGAGATTTCATTAGATATCAATCCTCTCTAATATTGGTGATGTGTTTCATCGAACAAAATTTCTTTTGTGTGCTTCACGCTCTAGGTACACGAGAAGGCAGCACCTTGTTGATGTGACAGAGATTTTTAATCTGATTAATTGGGAAAAGAAACAGAGGCTTTTCAAACTAGGCTATATCATCCTTCTTCTCTTCATATCATTATTTTGGTAAGTAATTAAAAAGCTCTTTGTTACGGAAGTTCTTATAAATAAGACTCTTCTTAACCGAGTCTGTATGCTCTTTCTACAGGTTGATTTACAGTGCCTTGGAAGATGATGAAGAGTATCTATAGGTTCTTCGTTTGAGTCAAAGTACTCGTACTTGGAGCTGCTGCATTTGCTCATTTATGTTGGCTTGTTTTAATTCATTATTCTTGAAAGTTCCGGGTTTAGAGATAACAGATTTGATAGTGGATTCTGGTCTTACGTGAGTGGAAGCTCTCCCGTCCCCCTCCCTGTTCAATTTTAGAGCAACTGCAGGTGTTCAGGTTCTATTTATGTACTGCAGGGTGTGATTTTGAGTGACATAGTACCTTCACCAAACTAAAATTCCACTATGCTGCATTGAACTTGGTCTTCTGTAAGCTTATGTTGTCATTTTGTTTTTGCTCTACATTAACATGATATTGGAGTAAGATCTTTTTTTATCCCTGTTATACTTTGTCTGGTGATGTTGAACAAATTTTACGGATTATTGACTTCAGGAAATGTACAAATTTTCCCACTACATTAAATTGTGTATAAATAAATATGGAATACATAAGATTTGCAGATGCCTCTTCCTCAGATTTGTGTTTCATATGACGATTTAGTGATTAATGTAAAACATTTTAAAGTATTATTAACGAAAAAACCTTATCCGCAAGGTGTGTATATACCTAAATATATAAATGTGTTCACTTTGAAAGTCACGGATTTTTTTGGTGTTGAAATATGACATGCTAAAACGATCCAACTTTTATATCCTATTCAATAAGAACAGTATAACTTTTGGTTTATACTTTCTACATATCAACTCCACATCTGTTTGGTATTTTGTCATACGCCAGCTCACTTATTTACAAGAACTAATAACGGAATTGCAATATTAGTTGATCTTCAGATAAAATCACAAAATTGTGAATATCGAGTATAGCGAATTGATAGGTAGGTAAAGAAAGACTGTTCTCAGCTTCTTGACATCAGATCATTTTGGGTGTTTACTGATTCTATTCTTCTGTAACATAACAATTGTTGTTGTAATAGGTTATAAACATGTTTCGAAATTGACATGGAACAGTTACTGTAATGTTTTCATTGACTATTACTCCTACTTCAATTTATGTGACATAATTTGAATTAACACGAAGTTTTAAAAAGGCTAGACCTTTGAAACTTGTGTTTAAACATGCTATAATATTTATGTAGCTATACAATTTTTTAAATTTATAGCATTAAACATGTCATAACATTTGTGTTGTTATAAGAACTTTCATTAAGGGTAAACAGAAAGCGTAAAGTTAATTATTTTCAAATTTAGAAGTGGGCTCCCTCATTTGGGAGAGGGAGCAGTGGGCTCCCTCATTTGGGCTGGCCCAGTTCGGTTAAGTGTCTGGACCGATGGAGAGAGAGAGGGAGCAATGGGCTCCCTCATTTGGGCTTGTGTATATGGATTGTTTAAATGATATTGCAAGAGTGGATGTAGCCCAGTGTTCAAAAAATCATATGAGGGTGGGAAAGACGTGTGTATGTTGGCAAAAGGAAATTTGGACTCATCAAAAACAACGTGACGAGAGATGATAATTTTTCCACTAGACATATCATAACACTTATAGTCCCTATGATTTTGTGGTATCCCAAAAATATACACGGAGTGGAACGGACTTGAAGTTTGTTTATGGTTATGGAAGGAAAAAGAGAATAACACAAACACTCGAAAACCCTCAAATATGTGTAGGAGGAACACAATGATAAAGAATTTATGTGGGTGAGAGGTTTGAAAGTAACTTTTTAGGGAGAATGTTTAAGAGGTATGTGGCCATTTGAAGAGCATGATGCCAAAATGATGGTGGTATGGACGAATGGGCAAGAAGTGTGCGAATTAAATTATTTCTTGTTCGTATTTTTCGTTCGGCTTTCCCATTTTGAGGAGAAGTGTGCGGACAAGAGATACAAAATATCATACTATTTTTGTGACAAAACTGCTTAAATTGGTCATTTATGAATTCCCCTCATTGTCACACTGGAAGCATTTGATAGACTTCTCACATTGGGTTTGGATGAAAGTACTAAATTGTATGAAAATAGTGTGAACCTATGATTTTTTTCCAATGGAAAATGTCCATAGAAAATTAGAGTAATCATCCAAAATAAGCATTTAATACTTATGACCTGCCGAACTTAAAACTGGGGATGTCCATAAGTCACTATTCATGATATCAAATGGCATAATAGTGTTTGAAGTAGATAAAGAGAAAGGTAATTTAACAGTTTCCCAAATACGCAAGACTGACAAACATGAGAACCCAAAGATTGTTTACAAGCAATAAATTTATTCTTTCTAAGAGAATTTAACACAGGTGCTCCCGGGTGTCCCAAACGATTATGACATACATTACGAGAAATAGCAGCAAAAGTTGATGGAGAGGTGGCTTGGTTGTTGGTGGTGGTAATGGGATACAAGTCTCCAGTGCTAGTACATCTCATTAGTGGCATCCCCGTCCGAATGTCCTTCACAGAAAATCCAAAAGGATCAAATTCAACATAAATATTATTGTCAGTGGTGAAATGACGCACATATACCAAGTTTTTAATAAGTTTGGGTGCATGTAGAACATTATTTAAATGTAAAGGTGGGTAGGGGGAGATGTTTAATTGCCCAATACCACGAATTGGAATTTCTTGGCCACTGCCAACCACAATATTTTTATTACTGCTCATATTAAAATAAGACGAGAGAGTACATTGAGATGACGTCACGTGAGAGGTTACGCCGTGTCCATGTACCATGTGTTATCGGGACCATTGAGAGTCATAGTGTTCATGGCTTGCTCGATGTCCGTTGGAACATAACTCGAAGAAGATGGTCCATGGGCTGAAAATGCTTGTTGTGGACGGCTGCCAAGGACCCCGGGCTGCCGAGCTGGTGGGTTGGCTTAGCCCACGGGACTGTGGGGTACAGGTAGGGAGGTGCAACCCATTGTTGTGGCGTCCAGCTCCACAATGGGTACTGCCCCCATTGCCCACTGCCATGGTACTGCTGCGGTTGCCAGAGGGTCGGTTCTGCCCCTGCTGCCGGCGACTGGTGCCTTCGCCGGAGTGTTGTCCGCCTCTAAGTCTTCGACCCCTTCCACCATTATGTTTTCCTTTGTTATTATTGTGATTTTTACCCCGTTTTGGTCCATCGTTGTTGAGATTTGGACCACTACCCGCACCAGAATTTTGAGGGCCAAAATCATCGGTAGACGCGTTGGTGGAAAGGAGGGCGATGGCAGCATTGTTTGTCGCCGTCGCCGCTAGTTTTAGTTTTCGGGTTTCTTCAAGAATCAATCTCGAACGAGCCTCATAAAATGGTGGTAACAGACTACTTTGTTGAATGAACGTAGCAACTCCATCATATTGTTCATTCAAATCCGCAATTAATTGGAGAACTAACATTTGATTCGTCACCGGTGCACCAACGTTGGATAGTTGATCGGCAATCATTTTTAACTCTTGACAATATGCAGAGACGTTTGGAAAATCATCCACTTTGACATTGGTGAATTGATTTTCTAGATAAACTGCACGAGAAATCTTGTTATCTTGAAAAATATTTTGCAAATGCTCCCATGCTTGTTGCGCCGTTGAATCTGGTTCCAATATGGTGTGCAAAAGGTTGTTCGATATAGTGTCGTAAATCTATTGAAGGACTATAGCATCCAAGCGAGACCATATAGATGACGATGGTGGACTTGTCTTTTTCCATGACACTCGATTGAGGATTTAGAGGAAGAATATGGTCAATGACTTGGTATGCGCGGTAATGAATTTTAAATAATTTCGCCCAAGATGAATATTGCCATTTTTCCATCTCAAGAATTATCGGAATGAAGTTCTTGACGTTATTTACGGCAAGAGCGGGATGAAATTTGTTTTGGTCGGCCATTGTTACTCAAGAGAAACAAGAAAAGGGGAGAAAATCGAAAAAATAATGATGTTGGCAGCCGGAACTAGGGTTCCGATGGTGGGTGGCGGCTGATTTAGGTATTTTAGGGCTAGGGTTATTTTTGGCTCTTGATACCATGAAGGAAATATTTTTCGTAATCATTTCATTCCATCAATGTAGTATTATATACATGTTTACAAGACTTAATTTAGGCTACAATTATGGTAGAATATTTACAACCTAAATATAAAATATTTACTTTGATTATGAAATTCCATAATCTATCATTTACTATTAACTTCCAATTCTTTTTTCTTTTATAAAGGGAGAAATATTATTTATACTAAGTAGTCATTACTAATTCCGCCATAGCTCTGTTTCCAAATAGGGTTACTAGGATTACTATGCATCATATTTCCTTAGATAGTACTAGGATAACTGGGCACTCTACATTCCCAAAATTACTACTAGGATTAGTGGGCATAACATGCCATGACTAAAAAGTAAACACAGATGTAGTATTTTATCATTACTGTTTGATGTTTCAGAACCTGGGGACAATTCAAAATTACAATTTTTATCAATCCTAATTATTCAAACAACAAACTTTGATGCTGACAACCCCAGACATAACCATTTGACATTAATTAATTTAAAGTTCCTCTATAAGCAAATTCAGTCTATCTACACGAGCCGTTGTGTTGAGGTTTGTATGTTCATGTATGTGACACTAACATCTTAAACATTTTTTTTTAAAATACCAAAATTAGAAGTTATTAGAGAGGAATTTAATGCAAACTAAGAATTTTGTTCATTGTGAATTTCACTTTGGTGAAGTCTGAATCCCTGTTTCTTTAGGCATTGGTAGAAAGGTATAGTTTCTCTAGTAGACCCTTTTTCAGTTTTATCTTCTCACAAGAATTTACTACTCAGCTTGTCCAATGTGTTACAAATGATCGGACGCACTCATGTACTGGCATTGAGTAATCTGTATGTGTAAGAAGAACCATCTTTTGTGAGGATTGTATACCACGCTGTGACAACATTATTAGTGAATATTCTCATAATATTCTCCGTATATTTTGTAATTATGATAGATGTATATTTAAGGTAACTTATGATTCTAATTGTATTAGGAATCAAGCTTTGTAATGTAAGTTAGGATTCGTACCATATTAGGAATCAACCTTGTACATCTATATATATTGTGAATAATGAAAGGAATCCCCAAGGGAAATTATTCTATCTTTCATGGTATCAAGAGCCTAAAACCTAAAACCCTTCTCTTCCTCATTCTCGGCCGAAATCAGCATTTTTCTTCGGATTTCACAGGAAAAAAAAATCTGGTTTCTTCCTCCCTTTCTCGGCCAAACCAGAAAATTCCCTTCCCTCGGCAGGCGGCAACCATGTCTTCCCCCACAAATTCCGATTCATCCACTGACACACTTGACAACCCCTCTCAACGTTCAGTATCTTCTTTTCATCCGGAATTCACCGTTAACAACATCAAGAATTTTATCCCTATAATTCTTGACCAAGAAGACTGTCAATATTCCATGTGGATGGAACTATTCTACATTCATGCATGTGCATACAACGTGCTCAATCATATTGACGAATCTGTTCCTCGTCCCACCGATGTTACAGACTCAATCTGGCGTCGTCTTGACGCCATCGTCAAACAATGGATCTACGGCACCATCTCCAAAGACCTGTTGTGCACTATCATGAAAACAGGTGCTACGGTACGTGAACTTTGGGTCCGGCTAGAAGAAATCTTTCAGGACAATAAAAATACTCGGGCCGTATATTTGGAAGAGCAATTCAATAATACCCGCCTCGAGAATTTTAACAACATGTCCGAATATTGTAAGCAACTGAAACTCATAACCGATCAACTATCCAACGTCGGGACTTCTGTTTCAGAAACCAAGATGGTGCTTCAACTTGTTGCGGGGTTACCAAAAGGTGAATATGACACACTCGCAACACTATTCAACAAGCCGCCCCTCTCCCAAGTTTCAACAAGGCACGCTCACAACTATTGTTAGAAGAAACTAGACGTGCTAAACAAGAGGAACACAATCAAAAGGCCTTAGCCGTTGACGGGATGACAACACCTGCGACCAGCAGCAACCAGCAGGTCCAGCAGCTGCAGCAGGCCAGTGGCGGAGGTCATGGCGGCAGAGGTCGCAACAACAAAATCAAGGGCCACGGAAAGGGCCAACGCAACCAACCGGCAGCAAGGACAAGCGAGAACTAGAACCGGCGGTAGCGAGGGCACAACCAAAGCAGAAGCGAAGAAAACAAGCTGCAAGCTAGCGGCGGCACTGAACGTGGGGCCGGGCCCAACAGCCGTGGTCGATCGGCCACTTGGGCCCCGCCCCGCCATCGAGCAGCCAACCAAGCAGCCAAGAAGCGAGCCCACTGGCTGCGAAGCAAGCAAGAATCGCAGCAGCAAGAAGAAGACAAATGTACACTGGCCCCGATCGCTTTGGGCCGGGCCTACACCACCGTGAACCTTCAACAGCCTGAAGACAATTGGTATATGGACACCGGAGCACATCTCACCTCACCCGGTCGTCAGGTAACCTATCTCAACTAGGTCGGTTAAAGTGTCCTTAATTTATTACTATCGGCAATGGTCATTGCATTCCAATTGAAGGTTACGGTAACACACACACCAAATATCCACACCCATATTTCTCCCTAAACCACGTCCTATACACACCTAACATCATTAAAAACATAATCTCTGTCAGAAAATTCACTAGCAATAATTCTGTGTATCTGTCGAATTTGACCCTTTTGGTTTTTCTGTGAAAGAACTCAATACGGGGAAAATTCTTACACGCTGCAATAGTGTGGGAGACCTCTACCCATTCACTCAATCTTCCGCTATCAGACCGCAATCACCTCTATCCCTTGCGGCGATCTCTCCCTCAACTTGGCACAACAGACTCGGACACCCCGGAGATCCAGTTTTTACTTTTCTTAGGACTTCTAAGCGTATTCAATGTAATAATGGGAAAATTGCTCAACACTATTTTTCTTGTCCACTAGGCAAACATACTCGTCTTCCCTTTATGTCATCAAACAGTGTTACTTTTTCTCCATTTGATATTGTTCATGATGATTTGTGGACATCTCCGATTGCTAGCTCTTTGGGTCATAAATTCTATCTAGTATTCTTGAATGATTTTTCACATTTTGTATGGATTTACCCTCTGATATTCAAACCTGAAGTTTTTGGAAAATTCCTCAGAGTTTTAAAAATTCATTAAGACACAATTTGAAAAACCTATTAAATCATTCCAATGTGATAATGGACGTGAATTTAATAACTCGACATTTCACAATTTCTGTTCTAAACAAGGCATGATTTTCCGTTTTTCTTTTCCCTATACTTCTTCCCAAAACGGAAAGACTGAAAGAATTATACGTACCATCAATAACATGGTCCGCACACTTTTGTTTCATTCCTGCCTACCACCGCCTTTTTGGGTCTATGCTGTCAAAATGGTAGAATCCCTTCTAAATATTTTACCAACTAGCACACTCCAAAACAAAACCCCTATAGAAATCTTATACCGTAGCCAGCCATCATATGATCACCTACGTATTTTTGGATGCTTATGCTACCCCAACATAAACTCCACTGCACCCCACAAACTTGCCCCTCGCACTCTTCCATGTGTCTTCCTTGGTCTATCTCCTAATCATCGGGGCTACTTGTGCTATGACATTGCTACTCGCAAAATCATCGTCTCCCGTCACGTCACCTTTGACAAGACAACCATTCATTTTTCAAATCTCCGGAAATTTCAGATCACCGATTACATCTTTCTCGATGAACCAAGTCTGTCCCCGGTCATCTAAAATCTATACCAACAACAGCCCACTGTTCCGACAGTCTCGCCACTGTCCGGTACCACCCCACAAGCTCCGTGCTCACCCCTACAGCCCCCAGTCGAGTCACCTGCACCACCATCGACACTGCTGCCCACTGGTCCAGAACCAATGGACCAGCAACCTCACAGCCCCGACCCACCACCACTGCCCTCACATCGCATGGAGACTCGTGCACAACACGGGATCTTCAAACCCAAGGTTCAATTCAATCTCTCCACACAAACCTTATCACCCATTCCAAAAAATCCAAAACTAGCAAAACTGGACCAAAATTGGAATGCGGCCATGTGCGAGGAATTTAACGCTTTAACCAAGCAGAACACTTGGGATTTGGTACCTAGACCATCTGGTGTGAATGTTATTCGGTGTATGTGGCTATTTCGTCACAAGTTCGAGACAAGTGGTGACTTAGAGAGGTATAAGGCAAGACTAGTTGCCAATGGCACTAATCAGCATGAGGGTATTGATTGTGGTGAGACATTCAGTCCGGTTGTTAAACCGGCCACTATTCGGACTGTTCTCAGTATTGCTATGGGCATGCATTGGCCGATTCATTAGCTTGATGTCAAGAATGCGTTTCTTCATGGGGATTTAAAAGAGTCTGTGTACATCTATCAGCCTCCTGGCTTTGTTCATCCGGCAGCTCCGCAGTTTGTGTGTCGTCTCAGGAAGTCATTGTATGGATTGAAACAGGCACCCCGCGCTTGGTATGATCGGTTCGCCAGGTATCTTCTGCAGATTGGTTTTGTATGTAGCAGGTGTGATACATCTCTCTTCACTTTTCACCGAGGTAGCAGCACTGCATATTTGCTATTATATGTCGATGACATTGTTCTTACTTGCGCTCATCGACGGGTTGAAGAATGAAATCATTGCTCTACTCAAAACCGAATTTGCTATGACCGACTTGGGCAAGCTAAGTTATTTTTTGGGTATATCGGTGACAAGATCTGCAGCCACTATGTTCCTGTATCAGCGTAAGTATGCATAAGAGATAGTGTACAGGGCCAAGATGGCAAATTGTAAAATTATGCCAACTCCGGTGGACTCAAAATCCAAGCTTAGTGCCAATGATGGTGCACCAGTTTCTGATCCCACTCTATATCGGAGTCTAGCAGGTTCTCTTCGATGTCTCTTACATTCACTAGGCCTGATATTGCATATGCCGTTCAGCAGGTGTGTCTGTTCATGCACGACCCCCGAGAGTCCCATTTTGCCGCCCTCAAACGTATTATCAGATATGTTAAGGGCACACTAGACTTTGGTTTACATCTATACACCTCTGCCCCAACCAAGTTGCTAGCCTACACGGATGCGGATTGGGCGGGATGCCCCGACACACGTCGCTCCACCTCAGGGTACTGTGTATTTCTTGGGGATAATCTTATCTCATGGTCCGCCAAGCGGCAGGCCACGCTATCCCGTTCGAGTGTTGAAGAAGAATATCGCGGAGTTGCTAATGTTGTCGCTGAGATCTGTTGGCTCCGAAATCTTCTTTTGGAGCTCCAGTGTCCATTACGCAAGGTGTCTATAGTCTATTGTGACAACATATCTGCTATCTATATGTCTCATAATCCAGTTCAACATCAGCGGACTAAGCATATTGAGATGGATATCCACTTTGTGCGAGAGAAGGTTGCCGTGGTCAGGTCAAAATTTTACACGTGCCTTCCTCTTATCAGTATGCAGACATTTTCACAAACGGACTACCGCGACAGCTCTTCACCGACTTCCGATCCAGCCTTAGCATTCGGCCTCCTCCCGCTCCGTCTGAGGGGGAGTATTAACGAATATTCTCAGAATATTCTCCGTATATTTTGTAATTATGATAGATGTATATTTAAGGTAACTTAGGATTCTAATTGTATTAGGAATCAACCTTTGTAAGGTAAGTTAGGATTCGTACCATATTAGGAATCAACCTTGTACAACTATATTTATTATGAATAATGAAAGGAATCCCCAAGGGAAATTATTCTATCTTTCAAGCATGATCCTTCTTCGTCTATATTGTTTTACCGTTAAACTTATCAGCTGCGGAAGCAAACTTCTGGTTTTGTTATAGGGAAGTGAAAATTAACTCCCTAGTTTCTTACTTCTTATCTCCGAGGTCTCTATCTATAAAATATATCTTATTGAAGCTAATGCTTCATCTAAGGAATTTTGACTCGAGCATAGGTTGGATTTTCTAGGTTAAACTTTTTCAGTCTGACTGTTTAGAGAAAGCATCAGTACCACCTTAAAAATGGTGTTTCTGCAGTAGTATTTTTTATTGCATCAAGTTGGTCCTCACTACCGAAAAAACTGGAAGAGCGATAAGATGGCTGTGCCTTTATAGCCTTAGAAATTCCACCAATGTTATTTTCAGGCACAAACTCTGAAGTAGCTGACAAGGACCCTTAGAGTAAATAATAAAGATTAAACAGAAAGGGCAACATTGGGCTGCAGCATCTATAGGAAAAGACAAACCGGGTAGAACGAGATGCAGCTATGAGAATATCCATCTCTACATTAACCAATATGGATTGAAGCCTAACTTGTTGGGACTATTAGAAAGTGATATCAGTTAAAGTCAGATTTCCAAAGAGTTGACAATCTAAAGCAGCTATCAGGAGTTTTGATATGTGACTATCAAGTTCTTTAAATGTCCCGAAAAGAAAAAAGAAAAAAAAAAGGCTCTTTGAAGACTTTTGAAAAAGTTTTTAGCAAAAAAAGCAAAAACAAAATGTAAAGGGCTGCATTTACTGTATTCTAATTCTAGGGTGAAAGATCCATCCTTTCCTCTCTTCGTACCTAATATATTAGAAGAAAGTGAGTACAAAATGCATTCTGGAGAGAGAAATCAAAGAGGGAAAATAATCAGTTATGTTAGAGCTATTTTGCACCTTTTTAACTTTTTATTATCTGTGGCTGTCGTTTTATTTTGACGAATAGCTGTTTGTTTTGCAGTTGACGCATTTGGTACATCATGGTGAACGCAATCAAAGGATTGTACATATCATGGTAAACTACTATTTTCGAGCAAGTAAACCATAACCAAATATATCTAGGAAACTAAATGGTCAGAACATCTAAGATGTTGATTGGGGCAAAGTAATTAATTTTAGAAACTCATAATTTTGTCAAGATACTGTTTTAAAAAATCCCAACATAGTCATCTGTGACATCAACGAAGTAATTAGTGGACGGTATTTCCAGTTCCAGTTGTCTAATGTGCGATTAATTATTGTACTATTCTGACTATGTTGCTGTATATTTCTCCATGCTCTCTTTGTGATAAGTATCTCTGTATAGAAGAGAATATTTAGATTTTCTCTTATGTTCTATCTGTTGTAAAGCAAAACAGACCAACATGTAGTAACTTCTTATCAGTTATTTTCCTTTTTCTTCTAAGGTTTGAAACTCTTATGTTAATGTTGTATTTGATGTTGTGACATTTGACCCAACATATCTCCTGAAGTATTGATTTGAATGTATAAGAATGTTGGGACAAATGTTGCACAACATTTGGACCAACATTTTCAGAACTGATTTTGCCTTACTTCACGTAATGATTATTATGTAGTAAATATGACTTGACAAGATAAAAAGGAGTTGGTAAACACGTGTGAAGAACGAGTCAAAATTGTTAGAGATTTTGCTCCTTGATCGTCTCCGACCAATCCTACCAGTTGCCCACCTTTCCCTCAACCTCCACAACCGATCGATGGATTTTTCAACGAAGATTCTACTATAAATAGAGAGGCTACTACAGTGAATCAATATCTAGAACCAGAAAGTAAAAATACCAAGAGAGCTCTCGGAATTTAATCTCAGAAATCTGGATCACCAGTGTTGCCTGAGTGTGTTGACAACATTCTGTCCAACATTACATTTGCTGTTTAGATTCTAGATTAGTTTTGTATGGAACGATTGTAACGAGAGGTTGTCTATGTCTACTTAGTTAGATTTTTCAGGCAGAAGTCATTTGCGACTTCAACTTTTAATTCCTTTTCGTTTTATCTTGTAAATCTGTAAAGAAAGGAATTTGTACTTTTTTATATAATATATAAACAATACATTTGGTCATTGACCATCATAAGTTATATAATGTATATAACTTATGAATGTTTAAATCTTTGTGTTCTTTAAATTCCGCTGGATTTACTCTTTAAAGTTTCTGTTTTGCTAAGTGTTGTCAGATGACATAATTGCCGACATTCGGAAACAAAATTGACATTCAATTTATTTCATCTCTTATTTTTATTTCCCATAGCATTTGACACCCAACAAATGGTATTAGAGCCGACACTTAACACAATAAGTGATTGGTCCTGTTGTCATAAGCTATGGATCCGACAAATCCAACTATTGGTAGGCTTTCTATTTTAGATGGATCAAATTATGCCTATTGGAAGATTCACCTACGTTCTCATATCAAATCAGTTTATGTTAGGGCATGAAGATCTATAACCAATGTTCATGTTGTTCCAATGTTGTCACCGGATGAGGAAGGTGACATTCTTGTTAAACCTAAATCCGAATGGACTACAAAAGAAACCAATAATGCTAGCTTTAACGAAAAAGCCTTAAATGCAATTTTTGGATGGGTTGATATGTATATGTTCAAACTCATTCAAAACTGCCCCACGGCTAATGATGCATGAGATACTTTACAAATTCATTATGAAGGTAGCTCAAGTGTTCGTCGAACAAAGCTATGCATGCTTATGAATAAATATGAACGTTTAAGAATGGAAGAAGCGGATGATATTAAATCTTATTTGAAAAGTTGATTGACATCCCAAATGAATGTCAAGTGCTTGATGAACCATTAACCAACACTCAACTTGTTGAAAAGGCTCTCCGTTCTCTTCCTGAAAAGTTCAATTTAACGATTTGTGCTATTGAAGAAGCTCACAATCTTGCCACCATGGACCTTCATACCTTGATGAGCATTCTCAAAACTTATGAGATGAACATTGAGAATCAAAAGGAATTGTATAAAAGCAAGAATGTGGCACTTCAAGTTCAATCCTCGGAGAGTCAAATCAAAGAAGAGGATGAGAATCTTGAAGAAATTGGTGATGGTGCAAATGTTGCCTTACTCACTCGAAAATACAATTCAATGGTGAGGAAGTTCAAAAATGAAAGAAATCAATTTAAATCTAAGGAGCACCAAAACCAAGTCTTCAATCAAAAGTCCATTAGATTCCTTCCAAATGTACAAAAAGGAAATCAACTAAGAAGAACCAACTCAGATCGTACCAACTTTGATCCCAAACAACTTGAGTTCGTGCAGTGTCATGCATGCTCTGGTTGGGGTCACTATGCTAACGATGTGCAAACACTCTTAGAAAATTTGATAAGAACCTATGGGTTTCTCTTTGTGATGATGAAGGAGAAGAGGAAGGAGATCGTGAAATTGAAACACAAGCAATGCTGTCTACTATTTTCGAACAATCTCTATCGAATAATGAAGATGTCGTATACAATATTATCTCAGATGTCACGACATTTTCTCTAACATCAGCAATGGAATCAACATTTTCATCAACATCCGAAAGGTATGGATTCTTTAACTATTCTGATGTTAATTGCTTTAGTAGTTCTATTTCTGTTAGTGAGATTGATTGTATGGATCAAGTTGAATGCAAAGATGATATGATTAGTGAATTACAAAGTATTTGTAAAGCCTTAATCATAGAATCCAAGCAACTTGACAAAACTTGCATTACTTTCATATTTTTGGGTGTATTTGTTATATTTTAAATGACAGGGATCATTTAGCAAAATTTGACTTTAAGAGTGACAAATGAATTTTCGTTGGCTATCACAAAATAGTCATGCTTATCGAGTATACAATCTGAGATCCAGAACTGTACAAGAGTCTGTAAATGTTATCTTTGATGATCTTTCTGATATTTCAGGAAAAATTATTAAAAATAACATTATAGATATAGTGGAAAGTCCATAGCTTGTAGAAGAATCGGATGTTGCCACAAATGTTGTCACACCTAAAGCAACATCCGAAACAGCAATAGAGACCACAAAGGCCGCAGATAGGAGTCAAGTGCTAAATTATTAGACCAAGTTCATAGGGACCCCTCATCAAGTATTAGGAAGAATCATCCAACAAGGCCAAGTGATAGAGGGAGTTTTTGAAGGAATTAGAACAAGAGGCAAAGAACCACTCAACTATAGAGAAATGGTAAGGTATGTGTGTATGTCAACCATATACCAAGAGGTTAGTCTTTCTTGTTTTATTTCTATATTAGAACCAAAGAATGTTGAAGAAGCACTTAAAGATAATTTCTGGATACAAGCAATGCAAGAAGAGCTCGAACAATTTTCTTGAAATGAAATCTGGGACTTAGTTCCACGTCCAAATAATACAAATGTAATTGGAACTAAGTGGATTATTAAAAATAAATCAGACGAATCGGGAACAGTTGTTAAAAACAAAGCACGTCTAGTTGCACAAGGTTATACTCAGGTTGAAGGATTGATTTTGATGAAACCTTCGCACATGTAGCTAGAATCGAGTCGATTAGACTTTTACTTGCTATTGCTTGTTGTATGAAAATTACTTTACACCAAATGGATGTAAAAGGTGCCTTCTTAAATGATTATCTAGACAAGGAGGTATATGTTGAACAACCAATATGATTTGAAGATCATTACCATCCACACTATGTGTACAAGCTTAAAAAGCCTTTGTATGGGTTGAAACAAGCCCCTCGTGCATGGTATGGTCGTTTAACTAACTTTCTTCTTGAATTTAGTTTTAACCATGGCGAAGAAGAGCATACTTTATTTATTAAATGACACAATGTAAATATTATAATTGCTCAAATCTATGTGGATGGCATAGTCTTTGGATCGACTTCACAGTTATACCTAAATTCATTTGTTGAAGCTATGTCATCGACATTTGAAATGAGCATGATTGGGGAATTAACTTTTTTCTCAGGCTTGCAGATAAAGGAAAGTGAAGATGGAATTTTCATCTCACAGAGTAAATATGCCAATAATCTAGTTAAAATATTTGGTTTGGAGAACGCCAAACAGATGAAAATGCCAATGGGTTCATCGCAGAAGGTATGTAAGGATAATGTTGGTGAAAATGTCGACCCAATATTATATCAATCTATGATAGGTAGCCCTTCTTTATCTTACTGCTAGTCGCCAAGATATTATGTTTAGTATTTGTGTTTGTGCACGTTTTCAATCCTGTCCCAAAATGTCCCACTTAAATGTCGTGAAACGTATTATTCGATATTTTGTTGGCACATGTGAGTTGGGAATCTGGTATTCCAAAGACACTAATCCTAACTTAATAGGATTTAGTGACTCAGATTGGGCTGGAGATGTGGATGATAGAAAAAGTACAAGTGGATGATGTTTTTATCTTAGGAATAACCTTGTTTCATGGTATAGTCGTAAGCAAAATTGTGTCTCACTTTCAATTGTTGAATCAGAATATGTAGCAGCTGGAGGTTGTTGCTCTCAATTAATATGTCTACGACACATGTTAGATGACTATG
The DNA here is from genome assembly GCA_034509755.1 of Anisodus tanguticus. Classification (NCBI taxonomy): domain Eukaryota; kingdom Viridiplantae; phylum Streptophyta; class Magnoliopsida; order Solanales; family Solanaceae; genus Anisodus; species Anisodus tanguticus. Next base: position 20,509,793 of record CM067551.1, read on the forward strand.
GATTAACTAGCAACATTTAATTTTGTACTGTGATAATTTGAGTGCTATAAATATTTCCAAAAATCCAGTTCAGCAATCACGTAAAAAATATGTTGATATTAGACATCACTTTTTAAGAGATTTAGTTGAAAAACAGCTAGTTCAAATTGAACATGTTGACACTCTTCATCAACTAGCTGATATTTTTACAAAAGCTTTGGACCATGAGAGATTTTCTAGTTTAAAGAAATCTCTTGGTCTTTGTAATCTCTAAAAAGGTATTTTTGGTGAATGTCAACTGAAATGTTGTCTAACATTTTGGGTGACATTTACTTATGTTATATCACTAACTGATTATTGTTGTTATATGATGCATAACCTTTGGTCACACAAGCATGATCCTTCAATAAGAATGTGTTTTCAACGTGATACCGTTTTCTGCGATATATATATATATATATATCATAAAAATGGAGTATCAAAATAAGGCAAAGCCTTTACAAATATTTGGCAACTGTGAAAAATGGCAAAGCCCTTGAAAAGATATCGTTCCTATTCCATAGGAGTATTGAGTGCTTCAAACGAGATTTGAGAATACTATAAAAGTATTCTTATTTTCTACACGAAAAAATCTTTTGTATGTGTTATATGATTAGATCAAGGACAAGATGGGAAAATGTTACATTGGTCCAGTGGTCAAACTTATAAAATACGTATAAAACGTGTCTTGGTTTGTTGCCAAAATGAAAAGTTCTTGTGGGATCAAAATACTTGTGTCGTCCAAAATGTTGCCAACATTACTGTTGACATTTTCAGAATGTGATATGTGTTCGGTGTTCTTATCTGATCTTTGAAATATTAGATCCTACTCCTTATTATATGCATTGTTTACAAGAATTTCAAAATTTAAAATGATAAGATTATATTTTATTTCTACCGTGATGTTTATCCCAATATTTTAGGTGTAGGTTATTGTGTAAAATTGAAACACCTAAAATTAAGCGATTCTTGTTGCTAAGAAAAGGTTTGTCATATATATAAATATTCCTCTCATTTGCTATTTTTTTTATCATTTATGATTTTCCCAAAAAAAGAAAGGAAAATCACATATGGTATACATCTACCTACCTACCCAATGGACTCACCAAATCAAACTCCCATCTTAATCAGAAACCCTAACTCCTCAAAACCCTCTCCTCAGTTCTCACCGATGGAAACTTCTCCAATGTCAGAACAAATGTCAACCAACATTCCATCCAACACTCTCATGAGCTTAGCCCTCCGTCGAATACACCCCAGCAACTGGGCCAGTCTTCTTCCTCAAATCTCCCCGAGGATCTTTCTAAAGCAATAGTGTTTAAAAGTTTTGATGAACCTTTAGATATCAGCTGTCCTGGAGATAATAATAACCATATAGATGTCGATCAAATTTTTGATTTCTCATCTCTGTATAAAAGGCCAAGGTCATCTACCTTTCCTACTCGTCGATCGAGTAGAGTGTTTGAGAAAACAGTCCAAGAAGGTTAGAGTAGCAAAATGACTAAATGTGAAACATCTAAACCCGCTTACTCGAGCAGTGATAGTGAAAATACGGACTATGTTTTCTCTACTGAGGAAGAACCATCTGCTTCTGAACAACCCAGTGTGCCTCTAAAAAGTGAAATCTCAGATGAAACCCCCCTCGAAACAATTTTATTCCAAAGGGAGTTTCCAGGACTACAAGGACAAGTGCTGCTCCAAATGTTGCCACAGATGCCATATCATCTCAGACAACATTTCAGCCAATATCCGAAGAGACACACGCCACAACATCCTCCAACAGTACCAAATCCATCAATTCAGACATGTCTGATTCAAACATTGAGGTATCTGCTTTCTCAGATAAATTTTATTCTAAAGCTAATCATGATATGTGGGATTTTTACATGAATAGAGTAATTAGGCCTGAGAGAGTGTTAGATATTGCTTTCTGTACTGAATATAGTTTGGTAGAATTCTTAAAGGACAAACAGCTTCTTGGTTCTATCACTGAAAAAGAACCATATGTTGATGAGATAGTAAGGTTGTTTTATGCTAATTTAAGCTCTGCTATAGATGATACCTCCTCAAAGAAATTTGAGAATGCATATCTCTATAACAAGGTATATCTTTTTACGCCTGCTATCATAAATCAATGTATTGGCCAAAATACTGGAGGTAATATTAGAGAAGTTGAACAGGTGATAGACAATAGGGATGAAGTAATTGAATACCTCACTGGAGATATAATGAAGAAGTGGATCCCTAGATGTCCAGCCTCCAAACTAACAACCCTGTTTTCCACCCTCCACAAAATTGCTATTCACAATTGGCTTCCTTCAATGAATGAGTCAATTGTGACATCTGAACGAGCCACCCTGTTGTATAAAGTTGGGAAATGTTTGAAAGTTGATTTGGGAAAAATGATATTTCATCAAATTGCCAACTTGGCTGAGAGTAATTTTGAAAAGCAAGGACAGAGTCATCGACTTGCCCTGGAAGAAGGAAGCCAAAAGTGAAAATATTGCCAGAAATGCCACCAACATTCTGGGAAACATTGATCCAAGACAGTCTACACTGTCTATAGAATGGCTTGTGGATCAAATTGTAAATATCAACCAACAAATTGCTGAGGTTAATGATGCAAGGAATGCCTGATACAAGCTAGAGACCATTTCATGATGCTACTTTCTTCACAAAATGGGGGAGATGATGCTGATGTAAGGGGAGGAAGCTAAAGCTGCTATGCTGCAGAGAAAGCTAAAGCTGGTATGCAGGGGTAGAAAGCTGCTGGAAGATGATGCTGTTGTATGAAAAGAAAGGAGGAAGCTGAATGATGTTGCTGAACCTAAGCTGTAAATGTTTGTTCAATGGTTTGATGGATTGATGTGGATATTTGTTGACAATGGATTATTTATATTCATGTTTTGTAAATATTGGATGATATGTGTATATATGTGCTCATATTTTTTTCTAATCCTATGAATTGTTATACACATGTTTTCTTGTATGCCATCACAAGTTAAGGGAGAGCATGACCTTGAAATTGTTGATCACAGATGTCGGACAACATTTGTGACAACACAATAAGTCAACTTTACATTTTAACGAGTTTTGTGAAGAAAGGAAAAAAGGGGGAGATTATTAATGTTGGATTTGATGTTGTGACATTTGACCCAACATATCTCCTGAAGTATTGATTTGAATGTATAAGAATGTTGGAACAAATGTAGCACAACATTCGGACCAACATTTTCAGAACTGATTTTGCCTTACTTCACGTAATGATTATTATGTAGTAAATATGACTTGACAAGATAAAAAGGAGTTGGTAAACACGTGTGAAGAACGAGTCAAGGCTACTGCTTTTCGTGAGGAACAAGTCAAAATTGTTAGAGATTTTGCTCCTTGATCGTCTCCGACCAATCCTACCAGTTGCCCACCTTTCCCTCAACCTCCACAACCGATCGATGGATTTTTCAACGAAGATTCTACTATAAATAGAGAGGCTACTACAGTGAATCAATATCCAGAACCATAAAGTAAAAATACCAAGAGAGCTCTCGAAATTTAATCTCAGAAATCTGGATCACCAGTGTTGCTTGAGTGTGTTGACAACATTCTGTCCAACACTATAATTGTTGTTTAGATTCTAGATTAGTTTTGTATGGAGTGATTGTAATGGGAGGTTGTCTATGTCTACTTTGTTAGATTTTTCAGGCAGAAGTCATCTGGGACTTCAACTTTTAATTCCTTTATGTTTTATCTTGTAAATCTGTAAAGATAGGAATTTGTAGTTTTGTATATAATATACAAACAATACATTTGGTCATTGATCGTCATAAGTTATATAATATATATAACTTATGAAAAATTAAACCTTCGTGTTCTTTAAATTCCGCTGCATTTACTTTTTAAAGTTTCTATTTTGCTAAGTGTTGTTACTGGTGTCAGACGACATAATTGCCGACATTCGAAAACAGAATTGACATTCGATTTATTTCATCTCTTATTTTTATTTTCCATAGCATTTGACACCCATCATGTTATATACCAAGTGTATTGTAAATAAATAAGAGGGCATATTAGTCAATTCAGGAGAAGTTAGTTAGGTAGTTGGAAGTAGCTATTAAATGGGAATATTCATTGAAGATGAAATAAACTCTCTCCCTCTTTCTCTAAACTCTCTTGTATTTCCATTACTGTTTTAACTGTTTAGAAGTTATTCTTCCTTTCTTAGCTTATACAGAATTGTGCTTAGTCGATTTTGTGTGAATCATGTTTTAAGTTGAGTAATAGATCGAGTAAGTCTTGAATGAGCCACTCAAAAGCTTGTGTTGATTGATGCTTAAAACCAAACGGCTTTCATGTCATTCGAGATAAATGGCACTCTTTTCTTTCAAGTCATTACAAAAGATTGAGCCGTTCTTTATTTTAAGCTATTTAATTCTAACATTCCATTTCTTCCCTAATGAAATACTCTGAGACAGATGACATCACATCTTTAAGACCACAAAATACTAATGATATATTTAGTTTTTGTGTCAAATATCTTTCTTTATTTTCAAACTTCATTTCCAATCAAACATCGTCATATAAAGTAAGACCGGGGAGTAGTCTAGAATGTCTCATCTGCTACTCTCGTATTGGCACTTATCCGTTGTATCTGCATTCTATAAATGTATAATCCCAATACTTAGTATCATTAAGGGAAATTACAGGCCAAAGACTTGCCGTGAAGGTAACAAATACCAGTTCCGAAAAACCAACGGCCAAATATTTGTCACGAAGGCAACTGCATCAGTTGACATGCATTGCCATGAACAGAAGAGGGCTGAAATTTGCTAAAACTAGAAAGAAAACCTTAACTACGAGTAATTTTTTTTGGGGGGTGGGGGTGGCGGTGGTGGGCATTATACATCTACAATTCTAATATGAGACACCAGATGAGAAAGGAAAAGAAAAAACTTTCTAAAGAACTAGTTAAAACTACTAAACAGACCTCACCGGAAATGCAAACAACAAATAGGAGTGAGATGGATCAATAGGAAGTTAATGATATGCAGCTATCGTGGTTCACGTCAACTGGTAAACTCCATTTTTGACTAAACCCTAAGCAGGCAGAGACACATTGATGTCAGCAGGCTTATTCCTTGAGTCAGACCAACGATGACCAGTTATCTGCATGGAAGGAAAAAATAAGATGGTGCAGTTGGTTTTGCTGATGAGTGATTGGAGTTTTCTATTTCTGTACTCGGTAGAGGAACAGCAGCAGTAATGCACTCGGGCTTGTTTTTCTTTGTCATCTGCTCATGCTGATTTCCAGCAAGGAAGCTGCCCACAACAATCTGATTCATAGCAACGAAGAGAAATATGCCAAACTATTATAACTGAAAAACCACTGTGTTGGAAGTAATTCAGTAATTTTTGGTTCACGAGAATATAACATCTATTTGTCGTATAAGCACAGTCTTTCATATTGCAAGATAGCACAGTGAATATAGGAGAATTAGAACCTGCACAGGACCGGCAGCTACCAATAGACCAGCAACTCCACCACCAATGACACGTCCATCGAGGCTTGCTAAAGACACACTAATCCCACCAGATCTGTTTCTCATTCCTCCGGTCTCGGTTTGCATAAAGGATCCAGTCAAAGATAGTACCTCAAACCGGCCCTATAGGAAGAATGGAAGTAGAAGTTTCTACACAAATGTCAACAATAGAAAATAAACAGACAGAAAACATATTACATCTGTAATGCCAATCACAAACCGATTCGAGGGACTTGGATGATCCCATAGTCAACATGTAGAATATAAGATACATGGTCCAGCAAAAGGCATTGAGAGAATGAAAACACAAGTTTTAAGGTAACAAAAGCACCGTCCCTTAACCGGAAAGGAGTTTCATGTAACATCCCGTACTTTCGGATAATGATTTGAGCACATAAACGTTGACAAGTAGATCCGTACCCCAGGAAGTTTAAGTTATGATTACGTATGCTAATAAGGAAATTAGTATATATAAAGATGTGTTCCCGAAATAATTTTGGATTTAACAATAAGACGACGGGGATTAATAGTAATAATTTTATATTCCCAAAGAGGTTATGGACCAGTGTCATATTACAAGAATTATGACATTGAGTATAAGGGGATTTTTATAAGTCGACAGGGTTTAAGTGAATTGAGATCGGGAATTTATTTGTATGTATAATTAATTAATTGTGGGATTAATTAATTATAATTGGGGAGACAATATATAGTGGGGATTTATATGTGTTACATTTTAAAACATTGTTCCAGTGACTACGTGTAACATCCCGTACTTTCGGGCTAGTGTCATATTAAAAAATTATGACATTGAGTATATGAAGATCCTATAAGTTATTAAGATTTAAGTGGAAGGAGGGACAAGACTTAGTGGGGTATCCACGTATGGCATGTCCCTGAGTGACTAACTTAAGATTGCTAATAGGTGGCAGCCCGTGGAATGGCCAATGATTTGGGGGGGGGGGGGGGGGGGGGGGCTAGTGTTAATATGGGGGAGTAAATCGTGCAGCATCGAGTTAGGACTCCACCAAAATTTCTTTTGTTTTCTGTAACAAGGTAGCACATTTCAATTTGTTTGATTTGGAAAAAAAAAAGGAAGAGAATACGAGGCAGTGGTAATACTAGGATAGAAAAGAAGCAATCTTGCTCGAGAAAATAAAAGGCAAGGCAGGTTCCATTATTATCTAGGTATGTTAAGGAAAATTATTTCTTTCTTTTGGCATGTTCCACATAACAAAATAAAATCGTGATATTGCTCCATACTTATTATGCTCCTAGTAGTTAAGAATATTCATGTTATTGATTTCTATGCTAAAAGCATTTCCAAATATGGTTCAAAGTCCTTATTGAGGCATACAGAAAATATGTTGATATTCACGGTATTAGCCAAAGGTGCAAGGATATTATGTCACTCGGGGTATTTTATTGTCATTCATGCATTTTCACTTGCATTGCATTCATATATTACCCTGGACCACTGGTGCTATGCACACTACTATATGGTAAATATTATATATGTAGGGGATATGGGGAAAGGGGAAGGCGTTATATACGCACACCACCTGCAGCTGGTACAGACTATCACAAAAGAGCCCGAAGAGGCCAATATGATGTGATGCCTGTATGGCTTATTGGGACGGGTTGCACGATCCGCAACACTAACATATATTGGGACGGGTTGCACGATCCGCAACACTGACATATATATATATATACCGCACTTGCATCCTGCATATATTAGTTAACCATTACATGGTATGATGCCCACATATGCTGTCATGGTAAGGAAATTGCTCGATGAGGCCAATGAATATGGACACTACACTGTGCATAACATGTAGGCAAGTGTATTAGTGCCCTAAGAGGCAGTTACTGTTGGTCAGTCGTTTATGTTTCAGTTATTGGTACATTCCTGTTATGCTGTTATTTATGCCTGACATACTCAGTACATCAGTTGTACTGACGTCCCTTTTATCGGGGGACGCTGCGTTTCATGTCCGCAGGTTCGCATAGGCAAGGCGACGACCCACGTGAATAGGTTGCAGATTTCAGCAGATTTTGGAAGCACTCCTCTCTTTCCTAGGTGTTGGTCTGATTTTGGTATGATACAGTTTTGCGTGTCTATATGGGTATGGCAGGGCCTTGTCCCGACCTTTGATATTGCTACTCTTAGAGGCTTTTAGACAGGTGTCCTATATGTAGTATTATTGTATGGCCTTGTCGGCCTTGGTACATGAATATATATATATATATATAGTTGGTTACCTGGTTGTTCATAATTTTCTTTTGGCTTAGTCCGTAATTAAATATGATTAGATGTTCATGGTAAGAATGGCGGTACCTGGTGGGTGGGATCCGGGTGCCTGTTGCGGCCCTCCGGTTTGGGTCGTGACAAACTTGGTATCGAAGTATGTCTGTCCTAGGGAGTCTATTTTATGGGTATGTTATGCACTATACTTATAAACATGAGGCTATCTGACATTTTAGGGATGATTTCTATTCTTACGTCTTATACATCGTGCAGTAGAGTTGAGTTATAAGTATTTCACTCATAATCCATTTCGTGCTTATGATTCCAGCGATGCCTACCGCAAAGAAGAAGTCCAAGAGTATGAGGGAGTTGAATACGGCTGTGGGAGAAGGTACCAGCCGATTGCCACCCGTTAGCGAGGGTCAGAGTGAGACCCTCGGTACGACTCCTTCGTATGGTTCTCTCGGTACATCACCATCAGAGGAGATTAGTGGAGCTGCAGCACCCCTAGTTCCTCCACATAATACTCCATACGTGGATATTGATATGCGGAGTGCGGTTCAGTTATTGACATGATTGGTGGCCGCTCAGGTCCAACGTCAGGTTCTCAGTCCTTCTGATAGAGCTACTATCGCAAGAGCTCATGATTTCATCAATCTAGACCCTATGGTATTTACAGGAACATACTTGAACGCGGACCCGCAGAAGTTTCTGGATCAGGTACAGCGCTCTTTGCGGGTGATGGATGGTATCGATACCGAGTCGGTAAAGTTTTCTTCTTATAGACCGCGGGATATTGTAGTAACATGGTTTGATACATGGGAGCAATCTAAGGGACCTCGTGCCACGCCAGTAGGATGAGGGGAATTTTCAGAGGCTTTCTTACATCATTTTCTACCAGTTGAGCTTCGACGGGCCAGACAGGACAGGTTCCTAGTCTTGAACAGGACATCATGAGCGTTTGAGAATAGAGCTTGCAGTTTAATTCCTTGGCTCGATATGCCCCTACAATTATAGCTGAAATGAGTGACTGGGTACACAGGTTCGTTACTGGCTTGGGGCCACACTTGGTCAACGGGTGTACTACGACTTCTTTGAATCCGGATATGGATATTAGTTGCATCCAGGATTATGCACAAAACCTGGAAGATCGCAAGAGGCAACAACGGGTCCATCGAGAGCGTGATAGGGGCTAGCATAAAAAGGCTCGATCTTTAAGTGGCGTGAGGGACTTCGAAGACGGGCCCAGGACACAGCCTTACAGATGAACATCTTACCCAGCAGTCGGTGCATCATTGCCATCTTCAGGATCAAGGGCTGATCGGGATATTCAAACGGGACCAGGCCAGAGTTTATGAGCACTAGGATCTTATTATAGAGGGAATTGTATGCAAATGAGGTCGTCATTGGCTCAATAAGGGCAGTGTGGTGGGACCCATATAGGGTCGTACCAACAAGAGGGAAGAGCATGCTATTCCTGCGGGGAGCGTGGTCATATAGCGCGAGATTGTCCGACAAAATGTGAAGGTGGTAGAGCCCAACCGATCGGATCTGTAGCAGCTTCATCTCAATCAGTACACCCGTTAGGGCAGAGTCAACATACGTTATCTGGTCGAGGCAGAGGAAGGGGCCAGAACTGTACTTATGCACTGATGGGATGATAGGATCATGAATCCTCACCTGATGTCATTACAGGTACGTTATTGGTCCTTTCACATAATGTGTACGCGTTGTTAGATCTATGCTTAAATTTATTATATATTACTCCTTTCGTTGCCTGTAAATTTGATATGGATCCTGAGTTGATAAGGGATCCATTTGTGGTATCTACACCGGTTGGTGAATCGGTAATTGCTAGACGGGTCTATTGAAATTGTGCAGTATTAGCTTGTAGTCATCAGACCTTAGCAGATTTAGTGGAATTAAAAATGGTTGACTTCGATGTTATTATGGGCATGGATTGGTTAGCGTCATGCTACGCTAATGTTGACTGCCGAACAAATATTGTTAGATTCCAATTTCCAGGCAATCCAGTCCTTGAATGGAAAGGTAATACGGCAACGCCAAAAGGTAGGTTTATTTCATACCTTAAGGCAAGAAAGATGATCTACAAATGGTGTATATATCATCTTGTACGGGCAAGAGATGTCGATGCTGAACCACCTAGTCCTCAATCAATTCCGGTGGTCAATGAATTTCTTGATGTATTCCCAAACGAACTTCCAGGCCTTCCTCCTGAAAGGGAAATTGAGTTCGGTATAGATGTGTTGCCAGACACTCAACCGATATCTATTCCTCCTTATAGGATGGCTCCAGCTGAATTGAAAGAATTGAAGGAGCAATTAAGGGATTTGCTTGAGAAAGGCTTTATTAGGCCTAGCATATCTCCTTGGGGCGCGCCGGTATTGTTCGTACGAAAGAAAGATGGCTCATTACGGATGTGTATCGACTATCGACAACTAAATAAAGTTACTACCAGGAACAAGTACCTCTTCCCCGAATTGACGATTTGTTTGATTAGTTACAATGTGCGAGATGTTTCTCAAAAATTGACCTAAGATCGCGGTACCATCAACTAAAGGTTAAGGAGAAGGATATTCCGAACACGGCCTTCAGGACAAAATATGGGCACTTCGAGTTCCTAGTAATGTCATTTGGACTTACAAATGCACCAACAACATTTATGGATCTAATGAACAGCGTGTTCCACCCATTCCTAAACGTATTTGTGATAGAATTTATAGATGATATTCTGGTTTAGTCTCGCTCGGAAACAGAGCATGTGGATCACTTGCGAATAATACTACAAACGCTCCGGGACCATAAGTTGTATGCAAAGCTATCTAAATGTGATTTTTGGCTTGAGTCAGTGGTTTTTCTTGGTCATATAATGTCAGACGAGGGTATAAGAGTTGACACCCAGAAGATTGAAGCGATGAAGAATTGGCTGAGGCCTACGACTCCAACAGAGGTTCACAACTTTTTGGGCTTAGCCGACTATTATAGAAGGTTTGTAGAAGGATTTTCTATCATATCAGCACCACTAACTTAGTTAACACAAAAGGCTATAAAATTCCAATGGTCCTATGCTAGTGAGCGGAGTTTCCAGGAGTTAAAAGATAGATTAACATCGGCACCAGTCCTTACTCTTCTAGAGGGTCCAGAAGGTTATGTTGTGTATTGTGATGCGTCGGGAGCAGGTTTAGGATGTGTGCTAATGCAGCAGGGTATAGTGATTGCCTATGCTTCAAGGCAATTGAGGAAACATGAGAAGAATTATCCGACCCATGATTTAGAGTTGGCCGCGGTAGTCTATGCACTGAAGATTTGGTGGCACTATTTATATGGTGTTCATGTGGACATTTTTACGGATCACAAGAGTTTGCAATACATATTCAAACAAAAAGAGCTGAATTTGAGACAAAGAAGATGGCTTGAATTATTGAAGGATTATGATGTGGACATCCTATATCACCATGGCAAAGCTAATGTTATAGCAGACGCGCTCAGCCGTAAGTCAATGGTCAGTTGATGCCAGTGCAAGTCAAAAGGAAGGAATTGGTAAGAGAGCTTCATCAATTAGCTAGTTTGGGAGTCCGACTAGTGGATACGGAGGATGGTGGGTTTGTGGTCCAGGATGTGTCAAAATCATCCCTTATATCAGAAATTAAGGAACGTCAATGGGAAGACCCTAATTTGAAAAAGATAAGAGAGAGAATTCAACAGAAGAAGACCACGACCTTTGAGATTGACGGACAGAGAACCCTCAGGCACCAGGGTTGTCTGTGTGTTCCAAATGTAGCAGGATTATGGGATAGAATTATGACGGAGATTCATTATTCACGATACTCGATTCATCCAGGATCAACTAAAATGTATCATGATCTCAAGAATATTTATTGGTGGAATGACATGAAGAAGTGCGTGGCAGAATTTGTAGCTAAGTGCCCCAATTGTCAGCAAGTAAAAATAGAACACCAAAAGCCTGGTGACTTGACTCAGAACATCGAGATTCTGATATGGAAATGGGAAATGATTAATATGGATTTCATTACGGGATTACCTCATTCCTATCAAAAATTTGATTCTATTTGGGTAATTGTGGACAGACTGACCAAATCAGCTCATTTCTTGCCGGTGAAAACTACGTACACTGCCGAAGATTACGCAAAGTTATATATTAAGGAGATCGTTCGACTTTATGGTGTGCCTATCTCTATTATATCTGACCAATGTGCTCAGTTTACAGCTAACTTCTGGAAATCATTTCAGAAAGGGTTAGGCACCCGAGTTAATTTAAGTACGACTTTCCATCCTCAAACAGACGGTCAAGCTGAGAAAATAATTCAAATGCTCGAGGACATGTTACGAGCTTGTGTTTTAGACTTTAAGAGAAGTTGGGATGATCACTTACCCCTTATTGAGTTCGCGTACAATAACAACTATCACACCAGTATTAAAATGGCTCCATATGAGGCATTGTACGGATGAAAATATAGATCTCCTATTGGATGGTTCGAGGTAGGCGAATTAGAGTTATTTGGACTTGACTTGGTACACCAAACCATAGAAAAGGTAAAGCTTATCCAAGAACAGTTGTTAACAGCTTAGAGTCGTCAGAAGTCATACGCAGATGTGCGACGGTGAGACTTAGAGTTTCAGGTAGACGACTGGGTATTTTTGAAGATTTCGCCGATGAAGGGTGTAATGAGATTCAGGAAGAAAGGAAAACTTAGTCCAAGGTATATTGGGCCATATCGCATAATTCGACGAATTGGCCAGGTAGCGTATGAATTGGACTTACCTTCGAAGTTGGAGTGTGTTCATCCAGTCTTCCATATATCCATGTTGAGAGCCTGTATTGGAGATCCTTCTCAGATTGTACCAATTGAGGATGTGCAGATTACAGAGGATCTGTCCTATAATGGAATTCCTGTTGCTATCATAGATCGACAAGTCCGCAAGCTGAGGACTAAGGAAGTAGCTTCTGTAAAAGTTCTGTGGAGAAATAGGAATGTGGAAGAGATGACATGGGAAGCTAAAGAGGATATGATGCGCAAATATCCACACCTATTCCAGACTAATGTCGAGATTTCAAGAGAAGCGTAAGGTAAATTCCAAAATTCCTGTCATGATATTTAATGATTGTGTATTCGGGCTACGTAATAGAGATTAGATATGTTACCCCAACATTCGAGGATGAATGTTTCTAAGGGGAAAGATGTAACATCCCGTACTTTCGAGTTACGATTTAAGTCGCTGAGCGTTTATAAAATTGCTAGGCATTGGTAAATAGGTCCGAGCGTTGGAAAATTTATGTTATATTTACGTATGCTAATAAAGATATTAGTATATAAAAAAAGGGAGATTAAACCCCAAAATAATTTTGGACGTAACAAGTGTGACGACGGAAGCCGAAAATAATTTTGGTACGTGCTAAAGAGGTTATACGCTAGTGTCATATTAGGGAATTATGACATTGAGTATATGAACATCCTATAAGTTATTAAGATTTAAGTGGAAGGAGGGACAAGACTTAGTGGGGTATCTACGTATGGCATGTCCCTGAGTGACTAACTTAAGATTGTTAATAGGTGGCAGCCCGTGGAATGGCCAATGATTTGGGGGGGGGGGGGGCTAGTGTTAATATGGGGGAGTAAATCGTGCAGCATCGAATTAGGACTCCACCAAAATTTCTTTTGTTTTCTGTAACAAGGCAGCACATTTCAATTTGTTTGATTTGGAAAAAAAAAGGAAAAGAATACGAGGCTGTGGTAATACTAGGATAGAAAAGAAGCAACCTTGCTCGAGAAAATAAAAGGCAAGGCAGGTTCCATTATTATCTAGGTATGTTAAGGCAAATTATTTCTTTCTTTTGGCATGTTCCACGTAACAAAATAAAACGTGATATTGCTCCATACTTATTATGCTCCTAGTAGTTAAGAATATTCATGTTATTAATTTCTATGCTAAAAGCATTTCCAAATATGGTTCAAAGTCCTTATTGAGGCATACAAAAAATGTGTTGATATTCACAGTATTAGCCAAAGGTGCAAGGATATTATGTCACTCGGGGTATTTTATTGTCATTCATGCATTTTCACTTGCATTGCATTCATTTATTACCCTGGACCACTGGTGCTATGCACACAACTATATGGTAAATATTATATATGTAGGGGATATGGGGAAAGGGGAAGGCGTTATATACGCACACCACCTGCAGCTGGTACAGACTATCACAAAAGAGCCCGAAAAGGCCAATATGATGTGATGCATGTATGGCTTATTGGGACGGGTTGCACGATCCGCAACACTAACATATATTGGGACGGGTTGCACAATCCGCAACACTGACATATATATATATATATATATACCGCACTTGCATCCTGCATATATTAGTTAACCATGACATGGTATGATTCCCACAGAGGCTGTCATGGTAAGGAAATTGCCCGATGAGGCCAATGAATATGGACACTGCACTATGCATAACATGTAGGCAAGTGTATTAGTGCCCTAAGAGGCAGTTACTGTTGGTCAGTGGTTTATGTTTCAGTTATTGGTACATTCCTGTTATGCTGTTATTTATGCCCGACATACTCAGTACATCAGTCGTACTGACGTCCCTTTTGTCGGGGGACACTGCGTTTCATGTCCGCAGGTTCGCATAGGAAAGGCGACGGCCCACGTGAATAGGTTGCAGATTTCAACAGATTTTGGAAGCACTCCTCTCTTTCCTAGGTGTCGGTCTGATTTTGGTATGTTATAGTTTTGCGTGTCTATATGGGTATGGCAGGGCCTTGTCCTGACCTTTGATGTTGCTACTCTTAGAGGCATGTAGACAGGTGTGTTATATGTAGTAGTATTGTATGGCCTTGTCGGCCTTGGTACATGAATATATATATATATATATAAGTTGGTTACCTGGTTGTTCATAATTTTCTTTTAGCTTAGTCCGTAATTATATATGATTAGATGTTCATGGTAAGAATGGCGGTACCTGGCGGGTGGGATTCGGGTGCCCGTTGCTGCCCTCTGATTTGGGTCGTGACACTACGCCTATTACAATGATCCGTGGCAGCTTATCTGGTTTCCCAAGCATTCATACTTCTCCATTCCTTTTTTTAAACCTTCATCTCCTTCAATTTTTGTAGAAACCTTTCTTTAAAGAAGAGATTGTTACACCTCAAATCAGAAGGAGTAAAACCTCAATTGGTAGCCTCTGAAATTTTCGACCAAATTGGGGGATTTTCGTGAATTTTCGCATAATCAAGAAGGGAGAAATTCGTGGTACTTTAGATTTTAATTCCAGTAAAGTTGAAACCTTGAACAAGCTTAAGAACTTAGAAACCCAAGCAAAAACCCAGAGTTTTGAGGTAATTCCGGAAGTCGAAGTTTTGGGCCTTCTGTTTCTGCTTGTCGACTTTTCAGAATCCGGTATTGGTGAAAGGTTTCCGACGACTCTGGTCGCTGCATCTAACAGAGGTAATCCTTCTTGTTTCTAAACTGTTAAGAATTACAGAACATGATTCTTACTAGTTTTAAGACGATTATCGAAAATGCTAAGTTTGGATTGGGTGTTATCGGGACTGCCGTAATTGTAAGGTGTTAGCGTTGCATGTGAAATTGCTGAATTGTTTTAAGAATTGTAGTAGGAAGAAAAAAAGGTTAGAAGGGCTGATTGTGTGGTTATATGGATATGTTTTGACATAGAAAAAGTATAGATTCTACGCGTACCAAGTATTCGCTAGAATGTCTCAATGAAGCGATTTCTAGTATATTGATCCGATTATGATGTAAGTCATTCATATGGTGCAGATAATCACTTATAAAGCTTACAAGGATCTGCGAAACTTAGATAATTTCGACAACAAGGTATGCAAGGCTCTTTCCTTCTTTTGGCATATTCCACGTACAAAACATAACCAGAATATTGTTCCATAAAGTACTCTACTCTTAGTAGTTAAGAATGATCATGTTATTGACTCTTATGTTAAAGGCTTGTTTAAGTATGTTTCTAAGTCATTATTGAGGCATACGGAAGATATGTTATATTCACAGTGTTAGCCAAAGGTACATGGATATTGGGTCAGGATGTGTTATTGTCATTCATGCATTCTCATTTGCATTGCATTCATATATTATCCTGGACCACTTGTGCTATGCACATTACTATATGGTAAATATTATATATATATATATATATAGGGGATATGAGGAAAGGAAATGGCGTTATATACGCACACCACCTGCAGCTGGTACAAACTATCACAAAAGAGCCCTAAGAGGCCAATATGATGTGATGATGTGATGTGAAGTGTTGATGTGATGCCTGTGTGGCTTATTGGGACAGGTTGCACGATCCGCAACACTAACATATATTGGGACGGGTTGCACGATCCGCAACACTAACACACACACACACACACACGTATATATATACCGCATTTGTATCATGCATACATTCATTTACCAATATATGGTATGATGCCCACAGAGGCTGTTATGGTAAGGAAGATACTCGAAAAGGCTATTCTATATGTAAACTGCATTGTGCATAATATTTAGCCATACGTATTAGGACCCTCGGAGGCATTTACTGATGTTCAACTATTTCTATTTCAGACTATGATATATCTCTGCTATGATATTTCTTATACTTGACATACTCAGTACATCAGTCGTACTAACGTCCTTTTTGTTGGGGATGCTGCATTTTATGCCCGCAAGTTCATATTGAGAGAGTGACAGTTCACCCTAGTAGGTTGTTGGTTCAGCTGGTATTTGGAGCACTCTGTCCATTTCGGAGTTGCGGTTTGTTCATGGTATGTTTTACTCTTTAGAGGCTTGTAGATTGGTGTCCTGTGGTTAGTTGTCATGTATGGCCTTGTCGGACTTGGTATATAAATGTGTAAGTTGGGTTTTTTGGGTTGGAACTTTATATAATCTATCACGGCTCAGTCCATGTTTAAATATGGTTAAGGGTGGAGTGTAGATGTGGTGCCCGGCGGGTAGGGTCCAGGTGCCCGTCGCGGCCCTCCAGTTTGGGTCGTGACAAACTTGGTATCAAAGCATGTCTGTCCTAGGAAGTCTGCAAGCCGTGACTCGTAGAGTCTTGGTTATGGGTGTGTTGCACGCCACACTTACAAGCAGGAGGCTACAGGGTATTTAGAATTGTTTCCATTCTTTCAAATCATAGATTGTGCAGTAGAGCTGAGTCTTAGGAATTCAAGTTTAACTCGTGCCTATTACTGTTTCGGTAATGATGATTACCAAAAAGACTTCGGTTAGTTCATAGTCGTATCCCGTAAATGAGTAACTTCTACCAGACGATTGATATGCCAGAAGGGCAGTATGATGTAAAAAAGTTTCGAGATTATGAGAAGTTGTATCACTCATATACGGTAATGTATGCCTAGGAAAACGGAATGTTTGCTCTGGTTATAAAAAAAATGGTTGTTTTGTTTGGTCTTTTTTTTTGTTTGATCCTGTTGAGAATCTTAAAGTGTTAGATAACTGTTGAGACCTTAGATATCCAAGGCCTTTATGAATCTAGTAATTTACCTCTGTTTGATATTAAGTATATGATATGGTAAGTGTATTGGTTTCCAAATGTTCACTAGTTTGCTTAATATCTTGTGTACACCCCTGTACACTAGGTTGAGGTCCATAATTGATTCTATGTGATATTTATAGAGTTCTGTGATGCCTAAGGATGAGATGATGTTCTGATCCACTTTGTAAGTTATGATTTGATACAGTTAATAGTTGATGCTTATGTCTTAATCTTAATTTGTCTGCCTTATGTTAAGTAAAAAAACCTAGCATCTTGTTTAAGTGTATATTTGGGTAATCTTATCTCATGTTCTTGCTGAGTAAAATGAATGAGTCATGAAGTACCATGTTAAGTCTCAGTGTCATCAGATTCAATAGTATAGTAAGTGTAGGATCTTGGGTGCTTAGTTTAGCATTTAATTGATTCTGAACACTTAAGATGTCACATCTAGATGATTACCCATGCTTTTTTAAACTTTTATGTCCCTCTGAATTGGTTACATGATTTCCCTTTTGTCTAAGTACCAAAAGTATGTCAATCCTAGCAGGAAATACTCTCTTAAGTTATTTTGTGACATGTCATGTCAGCCAAATTGCTGAATAGTATCAACACTAACATTTTGTATCTATTTGAACTGACTTTTGCCATGTTGAAGTTATTACCCGTTTGCACCCCATGTTTAACTCAATCATATTCATGCATAGACTATGATTTGGTGCTAGAACTGTCTAAGTGAGTAGAATATCTTGATATATGATTTGAATAAGATACTGCTTAGGAAGAAATGTCTTGCCCCTTGTCAAATTGTGCAAACCTAAAAGAAAAATATTGCAGTTCTCTTTTCCTGTTTTCAGTTTGATACATGTGATCTCTGTGTTGATTTGAGAGGTCTGCTGGATAGGTTTTATAAATCTGTCTGGTTGTGTATTAGGTTAAATGAGATGTATATTGAGGAGGTTTGGAATTGATATATGATAATTTGGTCCTAAATGCCTATATGTGTTGATTTGTGTCCATTGTTTGCCCTATTCTAGGTGTAGCATAAATCAATGAATGATGGTTAAGGTTCCTTAGAATAACTCTGGAACTCTGTATGCTTGTATTTCTGTGTCTTCAATACTATCTAGGTGTATTTGAGTCTTTGTAAACATGAATATTAAGAAAGGATATCATGATCCAATATGACTCTGTTTGTCTATATTAACCACTTCAAAGCTATGTTGCTTGTCTTGGTCTCAAATATTATGTGCAACCATATCCATTTGCATCAGTCCAGCTTTAAATGACATCATATGTTTGGGTCAACATGAACACCCTGCATAACTACTGAAGTCTGCTTCGCCTCTGTTGAATATCTATGTTAAGAGTCTGAATGTTTAGCTTAGCTTGAGGTATGACTAGTTGCTCATCCTTTTTATGTAAAGCAAATGATGGGATTAATCATCAGTTGAAAGGTTAATAAGCACGATCTATCATGTTCACTTGAAAGTGTAATCTAAATCCTGATTGGGCAACCTAACAGTCCCTAGGGAGAATTCAGTCTAGCTTGTCTTATACTTGTTAAATACAGACTTCCAGTTTTGGTTTTTGTCAACCTATTTGTTCATCTCACTCACTGTGTAGAAGTGTACTCGTATGGTAATACATGCACTTAAACTCTGATGCACTCAGTTAAAGTATATAAACTTTAGTTTTTTTTCAAAAAAATGCTTAACTTCATGTTTAATTGAATTATCTTGTTTGTCCATTTGGGGATGGTTAACTCTAATCCAATTCTTAGAGTCGGTTAATATACATATATTAGGCCAGTTACTTTGTGACATTAGTATGTTTGTTTGTTTTGTCTAAATCTTTATGTTGCCTGAACCTTATTCCATGTTTAAGTCATATAAGAGGCCAATAATGATATGTTCTGATTTATCTCTGTTGTGTGGATATGAGATTTGTTGGATTGGTTTATTAAGGTCACTAGGGGGATATTAGATGCCTATGAATACTGCTTGAGCTGAGTTGTGAGTTTTTAAATATGAAAGACAAGAAATGAATAGTATGAATGAAACTATTGGGTGTTATTGTTAGATTTTGTTCCTGCCACAATTGTTATAGCTTTATATTTGGCATGAACTCTACCATCTGATTTGGTTATGTAGTGACAAACCTAGTATGGTCTTGCTAAGCTGTTGTTACCTGGTGCTGTCACTTTCATATTATACTTTAGACCTTTACCTTGCTATATGATTATTGAGGCCAAGAATGGATGTGTCTGAGAGGCCAATGCTGTTGCATTTCTGACTTTTGCACTCTAAATATAAATTGTTGTTGCTTCTATTTTCTAGAGTAGTGGTTGCACAATGAAATCCTATTGCTCCATGTTATTTTAAAAGTTGAATAGATACTACATTAGAGAGTAACATAGGCAGTTATTAGATATTCAGCAGTTTACTGCCATATATTTATTTTGGTTTCTGCATATATTTGTTACCTTCTGAGGCATTTAGCAACCATGCTTGCTGTTATTTTGGCTGTTGTTTAATGTCACTTGTCTTTACTGTTTGGCTGCTGTTTTTGCTGTCACTAGCTACTACTGTCCCTGCTACACTTTGATAAAAATTATTGCCATTTGTTGTTGTAATGTGTCACCTAAGGAGTTGCTATTTTTGCAACTCTCTGAGGAACAAGTGCTACACTAAGAGTAGATGTTTCACTTGAGATATTACATAAGCTGTTTGCTGCAACAGTGAGTATTGTTGTCACCACATCTGCAACTATTTTTTTTCTGCTGCAAAAGGGTAGTTGTTGTGCTACACTTCAACTGCTACATTCCTTAAACCAAATGCTCACTTTAGCTACAGCCATGTGAAGGTTTGTTTGCTACTACTTGAGGCTGATGTTTGATGTCATCTTATGATTCCTGCTTCATACCACTTGTGGTTGTTCCACTTTCTTTAAATTGTTGCAGTTTGAGGTGATAAATGTTGTTGTGTTTGAAGCTGAAACCTGTTATATTCTGAGACAATTTTAGGGCTTGGAGACTGTTGTACCTTAGCCATTAACACCTCATTTTGGGTGTGACTTATTGTTGGATTTTGGCCATTCTATTTTGCCTGCTAGCTGCTGCATTTTATCAAATGTTTCTATGTTTTGATGAGTTGCTACTATTTATTTTTAAGGATAAAACAAATACTACACTATGGGATAATAAAACGGTTGAAGCATGATTAATTACACTGATTTGTGTACTGTTTTAAATACCTGTGATGCATATAGGACTCTAAACTAGATGTTAGGATCCTCTATCTTCTTTGCCTCCTATTTAAATTTAAAGAATGTATAAGATATACTACAGACCTAGGCAAGAATCCATCACCCTATTAACTTTCTATATAAGCAATTAGCTAGATAAAGATGGCTTCACACAAGGTTACTAGAATTGGAAGGTATCACTATGTGTTTATTTTAGTTTGTATATGAAACTTGAGTCTATTCTTTAGAAGTGGTCATTAATTGATATGTATCTTCTCCCTATTTTCCATGATTAATCTGAATTAATCCATAAGTATCTTATCCTTTGTTTAGATGTATGGAAGTGACAATAGTATTATAGAAAACCACCTAGTACTGCAAATATTTCAGATGTTAGGTTCTGTAAGTATGTCGTCATTTTAATTGCCTAGAGATGATTCAAGTCATGCTTATTATGACAAGAACTAGCTATGTCACCCCGACATTCGAGGATGAATGTTTCTAAGGGGGAGATGATGTAACATCCCGTACTTTCGGGTAATGATTTGAGCACATAAATGTTGACAAGTACAACCGGGAAGTTTAAGTTATGATTACGTATGCTAATAAGGAAATTAGTATATATAAGGGTGTGATCCCGAAATAATTTTGGATTTAACA
Source organism: Anisodus tanguticus (assembly GCA_034509755.1). Lineage (NCBI taxonomy): Eukaryota > Viridiplantae > Streptophyta > Magnoliopsida > Solanales > Solanaceae > Anisodus > Anisodus tanguticus. The sequence continues at coordinate 20,531,061 of CM067551.1, forward strand.
ATGCGACGACGGGGATTAATAATAATAATTTTATATTTCCAAAGAGATTATGGACCAGTGTCATATTACAAGAATTATGACATTGCGTATAAGAGAATTTTTATAAGTCGTTAGGATTTAAGTGAATTGAGATCGGGAATTTATTTGTGTATATAATTAATTAATTGTGGGATTAATTAATGATAATTGGGGAGACAATATATAGTGGGGATTTATATATGTTACATTTTAAAACAATGTTCCAGTGACTACGCCTAATACAACGATCGGTGGCAGCTTCTCTGGTCTCCCAAGCATTCATCCTTCTCCATTCCTTTTTTTAAAGACTTCATCTCCTTCAATTTTTGTAGAAACCTTTCTTTAAAGAAGAGATTGTTACACCTCAAATCAGAAGGAGTAAAACCTCAATTGGTAGCCTCTGAAATTTTCGACCAAATTGGGGGATTTCCGTGAATTTTCGCATAATCAAGAAGGGAGAAATTCGTGGTACTTTAGATTTTAATTACAGTAAAGTTGAAACCTTGAACAAGCTTAAGAACTCAGAAACCCAAGCAAAAACCCAAAGTTTCGAGGTCATTCCGGAAGTTGAAGTTTTGGGCCTTCTGTTTCTACTTGTCGACTTGTCAGAATTCAGTATTGGTGAAAGGTTTTTCGACGATTCTGGTCGCTGTGTCTAACAGAGGTAATCCTTCTTGTTCCTAAACTGTTACAAATTACAGAACATGATTCTTACTAGTTTTAAGACGATTATCGAAAATGTTAAGTTTGGGTTGGGTGTTGTCGGGACTGCCGTAATTGTAAGGTGTTGGGGTTGCATGTGAAATTGCTGAATTGATTTAAGCATTATAGTAGTAAGAAAAAAAGGTTAGAAGGCTGATTGTGTGGTTATATGCATAGGTTTCGACATAGAAGAAGTATAGATTCTACGCGTACCAAGTATTCACTAGAATGTCTCAATGAAGTGATTTCTAGTATATTGATCCGATTATGATGTAAATAATTCATAAGGTGTAGATAATCACTTATAAAGCTTACAAGGATCCGCGGAACTTAGATAATTTCGACAATAAGGTATGCAAGGCTCTTTCCTTCTTTTGGCATATTCTACGTACAAAACATAACCGGAATACTGTTCCATAAAGTACTCTACTCTTAGTAGTTAAGAATGATCATGTTATTGACTCTTATGTTAAAAGCTTGTATAAGTATGTTTCTAAGTCATTATTAAGGCATACGGAAAATATGTTATATTCACAGTGTTAGCCAAAGGTACAAGGATATTGGGCCAAAATGTGTTATTGTCATTCATGCATTCTCATTTGCATTGCATTCATATATTACCCTATACCACTTGTGCTATGCACATTACTATATGATAAATATTATATATATAGGGGATATGGGAAAAGGGAAAAACGTTATATACGCACACCACCTGCAGCTGGTACAAACTATCACAAAAGAGCCATAAGAGGCCAATATGATGTGATGATGTGATATGATGTGATGCATGTGTGGCTTATTTGAACGGGTTGCACGATCCGCAACACTAACATATATTGGGATGGGTTGCACGATCCGCAACACTAACATATATTGGGACGGGTTGCACGATCCGCAACACTAACATATATTGGGACGGGTTGCACGATCCGCAACACTAACATATATTAGGACGGGTTGCACGATTCGCAACACTAACATATATATATATATATATATATATACCGCATTTGCATCATGCATACATTCGTTTACCAATATATGGTATGATGCCCACAGAGGTTGTTATGGTAAGGAAGATGCCCGAAGAGGCTGATGTATATGTAAACTGCATTGTGCATAACATTTAGTCATGTGTATTAGGACCCTCGGAGGCATTTACTAATGTTCAGTTTTTTCTGTTTCAGACTATGATATATCTCTGTTGTGTTATTTCTTATGCCTGGCATACTCAGTACATCAGTCGTACTGACGTCCCTTTTGTTGGGGACGCTGAGTTTTATGCCCGCAAGTTCTTATTAAGAGAGTGGCAGTTCGCCCTAGTAGGTTGCTGGTTCAGCTGGTATTTGGAGCACTCTGTTCGTTTCAGAGTTGCGGTCTAGTCGTGGTATGTTTTACTCTTTAGAGGCTTGTAGATAGGTGTCCTGTGGTTAGTTGTCATGTATAGCCTTGTCGGCCTTGGTATATAAATGTGTAAGTTGGGGCTTTTGGGTTGGAACTTTATATAATCTATCACGGCTCAATCCGTGTTTAAATATGATTAAGGGTGGAGTGTAGATGTGGTGCCCGGCGGGTATGGTCCGGGTGCCCGTCACGACCCTCCGGTTCGGGTCGTGACATTGCACCAATAAGATCAATTTCCTAAATGTCATTCTTATTTCAACAAATAATATCAATTTCCTAAATGTCATGCTTCTTTCAACAAATAATATCCCTGCCCTTAATGTGATTATTCATTCACCAAATAAGATAAATGCCCTCAATTTAATTGGTCTTTCACATGATTAGAGAAAATTTGTTACGTTCCAAAATTAAGCTTCAAGTTTGGAACTTGGTTGATTTGCCAACAGGGGTTAGACCCATAAGATGCAAATGGGTCTTCAAGAAAAAAATTGATGCATATGGAAATGTACGGACTTACAAGGCAAGATTGGTAGCTAAAGGTTATAATCAACGGCCTGTGGTCGATTATGATGAAACTTTTTTACCTGTAGCGAAAATTAAGTCCATTCAGATTTTGCTTGCAATAGCCGCATACTATGATTATGACATTTGACAAATGGATGTTAAAACTGCTTTCCTCAATGGTAACTTAATTGAGGAGGTGCATATGATACAACCTGAGGGTTTTACATCCAAGACTAAGCCCAAAGCAGTATGCAAGCTACAAAAGTCCATTTATGGTTTTAAGCAAGCCTCAAGGAGTTGGAATATTTGCTTTGACAAAGCAGTCAAATCGTTTGACTTTGTTATAAGCAAAGAAGATCCCTGCGTTTATAGTAAGCGCAAGGAAGGGAGTATTGTCTTCATTGTTATATATGTAGATGACATATTAAAAATGGGAGATAATAAGACTCTCATGCAACCAGTCAAGGATGGTTATCCAGCACCGTCATGATGAAGGACTTGGGTGAAGCCTGCTACATTCTTGGAATTAGGATCTACAGAGATAGACCTAATAGATTGTTAGGGCTGTCACAGTCTTGATATGCCTTCATTTTCAATGGTGGAGCAGTGAGTTGGAAAAGTTCCAGGCAAGAAACCACTGGTGATTCGACGACTGAATTCGAGTACATTGCTAGATCGGAAGCTTGTAAAGAAGTTGTCTCGATATCTGAGTTCTTGAAAGAACTAGGGGTTGTTCCAAGTGCCACTTGTCCAATAACGATTTATTGTGACAACACTGGTGCGATTGCACAAGCTAAAGACCAAGATCAATGAACAGAAATAAGCATATACCAAGGAATTACCAAATACGCAGAGAGATGGTGGAAACTGAAGAAATAAGATTAGACTATGTTCCCACATATGATAATCTAGCTGACCCATATACTAAACCATTAAGCTTAGTTAAGCATAATGGTCATTTTGAAAACATGGGCATTAGATACATTGGAGATTGGCTCTAGGCCAAGTGGAAGATTGAAAGTATATATGTCCTAGAGACAATCTATAGTAGGGACATAATATACTTTAACACATTCGTATTATTAATAAGATTAATATTTATGGCATTTGAAATTATTAAATTATTGTTTGATTGTTTGCAATTATTCATATATGTGCATCCCTTTAGCTTTCATTGTCATTAATAGAGTGAGTTATTAATGATAGAATGTAACTCTCAAAATAGCCTCGACTAATTATCATCGAGAATGGGATATCGATGATATGTTATAAGTCGACGTGTGGTATGCATCACATTCTTGGAGAATGTAGCATGTCTCACCTGCTACGAGTAATGGTTACTCGTGATGGACACATGGATACTTTTGGAAAGTATTGGTATACCCTGCTGATAAACTATTTGTTATACATGTCTAGAGTGTTATCAACGTGTGGGAGATAAAGGTCATTTGACTTGAGGTCAATACGCACCTTGTTTACAGAGTAATGTACTTTGACCCTGTCCTAAGCTTAAACTCCTTATAGGATAAGATACGACTTGTGTTGGATGCATTATGGTGTAAACTAAGGTGGCAGTTGAGCCAAGAATAGGATTCATTCCTCGATTGGATATTCGAGAGAGCACTTAACTTCTCAGTGATATTAGGTCGACCAAGTCATTGGCCAATGCAAGAGACATATTTAGAATATGGTCTAGTTGTCGACTAATATAGATGAGATAAAGTGATCAAGTCATTTGGATAGACACATGGCAAATCCTAATCTTGATCGAGTGTGTCGCGAATGAAAGGAATTTATCATCTCACATAAAGGTTATGTTTGCTGGATTCATGTAAACGTACTTTATATATTGAGTTCGTCGTACGGCGCATGTCTAGGAGTTCTATGTGGACCTTAATTGGATTAGTGTCAATATATGAAGGCCTATAGGGTCATACTATGTCGATTGTCTCTTCGAACTAAGGGTGTATTGAGAAAGTATTAAATATTCAATTTGAATCGAGATATTTAAATTGATAATAACTATGAGATAATTTCTATTAGATGGAAATTATTTAATTAAGTCAAAATTAGATTTTTGATTTAAATTAAATGTGTTGAATATATATTAACGAAACGAGGGACGTTTTATTAGACGTAAGGCGCCGCGGTGCCTGGTAGGCTGAGCCGCGGCGCCGACCCGACAATGGGCCCAGTCAGACTGGCCCACTACACCTCGGTTTTTGGGCCAGGCTTAGAGCCCAACCCTAATATGTTTTCTGACCTAAAATACACTATATATACAACACCTATCTCATTCATAGTATGATTAATTCTCATAACAATTCTAGACTTAGAGTCTAGGATAAAACTCTCTCAAACCTCTGCCAAGATTTCCTGGCTTTCTTGACAGAGGAATACACCGTAGCAAGGTGCTTGCAATCGAAGGGTACATTCGCGTGTCCACTCTTTAGTAAAGACTCCAGTTATTACAACCTGTAAGTGTTCATGTTTTATGTTACAGGTTTTGATTGTCATATAACCATACCAGAAGAAATTGTTGGGGTAAGTAGAACAAAATTTTAAACTTCCGTTGTGCCTACTTTACTTGTGATTTGAACCCAACATCTATATCATTAAAATCTATTTTCTTAATAATTTACTCATTCAACTCATTTAATCAAACACATACTTAATACCCAATCATCAAATATTATACACAAATATATTAAGCCACTTTTTCAAATCTAAGATTTTTTTATATCAATTCAAATATATTATTTTTCAATTTAAATTAAAATTTAAGTATTATCTTTCAATTCAAATTCAAATATTTTTAAATATCATATTTTGTCCACATTAAATAATATATTCTTTCCACATTAAAATAAAGTTACACAAATACATAAAGATCACTTTCATATAAGTTTAACTTTTAAAAAATCTAATTGAATTTTATATGCTCTTAGTCAATATTCACTTTATGAGTTAGTTTGAGGTTAAATTATATCCAAATTCCACTTTGTTAACATTATGCTTCTCCTTATGACAACTAACTTATGATCTTAACATTCTCACAATTAATTTTTATGATGTTGAAAAGAAATGATATCATTTTATATTTAAAAAAATTATATTTTAAATTTTACATTTTATTTTTAATGAAATATTTAAGATCATAAGTTTTAATAGTACTTTTGCATTTGAAAAATATTTAATTAAAATTTAAAAAATGTAGTTTTTTTTAGGTTAAATCTAAATAAAGGAGTGCTTTGAAAGTTTTAGTTATCTAGAACATAATAATGATTGTTCATCAAACTAGATTTCCAACTTCAAATCAATTTTCTATTTCAATTTAAAATTGATACTAATGAATCAAAGTGTAAAAGAGATCATATTACTGTGCAAAAAAAAAAATAAGTATTTCAAATTAAAATTTAAATAAATTCTTATGACCAAACATGGACGGTAACATATATAAAATGGAATGAATGGACTAATAATTTACAAAAACCATAATTAAGAAAGAGAGGAAAATTTAGAGACTAATAAAAACAAGAGAGGATAAATTTTTTAGTATATTATCTTTTAAAAAAGACTTCAATGACATGGCATGTCAACTAGAAGAGAATGAGGTTTTTGAGGTTTAGTACTATTTTAAGAAAAATAGTGATAGTTGAATGACTTTATTATCCTAAAAGAAACAAAAGTGATATATTTCCCAAACTTGGGTGATCCTAGGGAATTAACTCTAACAAATGTTTTTTTTATTTACTCAAACAAATGTGTTTCTTCTCTACCTTAATATTTTCATTCACTGAGAGTCGTTATTATTTTTCGCCTAACTCTCCTGTTTCTAACATTCTTACACTACAAAAGTAATTCGTTCTCTTAGTAACTCCATCATTTTTCAAATACACTTAAATCCATCAAATACTCCCCGAAAAAAATATATAAAGGAAAGAATGTACTGATAGTCCTGACAAATAATTACGTAAGTTTTGACACTATTTTCATAACTCTGAAACGAAAACAAGTCATAAACACCTACATGAAAAGATACACTTTCCGCCTCAATTTATGTGATACTTTTTCTTCTTCAAATTTAAATTATGTGAACTTTGAGCAATTTCTAGAATGTAGCTTTTCATCATATTAACATAAAAAAATTACAACTTATGGAGTAGTATTATTTGTAAAGTTTTTGAATATCTAAATTTTAATCTTAAAAAATTGAGTTGATTTTATCCAATTTGATTTCAAAAATTAATCAAATTAACTTTCGATAAACATATATTATAATATAAATTGAGACAAATAAGTGAAAAATACTCTATCTAGATCAGTTATACATGAATTTCTTTTCACCCAATTTTTAAATGACTTTTATTAATTAATTGCAAAAATAGGAATTTCAGGAAATTAGTAATTCTTTCACAGTGTCTAGAGTGTTATTTAAATTTTTGCAATTAAATGACCTGTATAAAGTATAAACAACTTAAAAAAATAAAAAAGTACTTATGTAATTTTGTCAAGCTTTAGCCAAATGGAGATGAGTAATTAATGAGTGTGTGTAAGTTATAGGTGGGGGGTATAGTGTGGATGACTGGAAGAAGGGGTGGTGGGTGAAGAGAGAAGGAGAAGTTTATAATGCAGTGGATCCATAATATGCACTTGTTAATTAATGAACACCATCACACAACTATGACATGATATGCCTCGCACATCATAAAAAATTTCACATGAGCCTAAAAAAATAATATTTATTTCGTCACAATTCATGTGATGTACTTTTATTTGGCACGTAATTTAAAAAATAAAAGAAGACTTTTGAATCTTATGATCTAAAATAAGTCAAAGATATTTGTGTGGTTATAGATCATCTCGTTTTGCGTAAAAATAAAATTTAAAATTAAATTATTATCAAATAAAAAATATGTCATTTTTTTTTTAACTTAGTAGGTCATTCTTTTTACCTTTGGGACCTAGGGACTAAGAAAGACTTTGTTTTGGTCAGCGTTACCTTATACTTGAACATGTTTGCTATGTTTAATTAAGTAGTGCATTCTCATTTACCAAGTCATGGTTTAAGTTTTGATTGATGTAATAAATGTTTAGGCCTATTATACAAGACTTCTGTTTGTTAATCAATATCATTTTTTTTGTGCGGATTAGCGTTTAAAAGTATTGGTTTTTAATTTTTATCCCTCAAATTATTGGATTTAAATTTTTATCCTTCGTTTTAAAATATTTTGAGGTTCCGGATTCGAACCCCAGCTTAAGTCAAAATTAAAAAAAAATCGCAAGATAGAACTTGGATTCGCAAAACATAGTTTGTGTGTATACTCTACCTTATAAGACAGAGTTTGTCTTATGCCTTAAGGCAAACTCTATCTTAAGAGAGAGTTTGCTACCTTAAGGCAAAGTCTTCCCAATAAGGCATAGTTTGCACGAAAACTCTGCCTTGTAAATCCAAATTGTCTTGCGAATTTTTTATTTTTTTTTTACTAAGCTGGGGTTCGAACCAAGAATTCGGGAATTTTTAGGCGAAGGACAAATATTTTTAAAAAAATCAATTTGAGGGGCAAATATTAAAGACCACCCCGAAAAAAGGGCATTTGTGCGAATTCCCGATTAATATCCGAGAATGTTATAATCGACAAATTACTAAGTTGGTCCATAAATTGTGATCTGAATTTGGCTTGCAATAAAAAAAAGATTTTGTCATGTGGTGAATGATGTGTGTTAAGAGTCAGACTGATTCCAATTCTTTACATGGTATCAGAGTTTGTGGGGCTGAATTAGGCCCAAGATTCATTCTTTACATGGTATCAGAGTCAGACTCATTCCAATTCTTTGTCCACCGATGTGGGGCCCCAAATTATATTATCCACGCTCCAGTTAACAAGGTCTGGGCGTACGGGGGAGTGTTAAAAGTCTCACATTGAATATGAATGGGAACATGGACTCCTTATATGGACTTGAACAATCTTCACCCTACAAGCTAGCTTTTGGGGTTAAGTTAGGCCTAAAATTCATTCTTAATCTTTCCTATTATTCCATATTTGTTTTGCAAATTTTGTCTCTCTTACATAGGCAATGTGCGTCCAACGTTACCTCCAGGGTTGAATTCTAATCCCATATTTTGATTTCATTAGAGGAAAAGTTAATCTTTTTTGGGCTTCCTTAAAATTTAATATGGGCTTAAATTTCCGTTTAGGAAGTCCGTTGGGCTTGCATTTATGCCAACATGAAGGGTGCAGGCCAACCTTTAATTCTGCATGGGAGGGTGATTTGCACATTTCAAGCTTCAGTTGCCGCTTGTAGTAGTCTAAAGTTTGTTACACAATTATTATAGACTAGTGACTATAGTCACAACCTTAGACCATGTTCGAGTTCTTTGAAAATATAGGTTCAGGCCTTAATATTTATATTGTTTTATCAAAAGTCTCTAAAAGTGTATGTATGTCCTAGAGACAATCTATATTAGGACAAATGTACTTTATACACGTTCGTATTATTATTAATAGAGATTAATATTTTGGCATTTGCAATTATTGAATTATTAGTTGATTGTTTGTAATATTCTATAATATGCATCCCTAGAGGTTACGTTGTTATTAATAGTGTGAGATATTAATATTATAACGTAACTTTTAAAATAGCCTCGACTAATGATCATCGAGAATGGGATATCGATGATATGTGATAAGTCGACATGTGGTCTGCATCACATCCTTAGAGGATGTAGCATGTCTCACTTGCTACGAGTAATGGCTACTCGTGATGGACACATGGATACTTTGGAAGTATTGGTATACCCTGCTGATATATTATTTGTTATACATGTCTAAAGTATGATCAGCGTGTGGGAGATAGAAGTCCTTAGACTTGAGGTTAATACACACCTTGTCTACAGAGTAATATACTTTGATCCTGTCCTAAGCTCAAATGCCTTATAGGTTGAGATACGACTTGTATTGGGTACATTACGATGTGGATTAAAGGTGGTAGTTGAGCCAAGATTAGGATTCATTCCTCGAGTGTATATTCGAGAGAACACTCAGCTTCTCAGTGATATTGGGTTGACTAAGTTCTTGGCCAACGCAATAGACATAAATAGAATATGGTCTTGTTGTCAACCAATATAGATGAGATATAATGATCAAGCCATTTGGGTAGACACTTGGCAAATCCAAGCTTGATCGAGTGTGTCGAGAATGAAAGGATTTTATCTTCCCACATAAAGGTTCAGTTTACTGGATTCGTGTAAATATACTTCACATATTGAGTTCGTCTTACGGCGCCCGTCTAGGAGTTCCGTGTAGACCCTAATATGATTAGTGTTGATATGTGAAGACTTGTAGGGTAACACTATGTCAATTTTTTCTTCGATCTAAGGGTGTATTGAGAAAATGTTAAATATTCGATTTGGAATCAAGATATTTAAATTAATAATAACTATGAGATAATTTCTGTTTGATGGAAATTATTTAATTTAGTCAAGACTGGATTTTGGATTTAACTAAAATGTGCTGAAAATATTTTGTGAAAAGGGCGAGGCGTCGCGGCGCTAATTGGGCAGCAGGCCAAATCATATTGGTCTGCAACAATTCGTTTTGGGCCAGGCTTTGAGCCCAACCCAAAATCTGAATTTTGTCCTAATTTCACCTATATATAGAGCACCTCCTCATTCATTATTAAATACATTATTCATATATTATTCTAAGTATTAGAGACCTAGAATAAAACTCTCTCTTGAACCTCTACTGAATTTCCTAACTGTTCGAAGGAGGTATACATCGGAGTTCTTGGAACTTGCTGTCGAGGATCAACTGCGTGCGCACCCTCGGAAATTACTAAAAGACTCCAGAGTTTCCAAACCGTAAGTATTCAATCAAAGTATTATAGTTATATACATGTTATGTATTGACGTGTTTTATATTACTATATAATCATCCTACAGTTCGTCGCTTGTTGGGTTTGAAACACAAAATTTTTAAATTCTGTTGCGTACACGAACCCAACGAAAACCTATAATGGTATCAGAGCCAGGTTTGTTTTTGTGTGATTATGTAGTAATCATTGATAATAATATGGGTTAGTATTTGTTTAAATCTGAAATTAAAACTTTTTCAAATAAGCAGATTTGGTCCTTTGGGGAAAATCTGTAATTAATTTAAATTTTGGAAATTACAGACATGTCCTTGAAATTTGAAAATATTTTCTAAAAATTAAAATTGGATTTTCTGAATTTAAAGGGGTTCAAAATTGAAATTTTAAATTCTTGAGGGACTAAACTGTAAATTCTGAAAAACTGAAATTTACAAAAATATCCTGAAAATCAGTTTTTAAAATCAAAAAAAGTTTAAGGGGCTGTTTGGATTAGACTTAAATTTTAGAGTTTAGATAAGTTAACTCATGATTATTATTAGTTGTATATTATTGAATAGTATACGAACTATATGCTAAGTGTTTAAATGCTTTCATTTAATAATTAGCATAATGTCCGCTATAACTGTCTAGGCAGGCGGCGCCCAGTATTTGATTAAACCATCTTATATCATGCCTATTGGGTTGACGGTTCCCAACTATATGTGTCATTAGTTTTGCATGATATTAAGATGTCATATTGGATATGGCGTAAAAGAGTTGATCTTAGTTAAAACCCTGAATTAAAATATTCCCCAAAATTTTTAATACAAGTCTAAATTAAAATGCGTCGTCCATTATAATTGTTAGAGTGCAAAATCCTTTTCGGCGATACGAGTATTTATGCCAAAGCATTTGTTCTAAGTCTATGAGGACCCAGACTCTTTCATAGATGTGTATTAAATGTAAAGGTAGATGATAAACTTTTATGAGTATTTACACCAAAGTGATTGCTCACAAAGGCTAAATTTACTTAGATACATAAACACAGCCGTGTAATGGGGACTAATCTAAGGACGCAAGATTAAATATAATATTTGATCAACCAAGAGTTGCAAATAAGTTTTGCAATTGATTTAGAACCTACCAAGATGTGTTATTGAAGTTATCAGCCAAAGCAGACGCGGAGATAGCATAGGCTTGGATCTTGACCCATTATGACCTTAAATTAATATAAGTTCGTATTCTACCATGGGGTCGTAGAAGTATGTTAAAATAGTGGGAGCTAATTAAACAAAAGTCCATGTTGATTATCCTAAACGAATATTTATAATAGAAAATAAATTTGAGTTTAATTTCCTGTCTATCTAACTCTTTAAATTATCAAAATGTCGAGCCTATCATTGAAAATGTTAATGTAAATGAACAGACTTACTAGACCCAACTATCTAGACTGGCTAAGGAATCTGAGAATTGTTCTAAGGCAAGAAAAGATAGAACATGTATTGGAGAAAGTATTCCCCACAGTCCCTGCCGAGGATTTTGCAGAATATGCCACATTCGATAAGGTAGCCTACCAGAAGAACCTAGACGACGCCACTTCAGCACAGTGCATGATGTTGTCTTCCATGTCAGTGGAGCTTCAGAGACAACATGAAAACATGGGCCCTAACGAAATGCTCGAACACTTGAAAAGTCTCTACAACTCTCAGTCCCAAACTATGGAATATGAGTTGTTGATAGAACTCTTCAAGTGTAAGCTAAATGAAGGGGGCCAAGTGTCTCAGCATGTGTTGAAGATGATATGGCTGATAGAAAGGCTGGCCTCGATTGGTATAAAGCTGCAGAAAAACGTCGCTTCCACCCTCATCCTGAACTCTCTACCTCGTTCGTTCGAGAATTTTATTGTAAACTACAATATGAATGGAACAAAGGCGAGTCTGCTGGAGCTGCATAACATGCTCAAGACCTTTGAATCTTCAACTACCAAAGGCAAAGTTGTGCTCATGGTGAGCTCTGCTAGCCGGCCCAAGCCGAACGGTAAGGAATGTCAGAAGAAGAAGGGCAAAGCATTCGCTGCGCCCTCAGCTACAAAGCCTAAAGGAGGTGTAAAGAAGAAGAAGGTGAATCCAGCTAAGGATGTATGCCTCAACTGTAACAAGAAGGGGCATTGGAAGAAGGACTGCACTGCACCAAGAGGAGGAAAAGCACCAGGTGCTTGTAATGAGAGGTTGTCTATGTCTACTTAGTTAGATTTTTCAGTTAGAAGTCATCTGCGACTTCAACTTTTAATTCCTTTCCGTTTTATCTTATAAATCTGTAAAGAAAGGAATATTTGTATATAATATATATACAATACATTTGGTCATTGACCATCATAAGTTATATAATATATATAACTTATGAAAATTTTAAACATTTGTATTCTTTAAATTTTGCTGCATTTGCTCTTTAAAGTTTCTGTTTTGCTAAGTGTTGTCATTGGTGTCGGACGACATAATTGCCGACACTCGGAAACAGAATTGGCATTCGATAAATTTCATTTTATTTTTAATTTCCGTAGCGTTTGACTCCCCTTTCAAGTGGTATCAGAGCCGACACTTAACACAATAAGTGCTTGGTCCTGTTGTCATAAGCTATGGATCCGGCAAATCCAACTATTGGTAGGCTTCCTATTTTAGATGGATCAAATTATGACTATTGGAAGATTCGCCTACGTTCTCATATCAAATCAATTGATATTAGGGCATGGAGATATATAACCAATGGGTATGTTGTTCTAATATTTCCACCGAATGAGGAAGGTGACGTTCTTTTTAAACCTGAATCTGAATGGACTACAGAAGAAACCAATAATGCTAGCATTAACAAAAAATCCTTAAATGCAATTTTTGGATGGGTTGATATGTATATGTTCAAACTCATTCTAAACTTCCCCACGGCTAAGGATGCATGTGATACTTTATAAATTCATTGTGAAGGTAGCTCAAGTGTTCGTCGAACAAAGCTATGCATGCTCATGAGTAAATATGAACGTTTAAGGATGGAAGAAGCGGATGATGTTAAATATTATTTTGAAAAGTTGATTAACATCTCAAATGAATGTCAAATGCTTGGTGAACCATTAACCAACACTCAACTTGTTGAAAAGACTCTTCATTCTCTTCCTGAAAAGTTTAATTTAAAGATTTGTGCTATTGAAGAAACTCACAATCTTGCCACTATGGATCTTCATATCTTGATGAGCATTCTCCAAACTTATGAGATGAACATTGAGAATCAAAAGAAATTATATAAAAGCAAGAATGTGGCACTTCAAGTTCAATCATCGGAGAGTCAATCGAAGAAGAGGATTTTTCGAACAATCTCTATAGGATAATGAAGATGGCGTATATAATATTGTCTTAGATATCATGACATTTGCTCCAACATCAGCAACATCATCAACGACATCCGAAAGGTATGAATTCTTTAACTATTCTGATGTTAATTGCTTTAATGGTTCTATTTCTGTTAGTGAGGCTGATTGTATCGATCAAGTTGAATGCAAAGATGATATGATTAATGAATTACAAAGCATTTGTAAAGCCTTAATCATAGAATCCAAGTAACTTGACAAAAATGTAAAATCTTTAACTCATGAGAATTTAGAATTAACAGCACGATAATCCGACTTGAGGTTTCACTTAACAAAAAGGATATTGAATTTGGTAAGATTCGTGCAAAATTGGATTTAGCCGAAGCAACCTTCCACAAACTCAACACAGGGACTTCTAAATTGAATGATATACTCAACTTTATTAAACCTTCACATGCATGTATTGGGTACGAAAACTCTCTTAAAACCATATGCTCTAATCTCTTTGATAAAAATGAGAAAATACGCTTTGTAAAAGAAAAAAGGATGAATAATATGTTCTCATATATGTCAAAGAATATGAAGTTTGTATGTCATCACTGTAACTCCCCTAGACACTTAAAACCATATTGTTTCAAACTTCAAAATTCTGTGAGCAAAATGTTGCCTAAATTGTTGTCCAACACTCTGAATAAACATCGAAGCAACATTTCTGAGCCAAAAGGTAAAAAATATTTTAAGAGAGTTTGGGTTCCTAAAAAGGATGTAACTTGTAATGTTGACATAACTGCATTAAGAACTAACATTTCAGGTTCTTGGTACTTTGATAGTAGATGTTCTCACCACATGACAGGTACAAAAGGTTTTCTAAAGAACTATGAGGCATTCAATGGAGGAAACGTGACTTATGGAGGTGGCAGTAAAAGCAAAATAATTGGAAAAAGGATCTTGGATGTTCCTGGATTTCCAGCCTTAAGAAATGTCTTACACGTTGAGGGCTTAATGGCTAATTTGATTAGTATTAGTCAACTGTGTGATGACAATCTTGAGGTAAAGTTTAATAAGAATGCCTGTAAATTTACGAATGAAGCAAATATATATGTCATGACAGGTACAAGAACATGTGACAATTGTTATCTTGTTGTAAGACAAGAAACATGAAATAATGCTAAGGTCGATGACACAACACTATGGCATCAAAAGTTGGGGCATGTCAACTACTGTAATTTAGAAAAATTGGTCTCATATGAAGTTGTTAGAGGCATACCCAAACTTAGCCATAAAGGTAAAACTGTATGTGAAGATTGTTTGAAAGGTAAGCAAACTTGTGTCTCTCATAATGTTGTCCAACATGACGGACAACATTCAGGTACGTCTCACTATTTTCAATTGCTATATATGAATTTAATGGGTCCAATTGAAGTAGATAGTCCAGGAGGCATGAGGTATTCCTTTGTGATAGTAGAAGATTTTTCTAGATATTCTTGGATATATTTTTGAAAGAAAAATCATAAATGTTTAACATGTTTAAAATCATGCACTCTAGAATTAGAAATTTATTCTACTCTCCTATTTTTCGGATTAGATTTGACCATGGAAAAGAATTTGAAAATAGTTCATTCACAATTTTTGTGAGAAAAAGGAATTTTTTCATGAGTTTTCTGCCCCCAAAACTCCTCAACATAATGGGATTGCAGAATGGAAGAATAGGACATTGCAAGAAATGGCTAGAGTTATGCTTAGTTCTAAACACTTGTCAAAATGTTTATGGGCAGAAGCCTAGAATACTGCTAATCACATCGCTAACAGAGTCTATTTAAGGACAGGAACAAAAATGACACCATATGAGCTCATAAATGGAAAGAAACCAAATTTGCGTTACTTTCATGTTTTTGGGTGTATTTGTTATATTTTAAATGACAGGGATCATTTGGCAAAATTTGACTCTAAAAGTGATAAAAGAATTTTTTATTGGCTATTCACAAAATAGTCATGCTTATCGAGTATACAATCTGAGATCCAGAACTATACAAGAGTCTGTAAATGTTATCTTTGATGATCTTTCTGATGTTTCAGGAAAAACGATAGAAAATAACATTGTAGATACAGTGGAAAGTCCACAGATTGTAGAAGAATCGAATGTTGTCACACCTGGAGCAACATCTGAAATAGCAATAGAGACCACAGAGGCCACAGATGAGGAGTCAAGTGCTGAATTATTAGACCAAGTTCGTAGGGACCCCTCATCAAGGATTAGGAAGAATCATCCGACGGGCCAAGTGATAGGGGGAGTTTTTGAAGGAATTAGAACAAGAGGCAAAGAACCACTCAACTATAAAGAAACGATAAGGTATGTGTGTATGTCAACCATATATCAAGAGGTTAGTCTTTCTTGTTTTATATCTACATTAGAACCAAATAATGTTGAAGAAACACCTAAAGATAATTTTTGGATACAAGCAATGCAAGAAGAGCTCGAACAATTTTCTCGAAATGAAGTATGAGACTTAGTTCCACGTCCAAATAATACAAATATAATTGGAACTAAGTGGATTTTTAAAAATAAATCAGAAGAACCAGAACAGTTATTAGAAACAAAGCACGTCTAGTTGCACAAGTCTATACTCAGGTTGAAGGAATTGATTTTGATGAAACCTTCGCACATGTAGCTAGAATCGAGCCGATTAGACTTTTACTTGCTATTGCTTGTTGTCTAAAAATTACTTTATACCAAATGGATGTAAAAGGTGTCTTCTTAAATGGTTAACTTGACAAGGAGGTATATGTTGAACAACCAAAAGGATTTGAAGATCATTATCATCCACACTATGTGTACAAGCTTAAAAAGGCTTTGTATGGGTTGAAACAAGCCCATCGTGCATGGTATGGTCGTTTAACTAACTTTCTTCTTGAATTTGGTTTTAACCGTGGTGAAGCTGATCATACTTTATTTATTAAATGACACAATGTAGATATTATAATTTCTCAAATCTACATAGATAACATAGCCTTTGGATCAACTTCACAGTCGTACCTAAATTCATTTGTTGAGGTTATGTCATCGACATTTGAAATGAGCATGATTGGGGAATTAACTTTTTTCTTAGGCTTGTAGATAAAGCAAAGTGAAGATGGAATTTTCATCTCACAAAGTAAATATGCCAAGAATCTAGTTAAAAATTTTGGTTTGGAGAACGCTAAACAGATGAAAATACCAATGGGTTCATCGCAGAAGGTATGTAAGGATAATGTTGGTGAAAAGGTCAACCCAACATTATATCTATCTATGATAGGTAGCCTTCTTTATCTTACTGCTAGTCACCCAGATATTATGATTAGTGTTTGTGTTTGTACACGTTTTCAAGCTTGTCCCAAAATGCACCACTTAAATGTCGTGAAACGTATTATTAGATATGTTGCTGGCACATGTGAGTTGGGAATTTGGTATTCCAAAGACACTAATCCTAACTTAATAGGATTTAGTGACTCGGATTGGGCTGGAGATGTGGATGATAGAAAAATTACAAGTGGAGGATGTTGTTAACTTGGCAATAACATTGTTTCATGGTATAGTCATAAATAAAACTGTGTCTCACTTTCAACTACTGAATCTGAATATGTAGTAGCTGGAAGTTGTTGCTATCAACTAATATGGCTAAGATACATGTTAGACGACTATGAATTTACTAGCAACATTTTGATTGTGTACTGTGATAATTTGAGTGAAATAAATATTTCCAAAAATCCAGTTCAGCACTTACGTACAAAACATATTTATATTAGACATCACTTTTTAAGAGATTTAGTTGAAAAACAACTAGTTAAAATTGAACATGTTGACACTCTTCATCAACTAGCTGGTATTTTTACAAAAGCTTTGGACCATGAGAGATTTTCTAGTTTGAATAAATCTCTTGGTCTTTGTAATCTCTAAAAAAGGCATTGTTGGTGAATGTCAGTTGAAACGTTGTCTAACATTTCGAGTGACATTTACCTATGTAATATCACTGACTGATTATTGTTGTTGTATTGTGCATAACGTTTGATCACACAAGCATGATCCTTCAATAAGAATGTAACTCCAACGTGATACCGTTCTCTGAGATGATATATAAATACATGTATATCATAAAAATGGAGTATCAAAATAAGGCAAAGCCTTTACAAATATTTGGAAACTGTGAAAAATGGGCAAAGCCCTTGAAAAGATATTGTTCCTATTCTATAGGAGTATCGAGTGCTTCAAAATAATTTTGAGAATACTAAATAAGTATTCTTATTTTTTGACACGAAAAATTATTTTGTATGTGTTTTATTATTATATCAAGGACACGATAGGAAAATATTACATTGATCCAGTGGTCAAACTCATAAAATACGTATAAAACGTGTCTTGATTTGTTGACAAAATGAAAAGTTCTTGTGGGATCAAAATACTTGTGTCGTCCAAAATGTTGTCAACATTGCTGTTGACATTTTCAGAATGTGATATGTGTTGGGATGGTGTTCTTATCTGATCTTTGAAATATCATATCTTACTCCCTATTATATGCCGTGTTTACAGGAATTTCAAAAGTTAAAGTGATAAGATTAATTTTTATTCCTACCGTGATGTTTATTTATTTTATCCCAATATTTTAGGTGTAAGTTATTATGTAAAATTGAAACACCTAAAACTAAGAGATTTTTGTTTCTAAGAAAGGTTTGCCATGTATATAAATATTCCTCTCATTTGCCATTATTCTATCATTTCCATTTTTTCCATAAAAATAAAAATAAAAAAAGGGAAAATCACATCGGGTGCCTACCTAACCAATGGAATCACCAAACCAAACTCCAATCTCAATCAAAAACCCTAACTTCTCAACCTCTCATAAATTCTCACCAATGGATACATCTCCAATCTCAGAACAAATGTAATCCAACATCCAATCCAACACTTCAATGAGTACAAGTCCTCTAATGAATACGGAGGCTCCCGAGCACAATGAACCTCAACAACCTGGCCAGTCATCTTCTTCACACACACACCCAGAGGATCTGTCTATGGCGTTAGTATTTAAAGGTTTTGATGAACCTTTAGATATTAGCTACCCTAGAGACAATGATAACCCTATAGATGTTGATGAAACTTCTGATTTTACATCATTGGGTAAAAGACCAAGGTCCTCGACCTTTCTACTCGTCGATCGAGTAGAGTGTTTGAGAAAACAGTCCAAGAAGGATCGAGTAACAAAAGGTCTAGATGTGAAACATCTATACCTTCTTACTCGAGCAGTGTAAGAGAAGATACATATGATGTATTCTCAACATAAGAGAGTGAAGAAGAACCATCTGTTTCAGTACATCCAAATGTGTCTCAAGAAGAGGAAATTCCTAATGAAACCCCATTGAAACAATTCCTTCCGAAGGGAGTTCCCAGATCTGCAAAGTCGAGTGCCACTCCAGATGTTGCCACAGATGCCACAACATCTCAGGCAACATTTTAGCCAATATCTGCAGAGACACATACAACAACATCCTCCAGTAGTACTGAATCCACCGATTCATACTTTGAGGTATCAACTTACTCAGATAAATTCTATTCTAAAACTAACTATCGTATATGGGACTATTACAAGAATAGAGTGATCAGGCTTGAGAAAGTAATTGATATTGCCTCTAGTGCGAAATATGGACTGGTAGAATTCTTAAAGGACAAGCAGCTCCTAGGATCTGTCACTGAAAAAGGGTCGTATATTGATAATGTAGTAAGGATGTTTTACACTAATCTGAGCCCTGTTATAAAGAAGACCTCCTCGAAGAAATTTGGAAAGGTATATCTCTACAATAAGATCTATCTGTTTACACCTTCTATTATAAATCAATGTATGGGACTAGATGCTGGAGTTATTGTTAGAGAAGCAGAACAGGTGATAGACAATAGGGATTAAGTGATTGAATATCTCACTAGAGGTATGATGAAGAAGTGGATCCCTAGATATCCAGCCTCCAAACTAATAGCCCTGTTTTTTACCCTCCACAAAATTGCTATTCATAATTGGTTTCCTTCAAAGAATGAGTCAATTGTGACATATGAACAAGCCACCCTATTGTATAAAATTGGGAAAGGTTTGAAAGTTGATTTGGGAAAATAATATTTCATCAAATTGCCAACTTGGCTGAGAAAGAATCAACTTCAATCCTTCCTTTTCCCTCTCTGATCTACACAGTATTAACAACCCAAGGCTTTGAGCCTAAGAGAGAAGACATTTTAGGGAAGGCTCCTGAGCTTTACACTGTAAACAAAGCAATGTTGAAGAGCAAGGACAGAGTCATCGACTTACCATGGAAGAAGGAAGCTGAAAGTGAAAATGTTGCCAGAAATGTCACCAACATTCTGGGCAATACTGATCCAGGACAGTCTACACTGTCTACAAAATGACTTGTGGATCACACTGCAAAAATCAACCAGCAAATTGCAGAAGTTGATGCTGCAAGGAATTCCCTGATACAAGCTAGAGACCATTTCATGATGTTACTTTCTTCACAAAAAGGGGGAGATGATGCTGATGCAGGGGGAGGAAGCTAACTCTGCTATGCTGCAGAGATGAAGGGGGAGAGATGCTGGAAGATGAAGCTGTTATGCAGGGGTAGAAAGCTGCGGGAAACTACTGTATGATGAGCAAGGAGGAAGCTGAATGATGTTTCTGAACCTAAGCTTATAAAAGTTTGTTAAATATTTTGATGGATTGATGTGGATATTTGTTGATAGTGGTTTATTTCTTTTTGTGTTGTGTATATTGGATGATATGTGAATATATATGTGCACGCATTATTTTCTAATTCTATGAATCGATACACTGGTATACATAAGTTTTGCTTGTATGCCATCACAGGTTAAGGGGTAGCTTGTCAATAATCACAAGTGTTGGACTACATCTGTGACAATGCACTAAGTTGTATGTACATTTTGTAATGTGTTTTATGAAGAAAAACAAAAAGAGGGAGATTGTTAATGTTGGGTTTGGTGTTGTGACATTTGACCCAACATATCTTCTGAAGTACTTATTTGAATTCATAAAAATGTTGGGACAAATGTCATAACATTCGGACCAACATCTTCGAAAAACAATTTTGCCTTACTTCACGTTAAATAGTAATATTTTACTGTGAGTTAAAAATGACTTAGGCGTGGTGAATTGTAGCTGTGTAAAATATGGGAGAAAGAGTCAAAGCTTGGGGAAGAAGTCGAGTAAGGAACAAGTTAAAGTTGTTGAGATTTTCAAGGAAGACTCTCTACTATGAATAGAGAGGCTACTACAGTGAATCGTGATCCAGAATCAGAAAGCAAAAATACCAAGAGAGCTCTCAGGATTTCATCTCAAAAATCTGGATCACAAGTGCTTCCTAAGTGTGTTGACAACATTCTGTCCAAAAACCTTGGATATTTACTTAGTTTTGCACTTCTTAAAATGTGTGGATTTGATTTTTAATCATAAAATTTGTTTATCTGCTCTTAAGCTGTAATATATTCCTGTGAGAATTTTATCTTGTCACATATTGTTACTGTTGTTGTCATCTGAGAAGACGATGATGTTATGGGTGGTGGTATAGTGGTTGGCATAGTTGCAAGCTTGAATATGAAAGATTTTGTTTTTTCTATAGGAGATTGAGAAGATTTCAAGGTTTGTAGGGTTTTGAAGTCTCTAAAGGCTTCTGTCAGTTGTTCTAGAAAATGTGTATTTTCTTCTGTTATGGTTGTAATAATTTCTTGGTTTTTTTGATGATTTTTCTAACATTGGTAATATATTCTTCGAACTTGTCATTGCTGGTTGACATTGTTGTACCTGTTAAGAAAGTCAGCTAGAACATTCTTAGTTCCAGATATATTTTTAACAATAAAATCATAACAATAAAAGAATGATTGTCACTTCCTTCTTTTATTTAGTTCTGGTAAATGGTCTATTTTATTTGTAATAAAAGATCTTACTTGGGTATTATCTGTTATCACAACAAATTTTACTGGTAAAAGGTGGTAATGGAATATCTTTATTCCAAATTTTACTACTAATAGTTTTTTTTCGTTAATATGGTAATTTTTCTCATTTGGTTTCCATGTTCCACCTCCATATCCACAAATTAGTGGTTTTTTCTTTATCTATATCCTATTTATCATATGCTATGAGGACTACTCCTCATCCTATATCACTAGCATCAGTAAAACGTTCTAGTTGATCTAGTTCTGTTGGTATTCTATGTTTTGGCAAAACTTTCACTTTTTTCTTGATTTTATTTATGTCTTTAGTATGTTCTTCCTTCCATTCAAAGGGTATATTTTTTCTAGTTAATTCTTGTAATGACTTTCTCAAGAGTGGTAAATCCTTTATATGGTCTGAAGCGTAGTTTACTACTCCTAGAAATTGTTGTACCTCTTTTTTGCTCTCTAATTTATCTTTAAATTTTTTTTATTTTTGTTACAATGTGTTCTTGTAATTGTAATCCTTCATTATCTATTATGTATCCCAAATGTTCTATACTATTCTTAAAGATTTCAGATTTCTTTTCGGATAATAATATTCCATGTTGTTTTACAGTTTTTATGAATTCCTCTAGATGTTTTATATATTTTTCCAAATCATCACTATATATTAATATGTCATCAACATATACTATACAACATTCTGTTAATTTCCTGAACACTTAGTCCATCCTTCTTTGAAATATTTATGGTGCATTTTTCAATCCAAATGTAGTACATTTCATTCGTAATGTCCTTGAGGAAGACTGTTAAAGATTTTGATTCATTTTTTAGCTTTATTTTCCAAAATCCACTTTTACAATTGAATTTACTGAACCACTTTTTATTTCCTAATCTATTGATAAGGTTTCTTTTGTATGGTAAAAAATATCCATCAAATATTGTTTTTTTGTTTAGTTCTCTATAATCAATCACCATTCTAGCCTTTCCTCTTTTTTGTTCACTGTGTTTTCTAACTAAAAAGGCCGGACTACTATGTGGGCTTTTACTCTCTTGTATCAATTTTAACTATAATAATTCTTTTAGTTGGGTTTCAAACTCTTTTTGGTCTGTTGGGCTATGCCTAATAGGTTTAGATCTAACTATATTATTGGAATTTATTAACTTGATTTCAGCGTATATTTTTTCTTTCTCCCATAGTTGCATTGGGTTCTTTCTCCCATAGTTGCATTGGGTTCTTTCTCCCATATTACTATTCCTATCTAACCTTATGTTACATATTCTTAGTGTGTGTATTGGTAGTACTCTCTTTAGTATTATCCACTTGTTACAAGGTGTTTGTAGGCTAAAAGCAGTATTATTTATCACTTGTGTTTTAAAGTAGTCTAGGAAATTATTTCCTAACAATACTTGTTGTTTCATATCATTCAGTTGGTATATTACTGGTAGTCTAAATATTGTCTTTCCTAATATTATTCTCATATTTTATGCTATTATATCCAATTCTTTTGTTTGTTCGTTAAAGTCTGATACTCTTGTTCTATATGTTTTAGATCTCTTCCATCTGTGTGGTTCTAATACCTCTTTCTTAGCTAGACATAAGTCTGCTCCACTGTCAATAAAAATCTTTTGTTTTATCATTTTATTAGGCTTATATTCTATATGAGCTTCTATGTAAATTGCTACCATGTTGTTTCACATATACTTTTTTAATATATGTGTCCTTCTTCTCTTGCTTCTTCTATTATTTCCTGCTATCTTATCTCATTTAATCTTTCCCTTATTCTATTAAGGTTTCTAGTAACTTTTTTTATATCTATCTGTAAGATGATATTAATCTCCCTTGGGGAGTCTTTCATTAATATCAAGGTATATATAGAGTACAATATTCATCCCTTATACAATAGGAATCCTAAGCCTATACAAAAGAGGAATCCTAGTCTTACCATAATTATATTTACACAATATATGGAAATACTCTAATTATGGGTAGGAAATATATTGTTTCCTATATTTACACGTTTACACACCCCCTCAGTCGGAGCGGGAGGAGGCCGGATGCTGAGACTAGATCTGAAGTCAAGAAATAACTGTCTGGGAAGTCCTTTGGTAAATATGTATGCATACTGATAGGATGATGGAACATGTAACACTCTGACATGGCCTAACGCAACTTTCTCACGAACGAAGTGTAGGTCTATCTCAATATGCTTGGTTCGCTGATGTTGAACCGGATTATGAGAAAGATAGATGGCAGAGATGTTATCACAATACACAATAGATGCCTGACGCAAAGGACACTGAAGTTCTAACAGTAAATTTCTGAGCCAAAAAATCTCAGCTACTAGATTTGCAACGCCTCTGTACTCAGCCTTGGCACTGGAGCGAGATAGGGTAGCATGTCGCTTGGCAGACTAAGAAATCAGATTATCCCCTAAGAAAACACAAAAGCCGGAGGTGGAGCGTCGCGTGTCCGGACACCCTGCCCAATCTGCATCCGTATATGAAAGCAACTTGTCTGGTGCAGAGGGGTATAGATGCAAACCATAATCAAGAGTGCCCTTAATGTATCGAATGATACGCTTAAGAGCAGTGAAATGAGACTCCCTGGGGGCATGCATGAATAAGCACACCTGCTGAACAACATAAGTTATGTCTGGCCTGGTGAATGTGAGATACTGAAGTGCACCTGCAAGGCTCCTATACAGAGTAGGATCAGAGACTGGAGTACCATCCATAGCACTGAACTTAGATTTGGAATCAACTGGAGTAGGCACCTCTTTGCAGTTCGCCATCTTAGCCCTGTACACAATCTCTTCTGCATACTTACGCTGACATAAGAACATATGATTGGCAGACCTGGTCACTGATATCCCCAAAAAGTAACTCAGCTTCCCCAAATCAGTCATTGCAAATTCGGACTTGAGCAAGACAATAATCTCATTTTTCAATCCGTCGGAGGAGGCAGTAAGAACAATATCATCCACGTAAAGTAATAAGTAAGCAGTGCTACTACCTCGATGAAAAATGAAAAGTGATGTATCACTCTTGCTGCATACAAACCCAATCTGCAAGATATACCTGGCAAAGCGATCAGACCACGTACGGGGGCCCGCTTCGCAGCCATATAGTGACTTACGGAGACGGCACACATAGTGAGGAACTGCTGGATGGGTGAACCCTGGTGGCTGATGCATGTAGACTGTCTCTCGCAGATCTCCATGTAAGAATGCATTCTTCACGTCAAGCTGATGGATCGGCCAATGTTTGCCCATGGCTATGCTCAAAACTGTGCGGATGGTAGCCGGTTTGACAACCAGACTGAAGGTCTCACCACAATCAATGCCCTCCTGCTGATTTGTGCCATTAGCCACAAGACGGGCCTTATACCTCTCAAGATCCCCATTGTCTCTGAACTTGTGACGAAATAGCCACATACAACGAATGGCATTCACCCCCTCATGTCTAGGTACTAGATCCCACGTGTGCTGTTTAGTTAAAGCATTGAATTCCTCATACATAGCCGCATTCCAATTAGGATCTTGTTTGGCCAATTTTGGGTTCTTTGGAAGTGGAGAGATGGTTTGGGCAGACAAGTTGAAATGGACTTTGGGTTTGAAAATTCCATGCTTTGAACGAGTTTCCATTGGATAGGTAGGGACAGTGGGTGGCGGAGTGGTGTTTGAGACGGGGGGTAAAGTCGGATAAGGAGAAGGTTGACATGCTTCTCTGAAGTTTGGGCACCGCGGCGGCTCAACACTCTCTCTATGCAACAACCTGACAATACATGGTACATGGACTCAGGCGCCACATCTCACGTCACCCAGTCTGCAGGTACTATTCCTAAACTGTTTAGAGAAGAGAAGAAAGGAAGAACAAAACCCAAAAACAAGAAGAAAATCCGAGAGGGCCGCGGCGTAGGAGAGGCAGCCGACGGCTGTGGAAGAGAAAGGTTTTTAGGGTTTTGTTTATTTGGCTTTGATACCATGTAAGATGATATTAATCTCCCTTGGGGAGTCTTTCATTAATATCAAGGTATATATAGAGTACAATAATCATCCCTTATACAATAGGAATCCTAAGCCTATACAAAAGAGGAATCCCAGTCTTACCATAATTATATTTACACAATATATGGAAATATTCTAATTATGGGTAGGGAATATATTGTTTCCTGTATTTACACGTTTACACTATCATTGTAATATTTGTTTCCTGTTTCACTAGTAGTTGAAGTCGTAATATGCTTGTAGCGAACATCTCGTTCACATTGTATCCAATAATTTCTTTCTTCTAGTAAAGTTCCTTTTTCTTTTTGTAGATCCATTTTATTCTGAACTACTTTCACTATCTGTGTGTTGGTTAATGTAGTTAACATTTTCTGATTCACTTTCTTCATCAGTTTGACTGACATAAAAGTCTTCATATTCATACCAATTATTATTGTCTTCTTTTATTTGTTGTAGGCTCATTATAAATTGTGTTATATTATATATTTTATACCTTTTTTCTTTAGCTTTGGGCATTTATTAGCATAATGTCATTTTTCATTGCAATTCCAAAATTTCCATTCTTTAAGTTTTTCTTCTTCTAATGGTTTTACATATTTTTTTTTCCTAAATTTTCTCTCATGTTTAAATTTTTTGCTGGTTTCATGGGTATTTCTATATCTTTTAAATCTCTTTCTCCTATAAGGTTTGTAATAAGGTTGTTGGTTTTGTCTGTTGTAATTATTATACCTTTTATATTTTTTGTGTTGATATCTCTTTTTATGACCTTTCTTATATTTCTTTTCTCTTTTATTATCATCACATCCAAATACTAGTCTTCTTTCTGTAAATCCATGGTTTCGTTCTCTTTCTATTATATTTTTCCCATGGGTTTTTTAAAACGTAAGTACACTAGGTTCTTGGTTTTCCATTAAAATAGTCCTTTTTTACTTAATATTGCTAAACTATTGTCGCATCCGTTTTTAACCCGCAACTCGCGACGTGGTGGCATCGATTCCCTCTGGATCAGTTAAAAACGCTTGCTTTGAGGAGTCACCACCTAATTATTCTAAGGTGAATTAGGGCACCTGAATGTTAACTAAAAGCTGCGAAATAACTCCAATTTTATGATCTACGAAACTAATGAGATTCTAGATAAGGGTTCTTTATTATCCTAAAGGGAAGGGGTTAATCACCCTTTAAGATCCGCTAACTTGCGGTTATCCGATCAAACTCAGGTTAATTGTTATGCTAAGAAAAATGCATATTTAGAAATATAAAGTTTAAATGATGTTGCAAGTATTTAATGAAATGATGCATTTGTACAAGTATACATTTGTATGGCATTAATATACATGTAAAGCTGGAAAAAGTATGCATTTGAATGAAAATTGATAAAAAAAATATATGCAATGTAAATTTTATGGGTGACGAGCCTAAAAATAGGTAAACTGGCGATTTTTTGATTTTAAAACTAACCGAGCCCTAAAATAAATAAACTAGCGATGGGTTTCCAATTTTAGACTACCCTATTAATTAATTCTATGTCTACCTATTCTAAATATTTCAATAATTTCACGAGTACAATAATATTACAATAAAGAATGAAATAAAGCTGAATTTAAAGAAAGTAAAAAAAACAACAACAAAATAAATAATCTCCGAGGGGTATTTGCCTTCTTTGACTTTATCCCTTGCAAGTTGTCAAGAACAAACGGTTAGAAACAATTGAATATAAATAACTTCGGATCCATATCCAAAACAAGAATGTTTTGATCACGGAGGGCTCAGACTTAAATTTTGAAAAGACCATTCCAATCACGTCGTGGCTGCAAACATATGACTCGGCGGTCATTTTAATTGCCTCGCCTACTAAACATGTTGGTCTCTCGGATGAAAAAGAAAGATCATTCCAATCACGTCGTGGCTGCAAACATATGACTCGGTGGTCATTTTAATTGTCTCGCCTACTAAACATGTTGATCTCTCGGATGAAATAAGAAAAAGATTTAAGTTTCATCCTTGCCCAGAAGTTTTATTTTCCGTCTTTACAACTGTGGAGGCCTAAAAAATCGATGGATATTTTTTCATCGGCCAACGAAGTATCATGTTCAAAATCAACAAAATATACAAAAAATAGTAAACTAAAACAGAAGAGGAATTTCCGAATAGGCGTGACCTTAAATTTAATTTCATTGGAAAAATGCAGTATTTATTCAAAGCAGTAAAGCGGTAAAACCAAAAACCAAGAAATGATGTCCAAAGGGAGGCGACCTTGAATTCTCTTTCATTGGCCTAAATGCAGTATTTATTCAACGCAGTAAAGCAGTAAAATCAAATACCGAGAAATGATGTCCAAAAGGATGCGGCCTCGAATTCAATTTCATTGGTCTTAATGCAGTATTTATTCAACGCAGTAAAATAGTAAAGCAGTAAAGCAGTAAAATCAAATACCGAGAAATGATGTCCAAAAGGATGCGGCCTCGAATTCAATTTCATTGGCCTAAATGCAGTATTTATTCAAATCAGTAAAATAACAAATAGTCGTGTAATGGATATTCAAATACCAAAATAAATTAACAGTCCACGATTAAAACATCCGACCTGAATTCTGAATTTTTGAACCGAAACAGAATTCGAATCTGCTTATGAAATCCGACCCGAGACAGAACAGTGGCCCGACCCGTAATCAAACATTTTTTTGGAATTTTCAGATAACCAACAACAAAAATATCAAACACACAAAATCTGGTAATTTCCCAAATCGGGTTGACCCGACCCGGATCGGTGACTCGACCCGAATCGATTTCTTTCCGAATTTCAGATAACCAACAACTAAATATCAAAATACAAAATTTGGAAATTTCACCCAATCTGGGCTGACCCGACCCGAACAGTGACCCTACCGAATCAGAGGTTTCAACCCGAATCGACGTTTTCCAATTATCAGATAACCAACAACAAATTATCAAATACAAAAATCGGAAATTTATCCAAACCGGGTCGACCCGAATCGATGACCCGACACGAATCAAAGTCACGACCCGAATCGAAGTCCCGACCCAAATCAATTTTTTAATTAAAATACCCGCATTAGGAGGTGGGCGACTGACAGAAATTAAAATACCCGCATTAGGAGGTGGGCGCCTGAAATGACGTCGTTGTATTGACGTGATGCGTTTGTGACCTGCATGGGTTGAAATGACGTCGTTGCATAGACGTAGTGCGTTGAAATCGTCATTGTGTAGACGGTTGTGCAGATGACACCGTTGCATAGGCGTGTTGCTGATGATGATGTTGTATGGGCGTGTTGCTGTCGTTGTAATGTTGTGAAAGATGTAAATGACGTCATTGCCATCAGTTTGCTGCAATATGATTCCACGTTGTGTTGAATCTTCTGCCGATTCAAACTCCTGTGGACCGTGAATTGAAATGTCGTCCTTGCACGGACGAAAATGTGATGCGACGTCTTTTCCAAATTAAGCACACATGTTGCGGCTTTTCTGCCTTTGTCAACCGTAATGACCTGCGCTCGAAGAAATTTGTGAGTTTGAAGGGAGGGGCGATTGATTCGCGTTGACTTTGTAGCCTTGGCTCTGGACGCTCGCAAGTTCAGACTTGATTGGATTGAAGACATTAGTTGTCTGGCATTTTTCCAGGTCCATTGGCATATTCTTACAGTGAACCCTTAAAATCCTGTCTTACAGCTTTCTTGTAGTACTGCTCTCTTTTCGTTTGCCCCAGTTTTTGGTATATATGAAGATGCTGAACTTCCAACTGGACAAAACCGAGTTTATGCGGCCAACTTGCTTGTCCTGTTAAGGCGATCATGTGAGCCTATTGTGTTGTGTGCAAGATAATGGAAGAAAATTTCCAATGGTGTGGCCAAAGCCGATATAGGCCGCCTACGTATTCTGACAAGGGAAATCAGGTCATAATGTAGTTCGCTGCAAGCAAAAAAAAAAGGATTGTGAAGTTTTCAAAAATGGGACCGAAGCCGATGTGGCCGCCTACGTATCCCGCCGAGGGAATCAGGTCATAACGTAGTTCGCTATAAGCAAGTAAGGGTTTTCTAAAAAATGAGACCGAAACTGATGTGGCCGCCTACGTATCCCGTCGAGGGAATCAGGTCATAACGTAGTTCATGACCAAAGGATTTATAAGGATTTTTTAAAATTTGGACCGAAGCTGTTGTGGCCGCCTACGTATCCCGCCAAGGGAATCAGGTCATAACGTAGTTCATGATAAAAGGAATTTGTAAGGATTTTCTGGGTTATTTATCCGAGACTCTGTAGAGAAAAAAAAGAAATTTGAGTTTGTAAAATGTTTTTTGTTTTGTTTTGTAAAAGAGAGTGATTAGAGTTTGAAAAATGATGCAATATATTTTGCAAGGTTTTTGATATTTTGATATTTTTTTTTTTGAAAAATATGAAAAAGACAGAATCACATCTTGACTTCAGTTGGTACCAACAATTAGTCTTGTGCTTAGGGGCTCCCCTTATTTCTTTCTGTCTAATCGACACTGACTTCAGGGTAATTCCTACAGCTTCAGATGCTACCTCAGACATACCTGAGTATCGACACTTGCTTCAAGCCAAGGTTTTGACATATATGCATCCTTATGTTTCAAATGGCCTCACTGAAAGAAAGTCTCTTTCTCATATGTATTTCAGTATTTTGAACTTTGGGATGTCTAGAGAAGTACACTCACCCTCAGAAAGATGTTCAATGTATTTAATTGTGATACCATAGGCTTGGTCGTCATGTGAGTATCCACTAATGTGAGAACCCTCTGTATAGGATCATGTAGGGCTTGTTATGGGTTTGTCATGTAGGCTTGGGGAAAGGAAATGAAATCATTTGGGTAAGTAGTGACTAATCCTTCCTTGAGCGTTGGAATATGTCTGCACTTGGTATTTGTGTGCCTTGATGCCGATTTGCTTCTTTTTGCCCCTTTTGTTTTTTACTGACTTCTTTTGAATATTTCGTTTGGAGCTTTTTCCCCCTTTTCATATTTATTTCCCTTTTTTTTATATTGTCGGGGCTTTTGACTTCTTCTTTGTGTGAAGTCGTCCTTTTGTTTTGATTTCTTTTCCTCTTTTGGGAACATTGCAACTTCAACTCAGATCTTTTCAGCAATTTGCACATTTCTGATGTGCTCAAGGAGGTCGGGCCAAAAGAGGGATAGTGCGTATACGCACTCAAAAAGGGTATAGGCATAAGATGTGGTTGTTAAAAGAATAGGCTTTAGGCTCAAAGGGGAAGTACTACGGATAATGTTATTTGGTACGCTGGAAAGGCTCAAACGGATCAAAGAAAGCCTACAATCCTTTCCTATACCAAGTGTTACTCAGGATTTCGCCTCAACAAACATTCGAGCCAAGTTCTAGATCACAATGCAATTCAATTGAACTTATTCTAAAAACTCACCACACAATGCACATGAAACGATAAGGTTGGCTTTGTTCATATCTTGGAAGCATGCAAAACAATTTTTAAGTGTCAACACAGGCGTGAATGAGAGGTACCAGAAGAATCAATGGTTTACCACGAAGTCAGTCCTCTCCACTTGTTCTTTCCTATGCACACTCCTAACTATGTTGGTATCAACTAAGTCCATCAATGATTCTTAAAATATATATAACTTTTTTGTATTTTTGAATAAAGGGTACCGAACCCAAATAGGGCTGCCTACGTATCTCATCTTTGACGAGAATCAGGTGTGCGTAGTTCGTGCAGATAGGTTATAAAAATGTATGCTTGAAAAAGAATTTATCCACGATAGGATAGTAAGTAAAAACTATATGCAATGAAAAATGATTGTCCACATTAGGATGAATGCAATGAAAAAAATGATTGTCCACGATAGGATGAACGCAATGAAAAAAAATGATTATCCACACAATAGGATGAATGTAATGAAAAAAATGATTGTCCACATTAGGATGAATGCAATGAAAAAATAATTGTCCACAATAGGATGAATGAAAAGATAGGTGAACTAGATATGTCCCTTTCTAAGGTGGATTCGGAGAAGCGCATCCCTTTTTCAGGTGGACAAGGAAGTGTGTCCCTTAGACAAGTGCGTTCCACTTTCGTTGGGTAGCGTTCCGCAAGGACTAAATTTACATTTTTTATTATTATTATTATTTTTGATTTTTTTTTAGTGGTGTCGAACCCGAGAAGGGTTACCTACGTATCACACCGTATGGTGAGAATCAGACACTCGTAGTTCGTAAAAGATATGTTGTAGAATGTATGATATAAATGAATTATGTAGCGAAAATTAAGCATATCAATTGAATTTTCAAATATGTAAAAAAAAACAAAAGTATAGACAAACTAAAGTGATGCCTCGTTGAATATGGTGTTGGCTGACTTTTTCCACTCAAAACATCTTCCGGTCATCTTTGTGAAAACCTTTTGCTTTGTTCTTTCCTGGAGTATATCCAAGGATGATGTTTTAGAATGACCGCCCCCAACTGTTCGCGAGGACGATCTTCCTGCAAAAATAAGAACACCGGGTGAAAGGAGGAAAGTCACTAAAAGAATAATAAAATGTAGGAGTGTGACAGTATGGTCAAAGACTTCCCTGATTGATTCACTAGGTCCGAGTCTTGATGTTCAAGAACGCTTTATCCTTGGGCAGTGACACAATTTCTGTCTCGAAAACAAAAGATATGGTGTTGCCCCAGTAGAAGTCTTGATTGTGGTGCGATAGCCCAAAAATTTAAAGTGCAAATGTTCATGCCCAGAGTTGCAAGCGACATGGCATGATATGTACAGAATTGAAGCAGGTAATTGTTGCATTAAATAATATGTACAGAGTTAAAAGAAGAAAAATAGCAAACAAATTGTGCGGGAATTAAATGTGCGTCCTAACATGCATGGAGCCTCTTATTCCAGAGGTGAGCCTAAACGCCAAATATGAGAGATTATGACAGATTAATCCAAGCTGTCAAACTGCAATGCTTTTGTTGGAAATGAAGATAAAACGTATGTACATTTTCCAATATCGGCATGTCATGATTAGGCTTGAATTAGTCTATCATTATCACGCTACACATAACATGCTGATGGGTCGTTGGGTCGTGAGATCCGTCGACAATTTGGTAGATTTCTTAATTGTGGAGTCAATGTCAAGGATCGACCCACCTATGGTGTATGCATGCATGACTTAAAATAAATTGTGGTATAAGCTCTATCCTAAATTTTTCTAAGATTTGGCTGACTAGACTCAAGGTTCCCGAGCGGACTGCTCGAGTGAGAAGGCTACGCGGCCAACTGGATGGTCCGAACGCTCCGCGCATATACCAACTCTCCTAAAATTTTAGAAATTTTGAAAGAAGTTTTCGGGTGCGCAAAACACACCTCGCATGCATGTGTGACAGTGTCAATTTTTCGAAGTGGAAGAAATATGAGCGGAATGCCAATTTAAGAAAAAACGGTAAAGAAAGTAGCAATTAAAGCAGTTAAGCATACAAAAATTTTCACAAAGGAAACAATTTAAAATAACATATCAAATAAGTAGAAAAAATATAGTACCATAATAAATAACCTGGATTTTGCTATGGTTAAGAACTTGAAATTCCCCAGTGGAATCGCCATGCTGTCGCACCAGTTTTTAACCCGCAGCTCGCGACGTGATGGCATCGATTCCCTCTAGATCAGTTAAAAATGCTTGCTTTGAGGAGTCGCCACCTAATTATTCTAAGGTGAATTAGGGCACCTGAATGTTAACTAAATGCTGCAAAATAACTCAAATTTTATGATCTACGAAACTAATGAGATTCTAGATAAGGGTTCTTTATTATCCTAAAGGGAAGGGGTTAGGCATCCTTTAAGATCCGCTAACTTGCGATTATCCGATCAAACTCAGGTTAATTGTTATGCTAAGAAAAATGCATATTTAGAAATATAAAGTTTAAATGATGTTGCAAGTATTTAATGAAATGATGCATTGTACAAGTATACATTTGTATGGCATTAATATACATGTAAAGCTGGAAAAAGTATGCATTTGAATGAAAATTGATAAAAAAAAATATATGCAATGTAAATTTTATGGGTGACGAGCCTAAAATAGGTAAAGTGGCGATTTTTCGATTTTAAAACTAACTGAGCCCTAAAATAAATAAACTAGCAATAAGTTTCCAATTTTAGACTACCCTATTAATTAATTCTATGTCTACCTATTCTAAACATTTCAATAATTTCACGAGTACAATAATATTACAATACAGAATGAAATAAAGCTGAATTTAAAGAAAGTAAAAAAAACAACAACAAAATAAATAATCTCCGAGGGGTATTTGCCTATTTTTAACTTTATCCCTTGCAAGCTGTCAAGAACAAACGGTTAGAAACAATTGAATATAAATAACTTCGGATCTGTATCCAAAACAAGAATGTTTTGATCACGGAGGGCTCAGACTTAAATTTTGAAAAGACCATTCCAATCACGTCGTGGCTGCAAACATATGACTCGGTGGTCATTTTAATTGCCTCGCCTACTAAACATGTTGGTCTCTCGGATGAAAAAGAAAGATCATTCCAATCACGTCGTGGCTGCAAACATATGACTCGGTGGTCATTTTAATTGCCTCGCCTACTAAACATGTTGATCTCCCGGATGAAATAAGAAAAAGATTTAACTTTCATCCTTGCCCAGAAGTTTTATTTTCCGTCTTTACAACTGTGGAGGCCTAAAAAATCGACGGATATTTTTTCATCGGCCAACGAAGTATCATGTTCAAAATCAACAAAATATACAAAAACAGTAAACTGAAACAGAAGAGGAATTTTCGAAGGGGCGTGGCCTTAAATTTAATTTCATTGGAAAAATGCCGTATTTATTCAAAGCAGTAAAACCAAAAATCGAGAAATGATGTCCAAAGGGAGGCGGCCCCGAATTCAATTTCATTGGCCTAAATGCAGTAATTATTCAACGCAGTAAAACAGTAAAACAGTAAAGCAGTAAAGCAGTAAAACCAAAAATCGAGAAATGATGTACAAAGGGAGGCGGCCCCGAATTCAATTTCATTGGCCTAAATGCAGTAATTATTCAACGCAGTAAAACAGTACGTACAGCAGTAAAGCAGTAAAATCAAATACCGAGAAATGATGTCCAAAAGGATGCGGCCTCGAATTCAATTTCATTGGCCTTAATGCAGTATTTATTCAAATCGGTAAAATAACAAATAGTCGTGTAACGGATATTCAAATACCAAAATAAATTAACAGTCCACGATTAAAACAACCGACCTAAATTCTGAATTTTTGAACCGAAACAGAATTTGAATCGCTCCTGAAATCCGACCC
Source organism: Anisodus tanguticus (assembly GCA_034509755.1). Classification (NCBI taxonomy): domain Eukaryota; kingdom Viridiplantae; phylum Streptophyta; class Magnoliopsida; order Solanales; family Solanaceae; genus Anisodus; species Anisodus tanguticus. Next base: position 20,566,171 of record CM067551.1, read on the forward strand.
AAGACAGAACAGAGGCCCGACCCGATTTCGGGTCGACCCTACCCGGAATCAAACATTTTTTGGAATTTTCAGATATCAACAACAAAAATATCAAACACACAAAATATGTTAATTTACCAAATCGGGTCGACCCGACCCGGATCGATGACTCGACCCGAATCGATTTCTTTCCGAATTTCAGCTAACCAACAACTAAATATCAAAATACAAAATTTGGAAATTTCACCCAATCTGGGCTGACCCGACAGTGACCCGACCGAATAAGAGGTTTCAACCCGAATCGATTTCATTTTCCAATTATCAGATAACCAACAACAAATTATCAAATACAAAAATCTGGAAATTTATCCAAACCGAGTTGACCCGAATCGATGACCCGGCACGAATCAAAGTCATGACCCGAATCGATGACCCGGCACGAATCAAAGTCATGACCCAAATCGAAGTTCCGACCCAAATCAATTTTTTTTTATTTTCAGATAACCAACAACAACAAAAATATCAAAGCCAATTTCTGGAAATTTAACCCGACCCATATTCTGGCCCGACCCGACCGGAACAGTGACCCGACCGAAAAACAATGCCGAATCCGAGAAACACATTTGTTTCCATTGTAAATTTCAGATAACCAATCAAAGGTAAAAGGATTATCATTAACAATAAATCACATAAGAACCAACCTTATTTTCGGATTTTTGGCACCGGTTTCAACCCAAACCAGAGAGCAGGCCCAACCCGACCCGACCCGACTTGAATTCGGAATCCGAAAAAATAGGGACGAAAATGGTAGAAAAAATTCAGGTTCTTCAACACACAGAACCACCCACTTTGTATCCTTTTCAAAATTTAGAACACAAATTTGGAGTTCTAGATATGAATTTCAGGACCTCCAAATATCAAGATTTTCAACTTGTATTTTCGAACTCTTAACATGAAGAACAACACAACAAGAGAGCAATACAACCCTTAAGAAGATTTCGGATTTTCAAAACTTAAAACCTAAATTTTTGGACCAAAAATCCATCGAAAACTACCCAAAATCCGACCCCAATCAGTGAACAATAATGGGGCAATTTCTTGGGGTATGTGTTGCGGATTTTGGGGGATGTGTTGGTGAGGTGATAGGTTCGGCGATGTCAGGGGAGGTGACGGGTTCGGCGACCTCGGGGTAGGGTGGTGGCAGTGGTGAGGTGACGGGGGTAGGGGTTCGACGACGTGGGGTCGGGGCATGGGGTGTGCGGCTGATTGGGGGGGAAAGGGTGAGAGAGGGTTTTGTTTTTTTGATTTTTAGGTTTAGGGTTAGTGGGGATGAATATAAGAAAGGGGGAGTTGGGTTGTTTCGGGTTGGGCTTGGGGTATGGGCCGATCGATTGGGCCTGGGGCGAGTTGGGGTTGGGCCTCGGATGGGGTCCGAAAATGGGGTTTTGTTTTTGGGGAAATGGGTTTGGGTTAAGATATAAAAATGGGTTTTATTATATATAAAAAAAAGCTTTGCAAAATTATAAATTGTAAAGATGACAATATGATAAAAAATATAATATTTGCGAAATGCTTGGTGCTTAAATAAAAAATAAAATATGTGATGTCGTTTTGTGAAAATAAAAATAACATATAATATTAGGATAAAAAGTATGATTATGATATAAAAATGCAACTGCCAATAAAAAATGTAAATAATAATAATAATGATGATATATATACATATATATGCCTATATTTTAAAATTATTTTAAAGTGTCAAAAATATTTAAAATTGCAAATAAAATCGAGAAAAGATGGGACAAAATTGGGTGTCAACAACTATCTAATATTTTTTCTACTTAATCCTATTTTCTTATCTTTTCAAATTTTTTGTTGCATTCTATATTCTTCACATTTTTGCATTAGGTATGCTTTTAGTACTCTTATTCTCTCTCCTAATGTATTCTCTTTTGGTTCTAGTTGGGTATATTCCTTTGATATCTCAGTATAAGGTATTGGTAAGTGGTCATAATAGAGTTGTTGGTATATTAAACCTTCTTGTGGTAAAATCTTGCTTCATAGAAGAACTTACTAAAACTTATTTTATATTCTGGTAATTTATTAATTTTACAACATTTTGATGTTATTTAGATTCATTATTATCTTAGTTTTTCTTTTGCAAGTACGTTTTCTCGTGCTACTAACCATTTTTATCCTAAAAATTCTCTTTTTAGTATGATATCAAATATTATTAACATAGATTTCCAATCTCCTGCATGACTAAATATTTCTCCACTTAATTGGTATGCTATAAATTCTATCCAATAAGCTACTTTTCCGATTAATGTTTTAGATATCAAGTCATACATATATTCTAGATTTTCTGTTTGTGTAGAGTTCATTAATCCTATATACATTCCAAGATTCCAATCATTTATTCTTCTTCCTATCTCTTGTTCATCATAAACATTATCTAAGTCTAAAAAATACCCATTGTAATTTACACATTGTGCCATTGATCCTACAAATTCTTTAAATTCAGCTTGTTGTCCTACTGGTATATGATTTGGTAATCTAGTTCATTTTCTTGTTATTATTTCTAGGTTAGGGTCTACCAATTCTTCTTCAGGATAATCATTTGCATCCTCATTTATTATATCATCAGTTTCTATTTCTGTTTGTAGACTTATTAAATTCATCTTCTATATCACTTTCAGGTTCATCTTCTATGATTGCATTTACGTTTTTCATCTTTTGTAAGGCTTTTATTATCTGGTTGTTTTCTTTTACTATTTCTGAGTCTTCTTCTTCTTCTTCTATGAATTCTGCTACTTGTATCTCTTGATTAGCTAATTCAACGTTGTCATCCTCGTCTGTATTACTCTCAGTTTTTTCATTACTAGTTGTACTTTCATCGCTTGTTTTAATTTTTCTCACTTTCTTTTTTCCTTTTAACCTTTTTATTTTATCTCTAAGGATTTGTAGTTCTTCTTTTAATTCTCCTAATTCTTGTTTTACCTCACTTAGTTCTTGTTTTACTTCATTTAATTCTTCTTTAGTTTGTTTTAACTCTACTTTGGTTTCTTTTAGTATTTTCTTTGTATCCTTAAATTTGTGTTTGTATTTTTTATAGTTGCTATATCATTCTTCGTTATTGTGTGTTTTCAATTTTGTGTTTTCTGTTTCTAATTCACATATTTTTTGTTCTTGTTTATCTAGTTTCAGATTTAAATATTTGTTGGTTATTTTTTCTGCGTCTTTTAAGTAAATGTTTTCACCTTTTGAATTGTTATTATTGTCTGGTGTAGTTTTTTCTTTTTTTTTTATTGGTTCATACTTGTATCGTTCTCTTTCTATTATATTTTTCTCATGCTTTTTTAAAAACGTAAGTACACTAGGTTCTTGGTTTTCCATTAAAATTGTCCTTTTTTACTTAATATTGCTAAACTGTCTAATATTTTTTCTACTTTCTTTGGCAATTTTGGTGTTATTTTACTAATATCTATCATTATTGACTCTTTACTTCTTCGCATCTATCGATACCATTTCTGGTCGTTGAGTTGTAGTACTAATTCTTGTGTTTTCTTTGCTCGTACTAGGTTCATTTTCTTCTACTTGCTTACCTTTATCTTTATTTATCTCTTCTACTAATTGTTGACACCCAATTTTGTCCCGTCTTTTCCAATTTATTTGCAATTTTAAATATTTTTAACACCTCAAAACAATTTTAATCAATATACATACATGCGTTTATATATATATTATTCTCTTATTATTATTATTATTCGCATTTTTTTACTGTCATTTGCATATAATCATAAGTTTTATCCGAAAATTCTATGTTATTTTATTCTCGCAAAATTGCATCGCATTTCCATTTTTATTAAGCATTAAACATTTCACAAATATTATATCTTTATTATTATCACATTGTTATGTTTTTATTAAAATAATTTGCATTTTTTCTTCAATGCATTTTTAATATTAAACCCCTTTTATATTTTAAACCCATAACCCATTCATTTCCCAACCCAAAACAATTTCTACCCAAACAAAACCCCACCAACCAAAGCCCAACGCTCGCCCCAGGCCCAACCGGCCGACCCACAAGCCCAAACCCATTCCCCTTTATTTCCTTTACCCCCAAAACCCAACACCCATTAATTCCTAAATCCCCATTCCCTAAACCTAAAACCCAACTCGTCGCCACACCCCTACACCCCTGCCCCACATCGCCGCACCCCTACACCCCTACCTCACATCGCCGCACCCCTACCCCCGTCACTTCACCACTGCCACCACCCTACCATGACACCACCAACCCCTCTGTCGTCCCTGACACCGCCGAACCCTACCCCATCACTTCACACCTACCATATCCCCTCAAATCCGTCCCAAAATCATCACTTTATTTTTGAAATTCAAACTCGTTGAAAGGGGGTATGGGGGTGAACATTGGGGTGAGTCCCTATAAACCCTCCCCCCCCCCCCTTGTTCATTGTTAAAGGGGGACAGAAATCGAAAAGAAAAGAAAAAGATACTTGTTGTATTCTTGATTTTTAGCATTTGCTTTCATTGTTATTCAAGAAATAAGTCTGAAACAAGTCCAAAAATCCGAAGGAAAAGGGTGAGTTTTGTTCTTAAAGTTTGGGATTAAAATACCTCTATTTGCTTCGTAAACCCTACTCCAAAAATCTGATTTTGGTTCTTATTCTTCACTGTTTTCAGGTTTTGCCGATTCAGGTTACTGTTCCGACGAATAAATTTTGTGTTTATATTCTGTTGTTGGTTATCTGAAAGCTTGAGAAAATCAATTCGGGTTGAACCCCTGATTCGGGTCGGGCACTGACTCGGGTCGGGTAGACCCGGTTTGGATACTTTTCCGGATTCTTGCATTTTTATATCTTGTATATTGGTTATCTGAAAATCTGAGAAAAAAATGATTTCGGGTTGAATCTCTGATTCGGGTCGGGTCGACCCGATTTGGATACTCTTCTGGATTCTTGCATTTTATATCTTGTATATTGTTTATCTGAAAATTTGAGAAGAATTTGATTCGGTTGAATTTCTGAAATGGGTCGGGTCGACCAGGTTTGGATATTTTCCAGAATTCTTGCATTTCACATCTTGTCTATTGGTTATCTGAAAATCTGGGAAGAATTCGATTTTGGGTTTGAATCTCTGATTCGGATCGGGTCATTGACCCGGGTCGGGTCGACCCGGTTTGGATATTTTCCAGATTCTTACATTTTATATCTTATATGTTGGTTATCTGAAAATATGAAAAGAATTCGATTTTGGGCTTGAATCTCTGATTCAGGTCGGATCACTGACCCGGGTCGGGTCGACCCGGTTTGGATATTTTCCAGATTCTTGCATTTTATATCTCATTTGTTGGTTGTCTGAAAAATCTGAATTTTGATTCCGATTCCGGTCACTACTTCGGGTTGCATTTCTCGGGACGTTTATCCGGGTCTGTTTTCAGAATTGAATCACCCATTCGGGTTACTGTTCAGAACATATTCTGTCTTTCATAAACATTTCCTAATCCTGTTTCGGTTCTGAAATTTCAGAATTTGGATTGCTTACTGTTTGTTACTTTGGCACTGTTGTTATTTTGTTGGATTGAACTAATACTGCACTCTCTTCGTTATTTTATTGATTTGAACTAACACTGCATTCTCTTCGGAAATCATTTCTCGGTTTCAGATTACTGCTTTTGGTATAATTTACTGATTGGTGTCGCAGTATTGTTTTACTGTTTTAAACTAAATACTGCATTTAGGCCGATGAAATTGAATTTGAGGCTGCACTTTTTTAGTTTCTCTGTTTTCAGTTTACTGTTTTAAACATCCATGCATCGGATATCTTACTATTTTACTGTTTTATTGTTTTGAACCAAATACCGCATTTAGGCCAATGAAATTGAATTCGAGGCCGCACCTTTCGGGCATTGCTTTCCTGTTTCAGTCCACTATTTTAGCATTTAAATATTCGTGCAACGAATATTTACTGTTTTACTATTTTAAACTAAACATCGCGTCATTTTGGAAATTCCCTCTCTGTTTTTTCTACTTACTGCTTACTTCTTTGATTTAATTTCGCTGATTTGAACACGATACTACACTGGCCGATGAAAAATATCCGTCGATTTTGAGGCCTCCACAGTTGGAAAGACGGAAATATAACTTCTGGGCAAGGATGAGACTTAAACCGTTTTATTTCATCCGATTGATCAACATGTTTAGTAGGCAAGGCGACTAAAATAACCAACAAGTTATATGTTCGCAGCCACGACGTGATTGATCTTTTCTTTTTTCATCCGAGAGACCAACATGTTTAGTAGGCGAGGCAATCAAAATAACCACCGAGTCATACGTTTGCAGCCACGACGTAATTGGAATGGTCTTTTCAAAATTTAAGTCTGAGCCCTCCGTGATCAAAACACTCACTGTTTTGGATACGGATCCGAAATTATTTGTATTTAAATGTTCCTAACCGTTTGTTCTTGACAGCTTGCAGGGAACAAAGTAAATAAAGGCAGATATTCCTCGGAGTTTATTTTTACTTTCTTTAATTCAGCTCTATATTGTAATATTATTTATCGCACTTATGTAACTATTGAAATGCTCAGAATAGGCAAACTTAGAATTAATTCATAGGGTAGTTTAAGACTTGAAACCCGTCGCTAGCTTATTTACTTGTAGGCTCGGTTAATTCAAACATAGAAACTATTTGCTAGTTTATTTATTTTTAGGCTCGTCATGCATATTTAAAATTTTCAAAAACAATCTTTGGTCATCTTTTATTCGCTTTATCAATCATACAAATAAATTTTATCCTTTTCCAATTTGCAAAATCAATGATTTCTAAAAAGTTTACTTCTTTGGCATGATAAGTAATTTGTTTTTACTATCAATTGTTACAAATGCATACTTTTCAACTTTACATGTATTTCTCTTTAAATACCATACAAATGCATACTTGTAAAAAAATGCATTCTTTTACTTAATATTTGCAACATTAGTTTAACTTTCTATTTTAAAATTGTATTTTCCTTAGTACAATAATTAACCTGAGTTTGACCGGATAACCGCAAGTTAGCGGATCTTAAAGGATGCCTAACCCCTTCCCTTTAGGGTAATAAAGAACCCTTACCTAGAATCTCACTAGTTTCGCAAACCTTAAAATTGGAGTTATTTTGCAGCATTTATAGTCAACATTTAGGTGCCCTAATTCACCTTAGAATAATTAGGTGGCGACTCCTTAACATTATACCCAGGAATCACCGGATACGTTGTGCTCCGCTCCGACCTCTCGCGGGGTCGGGGAAAAAAACGGGCCCGACACTAATATGTTAAGTTTTTCCAGTATTATTTTAAATGTTGGTACTTCAGATACATTCCACAATTTTGTTAATTCTTCTCTTATTACTTCTTGCATCTGTGTTTGGTTTTCTTTTATTTCATCCATCACTATTAATGTATTTTTCTTTTTTCTCTTACTATTATTTCTTCCCATAACGCATTAATTTTTTCGTTAGGGTTAGTCAGGATTATTTATTTTCTTTTTTCATCTGTTTCCCATATCTATCCATATTTTGTCAAATCTATCACATCGTTGTTCTAGCTGTTTTATCTTTTCTTCTAGTTTTATCTCTTTTGCCTTGTATTTTAAGTATTTGAGTTGTGAAAATATTTCTTCTGATAGAGCTATTTTTATTATTTTTAATTTCTGTTTTTCTCTATTATTTCTCTTTGTATATTCATACTTTATTTACGAATCTTGTTTTCCCTTGGTCATTTATTTCAATTTTTGTTATTATTTATCTTATAATTTATCATGGTTAAAAAGTCACTTCCTAAAAGCAGTTCATTGAAACTGTCATATTCTATTACTCCTATATTTATCTTATATTCTAAATCTTGGATTTTGAATCTTAAATTAATATTTTTGGTAATTATTATCTCTCTTTCATTTTCAGGATAATTATAAGTTTGTGGGTCTATTAAATCACAATCATTTTCATCAATCTTACTTATATGTATAAAACTTTTAATAGCTCCAGTATTTATTTCAGCTATACAATCTGTTGTTATTATACCTTTAAATATTATTACCTTAATTTTTAATCTATTTGTGTTTATATTTATTAAATCTAATATTCTAGGTTGTATATCACTAGTTTGTCGTGACATTATTGGTTCTTTTGTAATACTCAGTCTAGATCCTTCTATTTTTGGTATTAATCTTTTTTATGGTGTCGGGGTTCTGATATTAAAATCCATATATATTTCTTCTGATATAGTTATCTTGGAATTTTCCTTATGTTCTATTTGTTCTAATATTTCCTGGTACATTTTTGGTACTAACATATTCATTTCATGTTGTTTTTTCACATGGTGATTTTCGGTTAGGGCATATATCATTTTTGTTTATATACTTATAACTTTACTTCCTTGTGACATATTTATACCATCTAGTTTGTAATATAGTGTTAAGACTAAGTCTTTATGTTCATCTTTTAATGATATACTAAAATCTGATTGTACTGTAAATTTTAGCTATTGGTATATTAAATTTCCTTTTACTACTGATATTAGAGCATCTTGTAGATTTCCTAATATTCTATCATCTAATATGTATATTTGTATAGGTGTATCTATGTTCTTCTGAAAATATGTTTTTATGGTAAATTCTACTCCTCCAAAGTATATATTTCTATATTTTTTTGCTTCTTTAGTAGATAGTTTTGCTAACTCTCTTTTTTCCTTAGTTCTATTAAATCACTATAATATCTTAACAGTATTTCATTGTGGTTTCTTATTTGTATTAAGAGGTGTTTTAGTGTTGTAAATAATTGTTTTTGTTTATTTAACATTCTGGTTTGGCTAAATTCTGGACATTTCTTCATTGTTTATAACCTATTCCTTTTACAAGCTCTGATATCATTTTTTGTAGCGGATCTTTTTATCATCTAACAACCCTGGAGATGGTAGAAATATGGATGGTATATTAACATAGATACATGTAAGTTTATCAAATAATAAGTATGTAGTACGGAAGCAAGTATTATCAACTCAAAATTTATTTTTAAAATAAAAGTCTATAACCTTCTATCAATATTTAACATCATAATTGCAGAGATCTATACTTATCAAGATTATAATTAGAAACACATAGTTTGAAAACATACCTCTTAGCAGAATTTCAAGATCACCGGATATACTCAACCCACCCTGGCTCTGCCTCCCTTTTTCCTCACTGATTTCGACGGGATAAATGGCCTAGGTGCTGGGAGTTGCTCGACAGACTCTTTCTTAAAATTTCTTTTAAGAGACGACATTTTATGGACTAGTATGGTTCTAAGTATATGCTTTCAAAGTATATGTTCTCTGGTATCTTGATATGGGTTATACACTAGGGGGTTTAGCTAAACATGAGAGATAATATTTTGAAGATTGAAGATTTTCTTGTATTCGGAAGTTCTCTTTCAAGGTTACAAAGAGGCTCCTTTTATAGATAACCTCGGTTGCCTTACATTATTGGATGCTGAAAAGTCTAAAAGCAAATAGTGTTTTTATTACAAAAGTCATAGAGTAAATAATACTTTGTCTCTTGTCATTTCATGCTTTTCTTAAAGTTGTTTGTCGTTGTTTCCATTTTTTCAATGTTTGTTGACTTGTCATCTTTTGTCTTTGATTCCTCGTGAGTTCGGCGGCTTTTTCATTGAGGCTTGTTGCTTTCTTCCACAAACATCTTTTGTATGAGTCTTCTTTGCACAAAAAGACAATCTATGGGAGAATGATCACCTATATATACATAAGAATAGGGTATATTTACACAAAATATGACGATGCTTTTTAATTTATAAAACATATCAATAGATTTCTTACAAAACTTATACGAAATTTTTGCTCGAGTTATTGTAATATATATATATATATATATATATATATATATATATATTTTAATTTTTTCAAAAAATATTATCTTTTAATTTTTAAAAAAAATATTTCACTCAAGGCTTAAAAAATCTCTCAAAAATTTGTGTATGAAAAATGTATAGAATATGTATATCTCGCTCAAGTCTTACAAAGTTCGCCTAAATTAATTTAGTGTATGAAAATGTAGGAAATGTGTATATCCCGTTCAAGATTTAAAAAGTTCACTCAAATTTTAGTGTATGAAAACGGTATGGAATATGTATATCTCGCTTAAGGCTTATAATTTTGCTCACATTTTTTTGTGTACAAAGTTCATGTTAGATTTCTGCAAAATTAATACAACAACACTGTATACAACTTTCATACAATATTCAAGGCTTAAAAACTTCACTCACAATTTTGTGTATGAAACTGTATTAAAGATTTGGCTCACATATACACATTTCATATACTTTTCATTTTTTTTAATACACAAAAAATTGAAAGAATTTTTAAGCCTTGAGCGAAAAAGAATTAAGAAAAAATAAATTTTCTTTAAAAAATAATAAAAATTTAAAAATAAAAAAATATGAAAGATGAAGATCTGTTATATTTTGTAAATAAGGAAAAGTATCCTTATGTTTTGTAATATAAAGTCTTAAGTAGTATTATTAGGTCATTTTCCCTTTTATTTTTGGCCCGTAAGTCAAAATTAATTATGGGACCTAAAGAAGTAGACCTATAAAGAGAAAAGGAAGCGCTATCCCTCCTACTTATGATTCAACATTTAGCTCGCTGAAATATATAAAACATATAAAATTGATTATATATATTTTTGATATATTTAATGCAAATTATATGTGTTACTATGTAATATACAAAACCTATTTGTAAATTAAATCACCCAATTGAGCATTGAAATGTAGTTTTTTCTAATTTTAATGCGGTCTGGGAAGACAGGACTTTGCTGGGGAGCATGACATTAAGACTGACTACTACTTGCTTTTGGCGCCCTATGATAAATTGGCCTATAAAATGGCATAAAATTTCTAATTTTAAAAATTGGTCCGGTAGTTAATATATTATTAGTTCGTGTCTCGGGCTATCAAACTTATATCTTATAATAAGGGGGAAAATCTTCTATTAAATTAGCTTTAAATTTTGAAATTTCCTCGCTCTCTTCAAAGGTTTTATATATGTCACTTCCTTTATTATACACATTAGTTTTAATAACTCATAAATTCTTAGGCATGTTTCAATTAAAGTTGATGTGTATAATTAAAAGAGATGATATGTTTTTTGTGGTTAACTATCTTATAAACGCTTGAGAATATGTACTATGAGAAACATCAGAATTGTGACGGAAGAACCCGTCACAAATTCGACTTTGTGGCGAAATCACAAGTCTGTCACAAATTCGACTTTGTGGCGAAATCACAAGTCTGTCACAAATTTGTGATGAAATTGTAAAAGATCCTTATTTTTGTCATAAATTTGTAATAGAATTATGACAAACCATCATTTTCATCACAAATTTATAACTGAATTGTGACGGTGTTGGATATGTAAGCACGTACGGGAATAGTAAACAACTATTACAGTGATCGAAAGGATAAACAACAAATATTACAACAACAAGTTGTCAATATCTTGATCTTGAATTGGAACTTCAAATATGGATCTTGTATTCAGAAATACAAGAACATGAACTGCTACACTTGTGGCTTGTAGATCCGCTGAGAATCTGAACGGTTAGAGTCCTTTGAGATTCTAGTTCATACCTGAAACACTTAGCAAACAATTAGATAATCACAACACCATCGGCTGAGTTGAGAGATAACTCTCTGTCTTTAAGACAAGATTGCCCCCGTATATAGGCTTTACGGAAGTGGGGACAATAGTCTCCCAAGATGAAATAGCAAACTATCAAATGTGCAATGCCTACACAAATGACCTCAGAGAAGAACACGACTAATGAAGATTGCTAAGAGAATGATTGCTTATCAGGAAAACTGATCTCTTTGTGGTGTTATATATTTGTATGTATATTGTGGTCATCTATAGAATTGAGCCAAAGGCCTCAATTTATAGGTGTGCAAGATGGCCTTTCAAATGCCCCATAATGACATTCAATTGCCATGTAATGGATGACATTTAACCCCTAAGTAATGCAGCAACATAATGGTCCAAGTAATTGCTATTATTGGGTGGATTCAATGTCATTGAAACCACTTCAACAGCCAAACCTTTGGGATTCCGTCGAGCAAACACTACTTGGGAAACGTCGCACCCCTGCAGCATTTAGCGTCGTGGCGTCGCGGCTCCAGAATGCCAAACATTGAATTAGCGTCGCGGCTCAGCTAGGGGGTCGCCGCGGCCCTTCTCGGCTCCGCGGTTCGACCCGTACCATCTTACACCTCGCACAATCTTTCCTTCGTTTACCGACGTGGAACACTTGTTATTTAGCCAATAACCGTCCATCATTCTATGTCTCAAACATTTTACTTACATACCAATATCTCTTTCATTAACGAAATTTATGATACTTGGCACTAATATTGCACGTGTGTGGAGACGACATTTCCGACGTGCGGGGCCCCAATCGTTCGAGTCATGAATAATGGGATAAACTTAATTTCACATTAGTAAATTTTCAACAATCCCCTCTTCAAAGAGATTTTGGCGCACACGCAAGGTGCCTACTTTCATCAATCTTTCAGCGAAAAAATATTGCATCATGAGAGGTAGCTTCCGCTTTGAACCTTCCCTAGTTGAATACCATCGGACATACTTATTGCGCGGTGAACGTGATGTCTTGAACCATCAGTGTTTAATGTAAGCCTAGACAATAATATCAACATAATACCTCCCTCTTATTAGTTTCTTCTTATTGTTATGACCGTTGTGGCCGTGGACACACTTGAATTCTTAAGTGCGTTCATTTGAGGCGGCTTGTCCTCGCACTTAAATAGGTGATTTCCTACAAAGTATCATGTTATACCCCACTTCACAAGTGTTAGGAATCATTAAAAGTTTCCCCAACCTTAACCTCAACCGTTTGAGGATAGTTAAAGGTTTGGAAGCTTAACCTTTACCCATCATGCAGGTAGCACTTTAATGTCTATTGTGGGAACGGCTTTGGATTTGTGTTTCTTTACAGAAATCATCATCTGAAGTGCTCTTGCTTCCACCGAAGTGCTCAACTGAACCTTTTGCAGCTTAGTTTTCCCATTGAACCAAATTTTTGGGATCTCCAGTCAGTATGGTTGGGTTACCACCTTAAAGGTTTGTATTGTTTGGGTTTTAAGCCCATTCCCCTAGACAGGCAGAACTCTTGATCTTCGGGTAGTCCCTTAGTTAAAGGGTATGTTATATCCCTTGATTAGTAATCAAGGAAGTGACACCCGTGATGATCAACTTCCATAAGGTCTTATGTCTCCGACAGATCCGATATATATGTCCAGACACCGTCATCTGTGCCCTTTATAAAGCCGACCTGCTAGCCACCGTGTATAACTGCTGAAGGCACGGGTTTCTCCCAATAAGGGACGTCTTCTAAGGAGTCGTGAAGTTACTCAACTTCTTTCATGCTTGGTACAAAGCGATAAACTCCGATTCCATCATGAATCGGCTGATACAAGTTTGCTTAGATGATTTTCTAAGACACACCATACACATCTACTTGTGTCTTTGGTGTTCTTCATATCCGATGTCCAGTTTGCATCACTGTGTTCTCCCAGAACCACTGGACATCCAGAATACCATAATACGTAGATAAGCAAACATTTCAGATATCATCATATTCGACTTAACGCCTTCTATCGATCATTTCTAGAATCACGAGTGAACCTTAGTTCAACTGATCTGCTTTGTAGGCCGATACCAGGTCGGGTGTAGTGTGTACAATACATTGAACTACATGTGACCTGCGCATATCGCTCCTTGTAAATGGGTGCACCATGATTCCAATTAGTTCTATGATTCATATCCATTGGTGGCTTCAACGAGACTGTCAACTATCTCACAACTGAGTTTGGAGTTAGACCAGTCTGTTAGATGTCTTAGAAATCCCAATTCCTAAGATGTCATCTGTGATACCCATATCTTTCATATCGAGACTTTTGTTTCAATATGACTTCCACTTTCAGACTGTAGGTTTTCCAACTGCTGGCTTTCTAACTTCAGAGTCAATGTTTCTGTTGTCAAATTCATTATTTTTGTTTTATCTGAAACTAACAGGACCAAAATGTAAACATTTCAGGGATCAAAATGAAAGTTCAGGAAGAAGCCCAACAATCCAACTTTGATCCTCCCCTTCCAACTCTACAGTTAGGAATGTTGTTTCAACATCCATGTCACACAAGACTGCAATGGCCTTGAATGTTAAGCTATTCATAGGGGAGCATATGTAAAAGTAGTCGAGGCCTTATACTCGTCAGTAGATCCATCTACTTTGTACTCACTTTTGAGTATTCACTTTTATAACCCAAGGGTTCTTTTCCCGGAGGAAGGTCAACCATTACACAAGTATGGTTCTATATGATGGAATCTATTTCTCTTTCTGTAGCTTCTTTCTAAAGAAACACTTCTGGAGATGACAATTCTTTATTAATTATCCATGGTTCGTTCTCAACCATACAAGCTAGAAGGCTCGGAACAAGTCTTTGTCCCCTCTTGCTCCATCTCGGTTCAACCTCTAGAATCCCTGAGTTCTGTAGATCTGGAACATTAATTTCTGGATAGTCAGCAACTTCTGAGTCCTATAGCTCTGGAACGTCTGGTTTCGGACAATCAGGCACTCACGGGTTCTTGTTAACCTCGAGCAATTACTTCTTTTTCCGTCTCAAGGAAAGTTATCTTCAAACAATTCAGCATTCTTTGACACCAAAAGGCGATAAGCACTACTGTTATTTGCAGATCCAGTGGATATGCAATTTACAGTCTTAAGTCCAACTTGACATGTTTCGATATTCCAACTTCTACTAAGCCACCCCACATCATAACATTTGTATGTGGGATCTTTTCCATGTTTTACACGGAGGGTTATCCTTATCCTTATGCGTAGTTCTGTTGAGAATTGCATTAGCGGTAAGGATCGCCTTTCCCCACATGTTTTGGGCGTACGGCTTTGCGCTTGGCTAACACCGTTAGACTGAGGTGAGTAATGAGCAGTCGTTTGATCAACGATGATTCACATTCTACCCCTCTATCATTACATATTCCTTAATCCATATGCTTAGTTAATTTTCAACTTCTCCTTTGTAGAGCTTATCCGCTTCAACAGCCTCATCTTTGCTTTTCAACAAACAAAGGATGCAATACGTTGTACCATCATCAATGAAGGTCACAAAGTACTTGTCTCCCCCCCTCTATTTTGTACAAACTTCAATTCACCCATGTAGGTGTGATTAAGTTCTAGAGGAGCGGTGCTTCTTTCGTTATTCCTTTGACGGAACGGAAAGGTGATTTTGCCTCTTCGCCTACTTCATATTCGTTTTGAGGGTTTATGCCGACAGAAGGCAACAATGTCAACTTCGTTAGCTTTTGAATGACTTTCTATTTAACGTGTCTTAATCTATGATGGCATAGATGCACGGATTACAAATATATCATTCATTTGGCTACAGACATATTGTACCATTCTTTGTTATTACAAACCTGTTGGACTAGTCTCAAACTAGTTTGACCAACAGTGTCCCTGAAACCAAGTTTGGGACATGTATCACCTCATTTTAGAGTGATCCCATTCCTTAAAGTCCTTTTGAGGACAACCTCTCCAACCCCTTCTACTTTAGAGGTGGCGTTGCTTCACAAGAACAACCTTTTGCTCGTGGTTAGGGCGTAACAGGGTCATATGTGATCTGGATACTCTGGCCCACTCCAGTTGTTTTGGCAGACTGAGTGTCCAATTTATTTTTTGCCTTTATTTTAGCCTTCAGATCATTTAAGACTTGGAAACTCTGGCCCACCTCACTAGGTGTCCATTACTTTTCTGCCTTTCTTTTGGCCTTTAGATCATTTAAGACCTGGAAATTCTGGCCACCTCACTAGGTGTCCATTACTTTTCTATCAAATAAATTCTGGCTCACTCCAGTCGCCGTAGGCTTTGTACGACTGAGTGTCCAATATCATTCCATCAAATGAAGGATCTTCTGTCAAATAGTGTGACAGGTTCAACGTCTTAAGAAAAGCCATTAGCTTTTAGTCTTTTTCCTTTGAGATTGGTGACCAGACAATTCCTGGCGCTTGCTTAAGAGTGGTAACAGTTTTCGCACAGTCAGTGGATCTCTATCCTTCGTATGTGCGAACATACTTTACACACTTGTAATAATTACACCCAAAAGAATGGATCTTTATTTACAATAGTCCAATCTTTAACCGGGAAGGAATGAGATTCAATATCTGATTTTAGAGTGTAGGAAATATAAGTTTTAATGAAAACACTTTTATATTCCCAGCCTTGCTTTACATACCTTTATTCAGATATTAACTAAACACATTATAGATAAGGAAGGATAATTAACTTAGACCTTTTGTTTTTTGGCCCACTTCAGTTAGACTGAGTGTCCATATCCTCCTTACCATAATTCAGATCCTTTGTCTGGGACAGATATAAGCCTTTTGCTACATGATAGAACATCATCTTCAACCTTCTCCTCTTTTCCCAATTGACATCCTCAACCTCTCGTGGACGCTTGTTTCCACCACCCTCGGGAGCGGTCACACCAACTTGTCCTTGATCTTTAGCCATATTGGCATGACTATCAGGAGTATCTTGAAGCTCAGCATCAGATCCAGAGATCTCTCATTTGACTGAAATAGATTTGTAATTGTCGTCAAAGAGAGAACCAAAACTAGGACCAGATTTGAAAGCACGGTTGTTGACAGAGATAGTGTTTGAACTGTTAATAGAACTGTCAACAAAACTGTTTCAAGAAGAAAACCACAGCCAATTTTGGGACCATATCTGCTGGCACACATCTTTTGAGCACTAATACAATTTTGTCTTAAAATTGTTGGATATGTAAAGCATGTACGAGAATAGTAAACAACTATTAGAGTGATCGAAAGGATAAACAACAAATATTACAACAACAAGTTGTCAACATCTTGATCTTGAATTGGAACTTCAAATATGGATCTTGTAATCAGAAATACAAGAACATGAACTGCTACACTTGTGGCTTGTAGATCCGCTGAGAATCTAAATGGTTAGAGTCCTTTGAGATTCTAGTTCATACCTGAAACACTTAGCAAATAATTAGATAATCACAACACCGCCGTCTGAGTCGAGAGATGGCTCTCTGTCTTTAAGACACGATTGCTCCTGTATATTGGCTTTACGAAAGTGTGGAAAATATAGGCTTTACGAAAGTGTGGACAATAGTCTCCCAAGATGAAACAACAAACTATCAAATGTGCAAAGCCTACACAAATGACCTCAGCGAAGAACACGAACAATGAAGATTGCTAAGAGAAGAATTGCTTATCAGGAAAACTGATCTCTTTGTGGTGTTGTATATTTGTATGTATATTGTGGTCATCTATAGAATTGAGCCAAAGGCCTCAATTTATAGGTGTGCAAGATGGCCTTTCAAATGCCCCATAATGGCATTTAATTGTTATGTAATGGACGACATTTAACTCCCAAGTAATGCAGCAACATAATGGTCCAAGTAATGACCATTATTGGGTGGATTCAATGTTATTGAAACCACCACAACAGCCAAACCTTTGGGATTCCGTCGAGCAAACACTGTCTGGGAAGCGCCGCGGCTCAGCTAGGTGGCACCGTGGCGCTCCGGCGCCGCGGCCCAGTCTGGTCGGCGCCGCGACCCTTCTCGGCTCCGCGGTTCGACCCGTACCATCTTACACCTCGCACAATCCTTCCTTCGTTTACCGACGTGGAACACTTGTTATTTAGCCAATAACCGTCCATCATTCTATGTCTCAAACATTTTTACTTACGTACCAATATCTCTTTAATTAACGAAATTTACGATACTTGGCACTAAGATTACACGTATGTGGAAACGACATGTCCGACGTGCGGGGCCTCAATCATTCGAGTCATAAATAATGAGATAAACTTAATTTCACATTAGTAAATTTCCAACAGACGGATCATCATATCCTTCACAAAAATTATTCATGTTGATGAATCATGTCATAAAATAACAACAAAATCTGTCATGAAATTGGAAAGAACTTGTTCATCACAAATATTTGAGTAAATAACTTAAAATGTCATTCAACTATAATAAATGCACTACCAAAGTCATTGATGTTTGTTTGATAGCAATAAAGTCACTAAAAATTGAATAGTATTTCAACAAAGTTATTATAGTCAAAAAGTTGCCTCCTTTGTAGCTATGCTTTACTTCTCTTATTTGATTTTTTTTCATAATATTTTCTTAACCTAAT
Source organism: Anisodus tanguticus (assembly GCA_034509755.1). NCBI lineage: Eukaryota > Viridiplantae > Streptophyta > Magnoliopsida > Solanales > Solanaceae > Anisodus > Anisodus tanguticus. The sequence goes on from CM067551.1 coordinate 20,584,482, forward strand.
TATTATTAATGTAGAAAAATATAGTTTAACTAATTTGTCCTTTATGATATATTTTTTTGTTTAATTAAGTTTGTAAATAAATTTTTCATAAATTTTGTTTATTTCAACTCCATTGTTATTCACATGATATACATATGTAAATTTTTTATTGATTTATCAAGATTAATAAAATTGTTTAGCAATAAAGTATTTTTTTAATTTGAATCACACCTATGTAACAATGATATGCTTGTTATGATTTTTTCCATCCAAGATACTTATATTTTCTACAATATATTAATTTTATAGCTGCCACATTGAGTGGTATCTTTCTTAGCTTCCTACATATTATATTTCAACTCTCTTCTGAATATTTATTGTTTCAAAATTTTAAAATTAGAATATTAACATGCATATGCCCTATAGAATTATTTTAATAGGTGTATGCACTACAAAATAATTTTTTCTGTCACAAATCTGAATGTACTACATTTATTTTGACAGATGTATGCACTACATTTATTCTTTACATTTAATGTATTGCATACACCTCTCAAAATTTAGAAATTAAGAAAAAATCTCATTATTAAATAACTTTTTCAATATAAGATATATCAAGATAAAAAAAAGGATTTAAATATGTATGCACGTGAATAAAAATGGAGTTGAATTTTTTTTTTCTTAAAGAAATATCTAGAAAATTAATTAAAGAAATGAATATAATCACAAAAGACAAATTAGTTAGATTATATTTTCTTATACTAATAATTAGATTAAAAATTAGTACAAAAAAATAAAAAAGAGAGGTAAGCATAGCCACAAAAAAGGTAAGTTAAACAAAATCAAGCTTGAGGGGAGATTTATGTAATCTAGATATATCAAGACAAAAAAAAATTAGGTATGTATATCATGCGAATAACAATGGAGACGTAATTAAAAAAATTATCATAAAGGACAAATTAGTTAAATTATATTTTCATATATTAATAATAGTTAGGTTAAGAAATATTACGAAAAAAAATTAAAGTAAGAGAAGTAAACATAGCCACAAAGGAGGTAAGTTAAACAAAATCAAACTTGGGGGAGATTTATGTAATTATTTCTTTAGCTTTTTGGCTATAATGATTGTGTTAGAAATATTATTCGAACTTGAGTGACTTTATTGAAATAAAATAAACATAAGTGACTTTGGTGGTGAATTTGTTTATAGTTGAATGACCGTTTAAGTTATTTACTCCAAATATTCCGCTATAAGTTTGTACTTTTCTTTTAGTGACGCACAATTTTTTTTCCAAAATTTTAATCGAAAGTATACTTCAGATGTTCAATTAAAACAATTCATAGTTAGAGCAGTATCTAAATTAAGTTTACAGATAAGTTTAAAGGTTGTTCGTGTATTAAGCCTCATAATTAAATAATTCCTATTATATTTTAATCTATGTATTATAATTGATTTGTAACTTTGTCCGCGAAGTACTAAACCACCCTTAGAGATCAATCAAACAAATGGATATGCGTTAGTGGCTTTCTCAACTAAGAAAGTTGATAGGAAATCTAGAGGGGTCAGCTTGCTGGCAGTGAGTCAACTTTGCGGCCTTAGGGTCACAAATTCGATTCTTCTCTTTGGATATCGTCCTTCGGGACACATACATGTGGTAAAGCATGGGCGCTAAAAGCCGTGCGGGCATATTGCAGTGTGGGTTCGGTCTCCGCCAAGCCTTGTGGATGGGGCCTGTGGGGGGGGGGGTCAACCTTGTAGCATTGATCCGTTGGACGCAAACAGACACTGACCATGTGTGCACATTCCGCGATTTACCTGGTGGTGGGGTGCTGAAGGACCGGTCTCATCATCTCCAGGACGTCTGGATAATACCAAGTAGTCAGGCGCAAGCCTTGAAACTGAATTATCAAAAAAAAAAAAAAAAAAGAAAGAACGAAAGTTGATAGGAATGGGCCAAAATTTATCTGGAAATTAACAATACATTGATCAAAGAGAAAGCCAGCGATTGCCTGGGGAAGTGGCATCTGAAAGGGACAGCGTCGACAGCAGTTATATACATAATTTAGCAAGTAGCAGCAAATAAGGTTGAACTTGTGAGGCCTTAAACCAAATAGTTAATTAAGTTGATTTTGATGATTACATTGATTCCTAACGGATGACAACCAGTCACATGTATACCTCATCTTTGTCGCTTGCTTAGATTCGAATACTTGGAATTAAATCATTATATTAACATCAAATTTATTTTCTTATAGTTTTAAACTCAAATATCCATAACTAAGTCCTCCTGGAAGATAAGTAAACCCAGAGAAAGTCGGTGGGAATTAATAACATGTTTAGTCAAATTTTTAAAATTTACTAATGTTGGATTTTTTTTTTTATCACAAGTGCTTTGTGTAAAAGTACCTTCCGAGAGTAATAATTTGTATTTGACTAATTAATTTGGAAAACACAAACATCAACAATAACATTTCCAATGTAATTCTATTACACTACTAAAAAATTGCTAAAAATCGATGGACTGCATTGAAAAAACAAATCAACGGATTGTGTTGGAAAAATAGACCGACGGAAAACCAACGCATTCCGTTGGTTTTAATAATTTATATTTTTAATTAAAATCGAGGAACTCCGTCGGTTTATTACTAAATAATTATAAAATATTTTTTAATTTTAGTTCTTTTATAATTTTTAATAAAATAAAATATTTTTTTAATAAAATCGACAGAGTCCGTCGATTTTTTAATTCAATTACAGACCCAGCGGGTCTCTTTCCTTGTCATTCTTCATTCCCAAATTGTTTTCCCATTTCCCCCACCAGCCCGCCGGCCCACCGCGATCAGCACCGGCCCGCCACACCCCGCCAGCCATCTCTCTCCTTAATTAGTGAGGTAAGTTCCTCGAACTAGGATTTTTAAATTTTTTGAAATGTTATTGTAAGCTTTAACTTTGTAGGTTCATTGCTAATACATTGTTCTATTTAGGTAGTTTTTCTTTAATTTATGATTTTATAGTAGTATTGATGTGTAGAAACTTGAATTTGTGAAACAAATATAGACTTTTTTGTCAATTTGTTTTTTGATGATTTCTTTTGGATTTTTTGTAGACAATCTTTGTTTGTAGCTTTAATGTATATGTAATTAGTTTATTTATGCAATGTTTGTAATTTATTGATGTGTATGAATTTGAATTTGACATAAAAAGTAGATTTTATAGGTCAAAAATGTATAGGGACCATTTTAGATTATTGTTTTGGTTGAAATCGGCTATATCTATATTGCATATCAATATAAATGTAGATCTCACTAGTTTTGAGAAATTTCGTTAACCATTTGTAGATTCTTAGTTATTAAGGATGCATTTTAATTAAAAGAATTCCGTTAATTAAGCATATTACAAAGAATATACAATAATTAAAATTAATATTTGAACCACAAATTAGTTATAGTTTAATTAATAATATAATGCAACCTAACTTATAATTTAATATTTTTATTTTGTGTGTATTTTTGTAGATGACTCATCGTATGTGGATGTATAATAGGAATAATAGTTATTGTGTGGGTGTTAATGATGAATTTGTTGAAGGTGTTAAAGGGTTTATCATACATGTAATGTCACTTCATCCTTACCAAAATGAAGGGGTAATTAAGTGTCCTTGTTTTAACGGCAAGTGTATGAAGTATTTTAATTCGAAAATGATTAAACTTCATTTCTATCGTATGGGTTTTAAGGCGAGATATTCTATTTGGACTGATCATGAAGAGGTTGATGGGGTTAATGGTAGATATTATAATTTGGTTGTTGGTGAAAGTAGTAGGTCGCAGAAAAATATTCATGTCCAAATGATAGAGTTAACGATATAATTAATGATGCTTTTGGGATACATTCTGAGTTTGAACCTGAACAAATTATTGAGCAACATCCCAATGAAGAAGCAATGCGCTTCTATCCAGAATTAGAAGAGGATAGTCGTCCACTTTGGGTCGGGTGTCCTCATTCTAAATCGTCTATTGCAGTTGGGATTATTAATATCAAATCAGATTAGTTTGTTGTTAAAGGTGATATGGACTCTATGATTAAGCTTGTTGGGGAACTAGTTAGCCCTGAATTTGACATACCTAAAAATTACTATCATGCAAAGGGGTCGGTATCCAAGTTAGGGTTGACGTATGATAGAATCCATTATTTTCCAAACGGTTATATGTTGTTCTATAAGCAAATGCTGATTAGAACATTGTGAATTATGTGGACACGCTCGTTTTAGGCGCGCTCCTAATGTGAATATTATATTATTTACCTCTAATACCTAGATTAAAGAGATTGTACGCATCGTCGAGTTCCGCTCCTCATATGAGATAACACAGTAAAAGTAGAAGGCACCTGGTGTTATGTGTCATCCATCAAATGGAGAAGCGTGGAAACATTTTGATAGAACTTATTCGGATTTTGTTAGTGAACCAAGGAACATTCGTTTGGGTTTGTGTGCGGATGATTTCACATCATTCTCAGTTTTTGTTACACCTTATTCTTGTTGGCATGTATTTCTTACTCTGTATGATCTTCCTCCTAAGATGGTGACAAGTCCCTACATATTCCTGAATAGTATTACCCCTGGTCCTCGTAATTCAAAAGTTCTGATTAATGTTTATCTAAAATAATTGTGATGTGAAGGTGTAGTGACATATGATGTTTCAACTAAGTTTAATTTCATCTGGCGTGCTTCTTTAATGTGGATTGTTAACGATTTTTCTGTGTATGGAATGTTGTCTGGTTGAATGACTGTTGGAAAGCTAGTTTGTCCGCATTGTATGGAAAATAGTAAAGCCTTCACTTTAAAATATGGTTGTGAAAATTTATGATTGGATTGTCAGCATCACTTCTTGGGTCTAATCAGTTGACCTTACCCCGCATGGCATGATATTGTACCCCTTTTGAACAATTTCATATGGATCATGAATTCAGAGAAATGAAACAACCATTTAAAAAGAATAAATTAAAAATGATCCGCCATCTCGAACGTTGACAGGAGAGGAAATTTGGGAAAGGGTTTATCACTTGCCTAAGGTTACAAAAGCTACACCTTATAGATTACCTGGTTATGGTGTTGAGTATAATTGGACTAAATAGAGCATATTTTGCGAGTTACCATACTGGAAGGATAATCTTCTACGGCATAATCTTGATGTGATGCATATTGAAAAGAATTACTTTGATAATTTATTCAACACAGTGAGGATGTTAAGGGCAAGACAAAAGATAACTCAAAGGCTAGAATGGACTTAAATGAATATTGTATGAGCCTTGAATTGTCTTTGCAGGAATCAACGAATAAGACAATGTTCAAACCCAAGGCTAGTTTTTCATTCACCTTGGATGAGAAATGAGATATTTGTCAGTGGGTTAAGAATTTGTGAATGTCAGAGGGCTATGCGTCAAATTTCGACAAGCGTACAAATATGAATGAAAGAAAATTGATTGGTATGAAAAGTCATAGCTACCACATTTTCATGAAAACCTTGATTCCTATTGCATTTAGCGGCCTTCCTGAGACAATATGAAAACCAATCACGGAATTAAGTTTGTTCTTCAAGAACTTATGCTCTAACACTTTGACGGAAGGTAATCTTACAAGGATGCAACGTAATATGCCAGTTATTATGACTAAGCTCGAGAAGATCTTTTCATGTAGGTTTTTGATGTGATGGAACATCTTTCTATTTATCTTGTACAAGAGGCATGCCTTGGAGGCCCGATTCAATTTAGGTGGATGTATCCTTTTGAGAGGTAATGAACCAAACATAATGCCTTGATTTATATTTTTATCTAACTATTGTATAATAATATATTAAATATGTGCAGGACCATTGGAAAATGAAAAAATTAGCTAAGCAGAGACATAACATTGAAGGATGTATTCGCAAAGCTTATATTACTAAAGAAATCACTCATTTCCGTTCTTATTACTTTAGTGACCAAGTGTCGCTTATAAGAAATAGGCTCAACTGCAATAATGAGGGTGAGGTTGATCCTGACTACCCATTAATGTCCATATTCAATCAACCACGCTGAGATTCTAAAACAGACCTTGACTACCAGCAAACGCAGCCTGAAGGCGAGTCGACCCAGCCTTCACCGGATTGGAGATTGAAATGTGGTGAAGAGTCGCTGGGACACAAAAATATAGAATGTACAGTCTAGGTCTGAGGAACAAACCTCAACGCCTCCAGACAAGACTGTGAGGTGAAGGGACTTTCCGATAGAGCGATGGCGTCGATAGTGTCCACATCGCAGCTATGGCGCAACAAATTGCACAACTTAATCAATAATTAGTAGCGGTTGAAGCTAGACGATTGGATGGAGAGAGGGCGATACAAGAGAGCATTAAATCGCTCCAAACACAAGTTCTGAGCCACATTGCATGTGGACGATTTGATGTGTCCCACTCTCCCCCATCACCCTGATGATGATAATGACATCGAGCCGGAAGACGACGGTAAATATGTAGACCGTACACCGGATCATGAGATATCTTAGGACTTGTGTAGTTGTAGTTGTAGTTCTGAGCCTTATACAAGCTATATTCGTACTTGTGGTGGAATGATTTGAAAACTTTGAATGTTTGTGAACTTTTTATAATGTATTTGATGTGTTGAATATCGTATTTGATTGATAATTAGGATGTTATTTATATTGTAGCTTGTTTATTACTGTTTTGGCAGCAATTAGTGCTTGTTTGTAGCTGAAATTGGATTATATATTAGTTTTGGTGTTTTTTGACAGGTGTGATGCTGAAAAACCAATAGAATTCTGATGGGTTTTTTTTTCCAGAAAACCGACGGAGTCTGTCGCTTTTTTTAAAAAATAATTATTAATTAATTGCGACGGAGTCCGTTGTTTTATTTTAAAAAATAACTATTAATTAATTGCGACGGAGTCCATTGGTTTTTTAAAAAATAAAAAAATATTAATTAAAATCGACGGATGCCGTCGATTTTTAATTGTATAAATAATATTTATTTAAATATATAATATATAAATAAAAAAGAATAATTATTAAATTAAAAAAGAACGGAGTCCGTCAAATTTTAATTTAATTATTATTTAAAAATAAGAACTGACCGCAGAAAATACTAACGCAGTCCGACGCAAAAAACTGACACGGTCCTTCGGTTTTAAAAAACCAACGAGGTGAAAACTGACGGACATATTTTCGTTGATTTTCCGTCATTTTTTTAGAAAAAAACAACGAACCCCATCGGTTTTTGACCTTTTTAGAGTGTAAGTGGGGTCTAAGGAGGGTGTTATGTACAAAGACCTTACCACAACCTTGTGAAGGTAGAGAGGTTGTTTTCGATAGACCCTCGACTCAAGTAAAATATTTCAAAACAGGTTGAAAAGGAAATACGGTAGTTAAAAGCCATGTTGAAATAATTTTAAAAAAATAGTAATAGCAGCAAATAACACATAGTCAAAGCAAAGGAAACAACATGTAATAGTAAAAATCTAAGAATAAGATCATAGAAGAGTAATATTAATAATACTAATAAGGAAAACTAGACAACGCTTGACTACCTACTAACCTTCTATCTTAATCCTCGACCGACCTTCATATCCTCCTACCTAGGGTCAAGTCTTCGATAAGATGTAGGTATTCTATGTCTTGTCTAATTACTTCTCCCCATTTCTTCTTTGGTCTACCTCTACCTTTCCGTAGAGCCACCATAGCCACTCTCTCACACCTCCTCATTGGTGTATCATGCATCTCCTCTTCACAAGCTCGAACTATTTCAGGATCACTTCCCTCATCTTGTCCACCACATAGGCCGCTCTCAATGCACCTTTTCCTGAATATCTTCGTTCATAATCCTATCTCTCCTAGTATGCCCAACACGTCCATCTCAACGTCCTGATTCTAGACATGCGAGTTCTTGATGGCCAATACTCTGTTGGAAATTTGCCTTTGGCTAGAGTTGCGTCCGACCAACTTTAACGGCTTAAACACTAGTGTTCCGCATGTTGGAGAATTCGGTTCTTCACACGTGCATAATCTACTAAGTAAGTAGATGACCGTAGGGCCAAGGATGGTCAAATTTCATTGAGAAATGAAAGAGATATTGGTCCACGAAGTGAGGTGTTTGAAGCATGGAAAAGTGTGGTATTGAGACCAATTCTCCCTCATCGGTGGGGGGAAGAAATAATTATTTTATTTATAAGTCTCAAAGCTGGCTTAGGGTTTGGGACCCCAAGGGGTATCCCATGTGTTTAAAGGAGGGAGGACTAGATGTGCTTCGATTCGAGGAAAGCCCACACGCGCGCTGCCGCCGCCCGCTCGTCCCATCCCGTCCGGGTCGTGTGTCATGGGCTGTGGGCTATGCTTCTTCTGATATTATCTTTTTGGACCAGAATTATTTCATATGTACAGTTTGGTCCCTGAAGTTTCAAGAAAGTCAAATTGGGCAGAGAACTTTGCTATATGTACAGTTTGGTCCCTAAAGTTTCAATAAAGTCAATTGGGAGAGAACTTTGTGGTTTCTGGAATGTCAACGAACACTCAATTCAGTCATTTATTTTGGCTGAATTAATCTTCCTAAATGCCAATCCGTTGCACATCAATTCACTATTTATTTTGGTGAATTACTACCTCTATAATTGCCATTACTTGGCCAGTAACAGCAATTTTGTGGGCAGTTGGTAAGCCTCTCCTTCAACTATATAAAGGACCCTTTGCACAATTGTTAAGACAGACAGAAACATAAAAACGAAATCAGTTCTTCCTACTACCTTCCAGCATCATTTCATTACTCAAAATTTTTTACGGTAGCACTTGAGTTTCCTTTGCTCATTTGTTGTTTTATCTTGGGAGACAATTGTCCAGGACGTAGAAAGGATACATACGGGATAATATTTTCTTAAAGACAGAGTGCAATCACTCGACTCAGCATACCAAAAACTGTTCCAGTTTCTTGTTCAAGTTTATTATAATTTTAGTTTGTTGTAATACTTAGCAGTTACTTATTTTTGTTTCCTGCATCATTGTGACCAATAAGTTTAAGACAATATTTTGCTTACTGTAACTGCTGCAACATGGCTGGAAACATGACTGATTCTGTTGTTGCTGCTGCTGCCGCTACTGTCTAAGGCAGTAACTATGCTGCCTTCCCCGCTGCTTTGCCCAAGGCACGTCCGCTGCCTTTGCTGTTCCACCCTCCGCATTCCACCATGAACGCCCTGAGAAATTCATGGGCTCAAACTTTAAGAGATGGCAGCAGAAGATGATGTTCTACTTAACTGTTATGGGCATGGCCCGATTCCTAACGGAAGATCCTCCACAAGCTGGAGATGAAATGGACCATTCGCCTTCTGAAATGGGTGAAGGGGGCCTTGGTATCCATGTCATTAATGACATGAAAATGGTTCTTGATGCATGGAATCATAGTGATTTCATGTGTAAGAATTACATATTGAATTGCTTGGCAGACCCTCTCTACACGGTCTATTACACCGTTGGCACTGTCAAAGAGCTGTGGGAAAAACTGCAAAAGAAGTACAACGCACAAGATGCGGGTACTAAGAAGTTCATCGTTGGGAAATTTCTAAAATTCCAAATGGTGGATAGTAAGACAGTGATGTCCCAAGTCCAGGAATTCCAAATGATTCTACATCACCTGGATTTGGAAGGAATGAAACCAAATGAGCAGTTTTTGGTTGCATCGCTGATTGAAAAGTTACCTCCTTCGTGGAATGAGTTTATGAGTTACTTAAAACTCAAGACAAAGGAGATGACCTTTGAAGAGCTTATTATCAAACTCCAAATCCAGGAAGATAATAAGAAGGCCTTGCCTAGGGGTAAACAACCTGCTGAGGCAAAGGCAAATCGGCCGAGGCCAAAGGGAACCCAAGCAAGAAGCGGAAGTTCCAGAAAGACGGCAAGGCCCACGCAGCCGAGATGTTCAGAGGTAACTGTCACCACTGTGGGAAACCTGGTCATAAGATCAAGGAATGTCGCAAGCTCAAGACTGAGCAATAACAGAAAGCCAAGGCTAAAGGCAAGGCGCATGCTAACGTCGTGAAGGACACGCTCCTGGATGACATGATTGAGGAGTTCTCGGCAGTGGTGCTAAAAGCAAACCTGGTTGAGAATCCGATACAGTGGTGGATGGACACAGGTGCTACCAGACACATCTGTTCCAACATAGATGCCTTCTCCACTTATACACCGGTTATAAATAAGAAGTTGTTCATCGGCAACAACGCTTCGTCTGACGTGCTGAGGATAGGAAAGGTGGTCCTGAAGATGACTTCTGGAAATGAGCTCACTCTGAAGAAAGTGATGGACGTCCCTGAGATTAGAAGAAATTTAATTTCAGGACCTTTATTGGCTAATGCTAGTTTTAGGGTTGTGTTTGAATCCAATAAGTTTGTACTCACAAAGAATGACACTTTTGTGGGGAGAGGCTTCGTCTGCGAAGGCCTCTTCAAAGTGAATGCCATGTCTGTAATGCGTCCAAGTAATAAAGTTGAACCTTCTTCTTATTTGCTTGAGTCTTCTAATTTATGACATCATAGATTAGGACACGTTAACTACAAGTCTATCCAAAGGCTGGTAAACATGGAGTTGTTGCCGTCTATCGACGTAAACCCTCCACATAAGTGTGAGGTGTGCGTAGAGGCAAAACTCACCAAGCTTCATTTTTGATCTGTAGAAAGGAATACCGCTCCTCTAGAACTTATTCACACAGATATATGTGATTTGAAGTTAGCACAAACTAGAGGGGGGAACAAGTACTTTGTCACATTCATTGATGATAGCACAAGGTATTGTTACCTTTACTTGTTGAAAAGTAAAGATGAAGCCTTTGAAGCATTCCGACGTTACAAAGCAGAAGTTGAGAACCAACTAAGCCTACGGACTAAATCCATTCGTAGCGATAGAGGGGGAGAATACGTAGCGCCATTTGAGGAATATTGTGCCCAAGAAGGCATTGTTCATCAAACGACGGCTCCATACTCACCTCAATCGAATGGTGTGGCAGAACGTAAGAACCGCACATTGAAGGAAATGATGAATGCATTGCTCATCAATTCCGGTCTTCCCCAAAATATGTGGGGAGAAGCCGTCCTTACCGCTAATACGATTCTTAACAGAGTTCCACATAAGAGTAAGGACAAAACTCCATATGAATCATGGAAGGGAAAGAAACCCACCTACAAATACTTTAAGGTATGGGGTTGTTTGGCAAAGGTTGAAGTACCCAAGCCAAAGAAGGTCAAGATTGGGTCTAAGACTATAGATTGCATATTCATCGGATATGCAAATAATAGTAGTGTTTATCGCTTCTTAGTGCATAAGCCAGATATTCCAGATATCCACCAGGGTATAATCATGGAATCAAAGAATTCTCAATTCTTTGAAGGTACCTTTCCTAGAAAGGAAAAATACATAACCTCTCGCAAACGATTTTATGAACAAAGCTCTCAGGAACCGGGAGTCGTTGACGGCCCGGATCTAGATAGTTTAGATCTAGCGGATCTCGAAGTGGCTGAATATCCGGAATCTAGTGTTCCAGATTCTTAGAACTTAGAGACCCCAGAGATGGAACTAAGGCGAAGTAAAAGGGCCCGGAAGGATAAATCCTTCGGTCCTGACTTTGTAGCTTATATGGTTAATGACGAACCAAGGACAATTGCTAAAGCGTTGTCAACTCCAGAGGCACCGCTGTGGAAAGAAGCTATTGAGAGTAAAATAGGCTCCATTCTGCATAACCATACTTGGGAGTTGGTTGATCTTCCTCCGAGAAATAAACCATTGGGTTGCAAGTGGATACTCAAACAGAAATATAAAGAAGATGGGTCTATAGACAAGTACAAGGCCAGGCTGGTAGTCAAGGGCTATCGGCAGAAAGAAGGTCTTGACTACTTCGACACGTACTCCCCGGTATCTCGGATGACATCCATACGGGTATTCATTGCGATCGCAGCTTTGCGTGACCTTGAGATATATCAAATGGATGTCAAGACAGCCTTCCTAAATGGTGATTTGGAAGAAAAAAATTATATGGACCAACCCGAGGGGTATGTGGTTCAAGGGCAAGAGAAGAAAGTCTGTCGGCTTGTCAAATCTCTGTACGGGCTGAAACAAGCCCCGAAGCAATGGCACGAAAAATTTGATAGTACTCTACCTATCGAAGGGTTTCGCCATTAATGAGTGTGATAAATGTGTCTACACGAAAGGTAACTCTAACTCATTCGTCATGATATGTCTATACGTAGATGACATGTTGATCACAACAAGCAGTCCTAGGGTAATCCTAGAGACTAAGAACATGTTGAAACAATGCTTCGACATGAAGGATATGGGTATCGCAGATGTCATCTTAGGGATAAAAATCTCTAAGACGTCTGACGGACTGGTCTTATCTCAGTCTCACTACATCGAGGATGTTTTGAGAAAGTTCGAGATCTTAGACAGTTCACCGATAAAGTCACCAATGGATACAAATCAAAAGCTTGATAAAAATCTTGGTGCACCCGTATACCAGGAGCAATATGCATAGGTGATCAATAGTTTGATGTATATAACAGACTGCACCCGATCTGATATTGCTTATGCAGTCAATAAGTTGGCTAGGTTTACCCGTAATCAGAGTGATGATCACTGGAAGGCGTTGAATCGGGTATTACAATACCGAAATACACGTTAACTTTCGGGTTACATTATTCGAGATATCCAAATTTGTACTAGAGGGTACGAAGGATGCAAACTGGATATCGATATAGAGAACACCAAGTCCACCAGTGGGTATGTATTTACAATTGGTGGTGGGGCTATGTCTTGGAAATCCTCTAAGAAAACTTGCATCGCCCGATCTACAATGGAATCGGAGTTTATCGCTTTAGACAAAGCAGGAGAAGAAGCTGAGTGGCTTCATGACTTCTTAGAGGATGTTCCGTGTTGGAACAAACCCGTACCTTCGGTAATAGTCCACTGCGACAGCCAGTCGGCTCTAGGAAGGGCACAAAATGCTATGTACAACGGCAAGTCTCATCATATTCGACGGAGGCATAAGACCGTTAGGCAGCTGATCACCACGGGTATAATATCCATTGATTACATTAAGTCAAAGGATAATATAGCAGGCCCGCTGACAAAGGGCTTACCCAAGGATCAGATGGTCTGTCTGTATAGGGGAATGGGCTTAAAACCCAAAGTATAAGGACCAATACGATGGTAACCCAACCTTACTAACTAGGAGATCCCAGTAATTTGGTTCAATGGGAAAACTAAGCTGTAAAGGTTCAGTTGATCGCTTCAGTGGAAGCATGAGCACTTCGGATAGTGATTTCTGTAAAGAAACACCAAATCCAAAGTCGTTCCCGCGATAGATGTTAAGTGCTATCTGCAGTATGGGTAAAGGTTAAGTTTTCAAAACCTTTAATGATCCTCAACAGTTGAGGTTAGGTTTGGGGAAACTTTTAATGGTTCCTAACACTTGTGAAGTGGGGTATAGCAGGATACCTTGTAGGAGACCACCTATTTAAGTGCGAGGACGGGCCGCCTAAAATGAACGTACTTAAGAATCCAAGAAGTTGTCCATGGCCACAACAGATAAAACATACGAAGAAGAGAGTAAGGGAATTTGTTGTGTTGGTACTATTGACTTGGCTTACACTAAACACTGACGGTTCAAGACATCACGTTCACCGCGCAGTAAGTAAGTCCGATGGTATTTAACTATGGAAGGTTCAAAGTTGAAGCTACCTCTCCTTATGCAACATCGGTTCGCTGAAATATTGCTGGAAATGAAAAGGCACTATGTGAGTGCACCAAAATCTCTTTCAAGAGGGGATTGTTGGAAATTTGCCTTTGGCGGGAGTTGCGTCCGACCAACTTTAACGGCTTAAACACTAGTGTTCCACATGTTGGAGAATTCGGTTCTTCACACGTGCATAATCTACTAAGTAAGTAAATGACCGTAGGACCAAGGATCGTCAAATTTCATTGAGAAATGAAAGAGATATTGGTCCACGAAGTGAGGTGTTTGAAGCATGGAAAAGTGTGGTATTGAGACCAATTCTCCTTCATCGATGGGGGAAGAAAGAATTGTTTTGTTTATAAGTCTCAAATTTGGCTTGGGGTTTGGGACGCCAAGGGGTATCCCATGTGTTTAAAGGAGGGAGGACCTAGATGTGCTTCGGTTCGAGGAAAGCCCACACGCGCGCCGCCGCCGCCCACCCATCCCATCCGGTCCTGGTTGTGGGCTGTGGGCTGTGCTTCTTCTGATATTATCTTTTTGGACCAGAATTATTTCATATGTACAGTTTGGTCCCTGAAGTTTCAAGAAAGTCAAAACTTTGCTATATGTACAATTTGGTCCCTGAAGTTTCAAGAAAGTCAAATTGGGAGAGAACTTTGTGGTTTCTGGAACGTCAACCAGCACTCAATTCAGTCATTTATTTTTGCTGAATTAATCTTCCTAAATGTCAATCCGTTGCACATCAATTCACCATTTATTTTGGTGAATTACTACCTCCATAATTGCCATTACTTGGCCAGTAACATCAATTATGTGGGCAGTTGGTAAGCCTCTCCTTCAACTATATAAAGGACCATTTGCACAATTGTTGAGACAGACAGAAACATAAAAACGAAATCAGTTCTTCCTACTACATTCCAGCATCATTTCATTACTCAAAATTCTTCACGGTAGCACTTGAGTTTCCTTTGCTCATTTGTTCATTTGCTATTTTATCTTGAGAGACAATTGTTCAGGACGTAGAAAGGATACATACGGGGCAATATTGTCTAAAGATAGAGTGCAATCACTCAACTCAGCATACCAAAAATTGTTCCAGTTTCTTGTTCAAGTTTATTGTAATTTCAGTTTGTTGTAATACTTAGCAGTTACTTATTTCTGTTTCCTGCATCATTGTAACCAACATACTCCACCCCATACAACATAGCTGGTCTTATAACCACGTTATAAAACTTACCTTTAAGTTTTGGAGGCACATTCTTAAAACAACCAATTTGAAAAATACATTTATCAATATTAGAGTAGCAATTTGTGTTTGACCAAAGATCTAAATTTGCTTCTAAAGAAATTTACTTTTTTTCAACTTCTAAAAAGTAAACTTCTATTAATCAAGAACAATTACGTATGTTTTCCTGAAAACTTGTCCAAACACCACAATTCTTTAAAAAATAAAATTTTGTTTCGAGAAAATTATAAGTACCATTAACTTCGACCTAGAATTAAGCTTTGCCAAACAGGGTATAAAGCAAAAAATTTAGGTGCCATTAACATGGGACTTGGCTTACTTTTGTTATTCTTTCTTGTTTACTAACTGGCAACTAGCCACACTTCCAGAACTCCATTAAGATTAACAGAGAAATGGTAGCATAGATACCGTTTAAAGAGTAATTTATCTTATCTAGAGGGGTCAGCTTGCTGGCAGGGAGTCAACTTTGCGGTCTTAGGGTCGCAAGTTCGATTCTCCCCTCCGGATATCGTCCTCCGGGGCACATACATGTGGTAAAGCCTGGGCGCTAAAAGCCTCGCGGGCATGTTGCAGTGTGGGTTCGGTCTCCGCCAAGCCTTGTGGATGGGGCCTGTGGGGGGGTCAACCTTGTAGCATTGATCCGTTGGACGCAAGCAGACACTGACCATGTGTGCACATCCCGCGATTTACCTGGTGGTGGGGTGCTGAAGGACCGGTCCCATCATCTCCAGGACGTCTGGGTAATACCAGTGAAGTAGTCAGGCGCAAGCCTGGAAATCTGGATTATCAAAAAAAAAAAAAAAAGAGTAATTTATCTTAATTAATTATAGTCAGATGACACATGGATCAGTGTCTAAAGAAAAGGACATGGTTGATTAAGACATAAGTTGACAGCTAGCATATAATCTGGTCATTAGCAATCGAACCAATAAACACAATTTTATATTTCATCTTTCATCTTGAATACCTCAAAAAAAAAAAAAAAAAAAAAAAAAAATAATAAACACAATTTTATAATATCTTTCATCTTGAATACCTCAAATTTGCATGTGCAAGAGTACTCTCCTTGACTTCTGATGGTTGTTTTCAGGAAGGTTATGTCATACATGTGTAGCCAATAGCAGGCTTCATGAGATTCACCTAAAGCTCATACTCTAGTTGATTTTATTATGCATGTCTAAATAGGAAGATCAAAGTTTTCCGAACTGATCGTTTAAACCAAATTAAGTACATTAATAAATATAATTGAATGGAAGTTGTGGACATGGTGGTATATTTCGGGGAAAATGATATAAGAGAGACTAAGCGCTACAATAACCTGGGGTTGGAGACTAGAATTTCATTCAGCTCAAATAACTTATTTAGATGAACAGAGTTATTGAAAATAAGTTAAATAACTTATTTAGATGAACATAGTTATTGATATTTGTATTGGTGGAAGGTAACAGATACCCTTAGAATAAATTAAGGTGTACGCAAATTAATTCGAGTATCAAGTGAAAAAAATAGTTACTTATTTATATACCTGAGAAGCTTCGCATCATTGTGAATTATGAATATTGAACCTAACTTTATATAAAAAAGTAATATTTTAAAAATATTTATAAAAAATGTTTGTAAAAGAACTCGACTGTCAAAATAGTGTCACATATAAAAAGTGAAAGAAGGGGTGTAGTTTGCGCACATCATGTTGTGTATCTAGTTAATACCATGTCCGCTCTAATTATGATTGGACACGAAGTTTAAATAAAAATAAAAATTTATGATTTAAAATAAGTCATTGATATTTGTGTGACTATAAATCATATCATTAAGAGTAACATGAAATTTTAAGGTTAAATTATATCTCTCTTCGTTCCAATTTATGTGACAACTATGTCCTTTTTAGTTAGTTTAAAAGAAACAATTCATTTCTATATTAGTAACATTTTTATTTTAAACTTTCAATTTTATCTTTTTAATGAGAATTGAACCTTCGTTAGGATGACACACTTCTATTCCGGGGACAAGTATGTGTTCCTCATGACAGTGACCTGTGCCATGATATTTTGGAGGAGGCGCATAGCTCACCTTTTTTCATGTATCTAGAAAGCACGAAGATGTACAAGACGATCCACCCACATTATTGGTGGAAAGGTATAAAGAGGGATGTCATTGAGTATGTAGCTAAATGCTTAGTGTTCCAGCTGGTTTAGACTAAGCACTAGAGATCAACAGGACCCTTACAACCAGTTCAGATACCACGGTGAAAGTAAGACGAGATAGCCATAAACTCTGTCTTTGGATTGCCAAAGACTGCAAGACAACATGACGCTATTTGGATGATTATTGATCGGCTGACCAAGTCAACTCACTTCCTGCCGATATATAGCCACGTAATTTTACAAATCTTTCTTTCATTTTTAAATTCGTGTACAATCAAATACCTTCACATAAATTAGGACAAAGGTATACTAAATATAAAAATATATTATTTTTATTGAGAAAATACATAAAATCCCTCCTAAACTTGTCGTCAAAACTTTAAAAATTTAACTTTACGGGTGTTTATATACCCCTATTCTTATATGAAGTGGAATAAACACCAAATTGAAATTATTATACCAAGCTCACATTGTGAGGTGTATTACACATGTGCCACGTCATAGCCATATCAGCATCACATCAATGCCATGTCAGAAATTATCTTAATTTTTGATTTTTTAATCTACGTTTTCCCATATCCTCTCCCAATCTCTCTGACCAAATTCTTCAATCGCCTCCTACCTCCGTCGACGGAAACCTCTGCATATTCCAACTTTATCGAAGCACGGAGGAAAATAATTTCCAATGTTGAACCACCAAGCACTTCATTGACATTCGTGGTTAAATTATCTAAATATTTTATTTTACTGAGCCAACGAATTCATCGCCGGAAGTACTGAATTTTGGAAATTCTGTGTTAGTTCCAAGTGTTCAAGAGCTTGCGAAGAGCACCTAACCAATATTCCGGCCAGGTTTGTCCATCCGGGATAGGAATCTCCGACAGTATCAGGGGATTCCATTGATTATGAGCTTCAAAAGATTCACTCTATTCTAAAAATTGGGGTTTCCTCCGGGTCTTCCATTCTTCTTAATTTGCTTAGTTACTAAATTATTCCTTACTTTACTTGGCTCCGGCGTCGGTGGTGTCCTCACCGCCAGCGGATTAGAAAAAGAAGAAGAAAGAAATGAGAATTTGTAGGGTGGACAATGGTCAATGGCGGTGGTGATGTCTTAGCCGTGGAGGATCGAAGCGGAGTGAGAAATCATCAGGCGGCGAGTCTTGCGATTTCTCCGACGACACTGATTCGATGACTTCTTCGTGGTCGATTTTGATAGAATATTATAAAAATTTTCCCGTATCATTATATATCTTTTATATTTGGTTAGTTTATATTCCGATTGTAATTAAGAAGATTAGTTACCTAGTTTGTAGCTATGTAAATAATCATGTAATACTATATATTGTACCGAATAATCAATGAAAAGGCAGGGAACATATTCTTATATGGTATCAGAGCCAGGCTCATTCCAATTTTTTGTTCACCGATGTTGGACACCCAAATTATATTATCCACGCTCTAGTTAACAAGGTCTGGGCGTGCGAAAGAGTGTTAAGAGTCCCACATCGGATATGGAATGGAAACATGAACTCCTTATATGAACTTGGACGATCTTCACCCTACAAGCTAGATTTTGGGGTGGAGTTAGGCCCAATATTTATTCCTTTATGGTATCAGCAGTCAAAACCCTAAAATTACCCTAAGTTGTCATCGGCCCCCTACCGTCGCCGACCACTCTTTCCCTATCTCTCTCGACCTCTCTCTCTTTTCTCTCCCAAATTCCATCCTGCTCTTGTTGTTAACAACATCAAGAATTTCATTCCAATTACCCTTGAGATTGAAAAAGTCCAGTATTCCTCCTAGGCAGAACTGTTTAAGATCCATTGTCGTGTGTACAAAGTCATCGATCACATCATCCCACTAAATCAAAGCCCCTAGAGACACATGATGTTTCTGATGATGAATTTTGGTCACGCTTAGATGCAGTTGTTTTACAATGAATCTACGACACAATCTCGAACAATATATTACATACAATCAATGAAATCGACGCCACCGCATGACAAACGTGGGAGTGATTGGAAAGTATTTTTCATGATAACAAGACACAACGTGTCTTGTATCTAGAAAATCAATTTAAGGACATTCAGCAGGACGATTTTCCTAATGTGTCGGCCTATTGTCAAGAGCTTAAGATGATTGGAAATCAACTCTTCAACATCGGTGCACCGGTTATAAATCAATGATTGGTGATGCAACTTATTGCGGGTTTGAATGAAACTTCTGATAGCATCGCTACCATCCTCCAACAAATCGCGCCATTGCCTCCAATTTATGAGGCCCGTTCGAGACTTATCCTTGAAGCAATTCGGAAAACCAAAAAGGTAGCTGCCAATGCAAGCACTGCAGCAACCGCCCTCGTAACCACCGGCGGCACAACTGCTGACCTGAAGTGCTCGGCTCCTGTCCCATACCACTGGCAAGCCAATGATCTAAAATATGGCTCACATTCCTGGGATAACAACAAAGGAAGAAATTTCGGAAACAACTGCGGTGGCTGAGGCAGAAACAGTAGCAGTGGCGGTAGGAGGCAGTCCCCGCCAGCAGCCACCCGCGGTGGTAGACGTGGCAGCAACCTCCGTCGTGGGCTGCATACCCGCCATGGGCAGCATGGGGCCAGCACGCATAGGCTGTTCTAACATGCCTCTACCTGACGACATCCTGGACCCAACCTCTGGCCCGACAACCACAGCCCGACATTCTCGGCGTACGTCCATAACAGTCATACAATGCATAATTCTCTCATCCTTCAACCTATGCACCGACGGATATTGAGGTGGTAATGAACACGATGTCTCTCAACGATCCAAATGACAGTTGGTACATGGATACTGGCGCGTCATCCCATATGACGACATCCCAAGATACTCTCTCATTTTATTTCAGTATGAATAATTTATACCGTAATATTATTGTTAGTAGTGGACAAGACATTCCCGTTCGAGATTATGGACAATAATCCCTCTCCCCACTACACCCCCCATTATCTTTAAAAAATGTCCTCCATGTCTATGTACATCGCTTCACAACCGACAATAAAGTTCCCCCTGAATTTGATCCATTTGGTTTTTCTGTGAAAGACCTTCAAACATGGATGCGAATATGAGATGTGATAGCACCAGAGACCTCTATCCTATCACCACCACCGTCTGCCATCCAGCCTCCTCTCCATCAACCTTTGTAGCTATTTCGTCTAGTTTATGGCATAACAGATTAGGACATCCGGGAGATTCTGTTTTACTCTCCCTTAGCAAAAATAAATTTATTGACTGCAAACATGTCTCTTATCCTCTTGTTTGTGAATTTTGTGTTTTGGGAAAACATGTCAAGTTGCCATTTATTCTTCATCCACCTGTATTTTAATGCCATTTGATATCATACATTGTGATTTATGGACTTCTCCTATTTTAAGCACGGCCGGGCATCAATATTATATGTTATTTTTGGATGATTATTCCAACTTCATGTGGACTTTTTCCATTGGTAATAACTCCCAAGTCTATTCTATTTTTTTTTCCTTTAGTGCCTTCATTAAGACACAATTTGAAAAGAATATTAAATATTTTCAATGTGGCAATGGAAAGGAATTCAATAATAAACAATTTAAACTTTTCTACGCCAAATACGGCGTTATTTTTTATTTTTCCTGTCCCCACACCTCTCCACAAAATGGCAAAGCCGAACGAAAGATTAGAACCATAACCAACTTACTTCGTGCTCTCCTTGCTCACGCCTCTATCCCCTATATTTTTAGCATAACGCTCTATTAATGGCAACATATCTCTTGAACATTCTCTCAAACAAGTCTCTCAAACACATGTCTCCCACTCAAATTCTCTATCTTTGGGATCATTCCTATAAGCATTTACAAACTTTCGGATGTCTATTCTACCCTCTTCATCCCTCCACTCAAATCAATAAGCTGCAACCTCGGTCCACCCTGTGTGTCTTTCTTGGTTACCCCCTTATGCATCGAGGTTGCAACTGTTACGACTTATCCAGCAAAAAAATAATAATTTCTAGGCATGTCATATTTGATGAGTCCCAATTCCCATTTGCCAAACTCCATTCTCCACCTCTGAATTTCTATGACTTCTTAAATGATGGCCTGAATCCCTTTCTAATTCATCACTTGTCAAATCAGTCGCTATCCTCACTGACTCCCGACCCAATTCCTGCCATCCCAAGTCGGGTAGACCACCAAGCCCCGCAACGGGAACCTCGAAACAACCACTCTCGGCTTTCCAACACCGCTACCTCATCTCGGCCCCACTTTCCCAATCCCATTACTTTCCCGATCCCGCTGCCTCGTCTCGATCCCACCTTCCCGAACCCGTCCACCCCCGTGGTACCCATATAGACAATGGAAACACGTGTTATGCACAACATTTCCAAACCCAAACGACAATTTAATTTATCGAATTCGATTGCCCATTCACCTCTTTCTCCAACCCGAAAAATGCATTGTCCTATCCTAATTGGAAAACTGCCATGATTGCTGAATATAATGCTCTTATTAAAATAAGACGTGGGATCTAGTGCCCCATCCTCTTGATGCTAATGTTATTTGTTCTATGTGGATTTTTCGTCATAAAAGAAAATCTGATGGTTCTTTTGAGAGGCACACTCTATGGACTGAAACAGGCTCCTCATGCATGGTACCAACGATTTGTTAATTTTGTATCCTCTATTGATTTTTCACATAACAAATCTGATCATTCACTTTTCATCTATAACAAGGGTAATGCCATGACATACATCCTATTATATGTTAATGATATCATCCTAACTAATCTTCTGATGCACTTCATCGATCCATTATGTCACTCTTTGCCTCTGAGTTTGCTATGAAGGATTTGGGCCCCCAAGCTATTTTTTTAGCATTGCTGTTACTAGACATGCATGTGGCTTGTCGAGGAGATTCTTGACTGAGCAGACATGACGTCTTACAAACTGACCCACACACCAGTAGACACTAATTCCAAACTCATTGCTTCTCTCGAGTTCTCTATATGCCGACCTGACTCACTATCGCAATTTAGCAAGAGCATTGCAGTATCTCACTTTCCCGAGACCAGAATATCATATGCCGTGCAACAAATATGCTTAAATATGCACAACCCGACGGATGAACATATGAATGCACTCAAACGTATTTTGCGATATGTCCAAGGTACTCTTCACTTCGGCCTACACCTGTACAAGTCCTCACTCTCTGGTCTCACCTCTTATTCTGATGTTGACTGGGGTGGATGTATGGACACTCGTCGATCCATGTCAGGTTACTATGTATTCCTCGAAGATAACTTGCTTTCTTGGTCTTCTAAAAGACAACCTACTCTTTCTCGATCCAGTGTTGAGGCCGAGTACAAAAGAGTAGCGAATGTTGTTTTGGAGTCTTATTGGATACACAACCTTCTACTGGAACTTCACTGCCTAATCCGCAAGGCTACATTGGTCTACTGCGATAATGTAAGTGCAATATATCTTTCCGGCAATCCCGTTCAACATCAGCGCACTAAACACATTTAAATGGATATTCACTTTGTACGTGAAAAAGTTGCTCGTGGACAAGTTCGCGTCCTTCATGTTCCTTCCTGCTATCAGATTGCTAACATATTTACTAAATGACTTCCGTGCATACTCTTTGATGATTTTTGAGCCAGTCTCAGCGTACGAGAACCTCCCGCTTCAACTGCGGGGGTGTGATAGAATATTACAAGAATATTCCTGTATCATTGTATATCTTTTATATTTGGTCAGTTTATATTTCGATTGTAATTAGGAAGATTAGTTACCTAGTTTGTAGCTATGTAAATAATCATGTAACACTATATATTGTGCAGAATAATCAATGAAAAGGCAGGTAACATATTCCTTTAGATTTCAACCTTTGAAACGATGGGAAGGAGGAGAGGGTGGGGCCATCTTTAATCTTTATTTTTTATTTTTTATTATATAATAATACACATGTTAGAGGGCCCACCCTTAGTTTTATTTTATTTACACTCTAAATTTCTTTTTCTTTTCTTTTTTTGCCACATAAACATTTTGGGTGGTTTTTATTTTACTTCAAACAAGAATAAGAAGGGTAAATAAACACCCGTGAAATTAAATTGATAAAGTGAATTTTGGCGATAAATTTAGGGGGCTTTTATGTATTTTCTCTTCTTTTTTTTTACTTTACTAAAAAAGAAAAAATATTATATAAATTAGGACGAAACACATTAATAAGTTATTGAATGTCTTGATTCATGAAGCATTGGGTGTTGGGTCGGCGTTTCTCGAAGGAAATGCAGCTGGCTGTTGCCATCCTTTTTTTAATATTCAATTTTTCGACTTACGTCAGACTATTTCTGAAGATAGTAATCTCAATTTTTCAGCATTGCTATCAATAAATTGCGAATTGTGACAGAATGATCATCCATCCTTTTGTGGGTAAGATAGGGAGCCGACAAACAGTATCTTTACTTGGATTTTCTCTCTCAATGGGCGAGACCACTACTTACTGGAGTACTGTAAGATTCAGTGAGGACACAAAACGTAAAAAAAAAAAAAAAGAATACCAGAGTTGCAAAGCTATATAGGGAAAGTACAAAAAACAGTTGTAGAGTTGTCCTTATTTTTGGCTGATATGATCCAACAAATGTGGTAGTGCCCCCTAATTGTGTCAGCGCTAACCTCGCGTTCTTTCTCCCAAAGCCCCCTCTGATCCTTCATGTGTGCTCTCGTATTTTGCGGTCAAATCATGTGGTTTCAATTTTTTTTTCTTTTCCAAATGTAATGACTAGTTTTGATGTGTTTGGAAACTGGAAATGGACATAACTAGGACTATTATTTGGTCCAAATTGTGGATTTAGTACTTTACTAAGAGTCAATAGACAA
Organism: Anisodus tanguticus; assembly: GCA_034509755.1. Lineage (NCBI taxonomy): Eukaryota > Viridiplantae > Streptophyta > Magnoliopsida > Solanales > Solanaceae > Anisodus > Anisodus tanguticus. Next base: position 20,608,494 of record CM067551.1, read on the forward strand.
GTACACGTTGCTTCTCATTGGATCAGATTAATTAGAACTTCTAACATTGATTTTCTCTGTTCTCCTTAGTCAATGTTTATTCATGTATATGTACTTCGAAAGTCATCTTAATTTTCTTTCTATTAAATATTAATCCGATCCCTAGAAGACTAAAATTATTCAATTGAACCACCCTTTCATTCAATAGTATAGCTACATATATATATACGTACACCTCCAGCTATGAAATTAATTTAAGGAATGAAATTAACAGGAGTTGCACAGAGTTCTTAACATAAATATCTTCGGCAAATCACGAGGGAAATTAAAGGCTGAGATCTAGAAGATGAAGTTTCAAATAAATTGACCCGCTAGATACGGGGGATATTTGACACTTTTCAAATGTCAAGTATACTGAAGCATAACGGACCCACGGTTGCTAAAACTGAGGAAAATTAAAGAACCTCACAAGACTTGAGAGTTTGCACAAGACATATAATATGCTCCATGTGGTTATTGGAAAAAATGAAACTAGACCAGCCTCTCCACTTTACGCTCACGATGCAACCCCCACCCCACCCCCCACATGTTCTTCAGTCCTATAAAGTCCTACTCCATTTAATTTTGTTAGAGATTTAAGTTATATACACTAGTAATATAATAATTATATTATATTATTAATGAAATTTAACTTATTACATATTACTTATCATTTATTTTAAGTTGATTACGATTAGTTTTAAATAGGGTTACATACATTTACCTTTTAAAATACTTGGTTATGTCAAAACCTTTTACGCGTTCAATATATATGGCTTACACTCATAAAATGAAGCAATTATCATCGTTTGTACTCTCCAATTTACTCGTTTTCGTTCTTACTTTTAGGAGTTTGCTCATATTTGGAAAAGAAATATAGAAATAGTGCTAGCATAGAACAAATTACAGCTAGTAAGTAGCAACATATAAGACACAACGTTCCATGCAAGTAGTAGTAACATAATACAATATGGTAGGAAGATGTTATTTTGAAGAAAAAAAAGGGAAATGCTTAACCAGTCAAGGATAGTATCTATGCATGTGAGGAAGAGAAGGTTTTCGTTTTGTTTTCTTAGTCAACGAAAATGAAGAAAGTTTAATGATCGAGACAGGCCAACGAAATTGACACGAGGAATTTTAAATACAGAATGAGGGGTTTAGGATTTCAACAACTATACATTTTACATGATAATATTTGAGAAACATGAAGCTCTAAAAATAAAAGAAAAAATTTAGACATAGAATAAACATATACTACTGCATGACATGTCAAAATCACCCTAAACACCTTGTAATTTTCATGCTGACTCCTATAAGAGTATATTACTAATGACAAAAAGAGACATTCAATAGAAAATTCAAATACAAGAAAAAATCCTTTTCATAAGTCAAAAGATAAAAAATGTCATAAAGAGTATCTATTGAACCGAATGATCAAACCTTGATTGATTTCCTTGTATGAACCACTGAGAGGAAGGGGAGAGGGGGTAAACACTTATAAATTCGCACTCGATATTTATATAAAATTACTAAATTTAATTTTAACAGTTAAATATTAAATTTAAAATACATCACTTATCATGCTTAAGTAATATGTCGTGTGTGTATGTATATTTATGTGAATAGGAAAATACATATAATTAGATATAAAGTATCGATATCTCTTTTACGGAGAGAGAGAAGGGACGACCCATCCACCGCCCATTAGCACGCAGAATTAACAAAACCAAAGAACATATACACCATAACCCATACATAGTCAATCTAAGGGTGTGTTGGTAGGTAGTAAAATCTATTTTGTTGAAATATCTTCTATATCAGAAAATAAGTGAAAAATATCTTCTAAAAAAAAAGTTATTTTTTACTTATTTTTTAATGTTTAATAAGTAAGAAGAATATAAAATTTTAAGAACATATATTTATATATAATTTAAACAAATACTATGAGACGGGTGAAAGGGTTAGGGTGAGTGGAAGGTCGGGGTGAGGGATTGGGATGTGAGAGATGAGGCGGTGGGGGCAGGCGTGGATAGGTTGAGAGGGTTGGGAGTAAGGAAGAGATGATTAATGTGAAATATTGTCACTTATAAATTTGTTTTTTTTTATCTCAAAAGTCATTTTTCTAATTTTTAAATAAGAAAATATTTTTCTAACAATTTGACTAATCAAACATTAAAAATTTAAAATATTTTCCTCTGTACCAAACATACCTTTTAAGTCTCTTCTATTTCCTCAAGCTTAGCTAGCCCTAACACAAAGTTGCCACCTAACTTGTTGAAGTGAAGAATAGAAATACCCACAAATTCACCTCTTCTTATAACAAGACTAAGAGTAACTTGCCATAATCAAGATCCTCCACAAAAAAAAACCTGAAAGCAAGAAAGAGAAAACCAACACACACTTTTTAAGCCTCCCCCACTATCCATCTTTCGAATCATTACTTCCTTTCCTTTCCTTAGTACTTCCATTTTTGTAGAAAAAAGTATAGAAATACTAAAGTAAAAGGCTATGGATGAGGAAGGAGATCAGATGAACAGAAGGCCAAGAGGCAGACCCGCTGGATCTAAAAACAAGCCCAAGCCACCCATTATCATAAACCGAGACAGCGCCAACGCCCTCCGAACACACATCATCGAAATCGCGGACGGTTGTGATGTAATGGAAAGCGTTTCAATTTTTTCCAGGAGAAGGCAAAGAGGAGTTTGCATTATGAGTGGAACAGGCAACGTTACTAATGTGAACTTAAAACAACCAGCCTCACCTGGTGAGATTGTAACTCTACACGGTCGATTCGAGATCTTATCGTTATCCGGATCATTCCTGCCACCGCCAGCTTCTCCAGCAGCTTCGGGGTTGACTATATATTTAGCTGGCGGACAAGGACAAGTGGTGGGAGGAAGTGTGGTTGGGACGCTTATGGCGTCTGGGCCGGTGGTTATTATGGCTGCTTCGTTTAGTAATGCTGCTTACGAAAGGCTTCCATTAGAAGAGGATGATCAGAATCCTCTTCCAATGCCAGGAGGTCCACTAGGATCCCCTGGAGGACAACAGCAACAATTACTAGGTGACCCATCGATGTTTCATGGAACACCGCCACCAAATCTTCTCAACTCCATTCAGTTACCTCCTGAAGGCTATTGGTCAACGTGCCGACCTCCATTCTAACTTGAAGGAATTCATACAAGGGTATTTTTTGCCTTGATTTTTTTTCAATTACCTTAGAGAGATCAGGAAGACGGAAGATGAATAGTGCGAATTGAACCTACATTTATTGTATGGAGGACTCCGACCAGCACCATAGACTATAAGCCTTAATGGTAAATTTTTCTCTTGATTCACTTGTCTAATTAGCTTAAACTCCCACTCCCTATCCAAGACCAAGAGTTGTTAGAAAATATTTTTAGGAAAAGGATTTTTTTTCTGGGCGTTGACCATTTGAATTACGTAGTTCGTTATTCTTTCCTTTAGATACCTCTTACTTTTGAATTGCATCCTTTCTGGACTAGGTTTATGTATTGTTGGTTTGATGATGATCAGGTTATATGATATGCTTGTAATTTGATCAAATAATGAGCTTTATAAATTCGTCATTTCTTGGTGAGTCCCTTGAGCTAATAAAAGAATTTAAATCTTTTAAACTAAAGCAAGTAAATGTTTGTGATTTTCAAGATTTCAGCAGAAAATTAAGGAATATCATTCCACAATCATTATACTAGATTGCAGAACCGAGGACTAATAAAGTATGGTTTTCTTCATTGCAATAGCATGCAGTATATGTACACAAGCTGACCTCAAGAGTTTTGTTAAAAATTGTTTGACTTACCTAGCTCTCTGTAAGGGTGAATTTCACAAATGGTAACTTAATTATCACTTTTTTCATACACGTAACTTAACTATCTTTTGTAACACAAAAATCACTTAATTTTGAGCAACTAACATAAAAGTTACTAAAATCACTTTTATGTGTCAATAAACCACTTTCCCTTGAATACTTATTTTTTATTCTTTTTTATTAAAATCTAATAAATAAAATTTTAATAAAAAAGGTCCAATCCGACCCGACCCGACCCAAAATTCATATGAAAAGAGTAAATAACTCTTCATATTCTTCCTTTTTTCCTACTATTTTAAAATATTTGGTTGGACTTGAGAATCTAGATTATAATTTGAAATAACTACTGAAATAGTTTCGCCGTTAAATATACACTTGAAAAATAAGTATAGGATGAAATCATGATAATATCTTTCTGCTTTTGAAGGGAAGTATAATCTTTTTGATCTGTACACTTTGGTTAATTATGCAGATAATTAGTATTATCATTACTGAATTAATTGTTTAGTACTCCGTCACATTTTTTTGTTCTTCAAACTTTGTTTTCATTTGTTAAAGGTTACTTGTTAGCAAAAAATTTTATTAATTCATTTGGTAACGAAAATTATTATTGTCTATTTATTTTATTTAGCGCACTTTTTTATAAAGCAGAAAATACTAAAGATTTATTCGTTTGCGGTAGCCATATGTAGATGTCAACTTATCTCTCTATGTTTAAACACTGTTTGTTACTTGTTAGGCAAAAAAGTGAGTTTTTTTTTTTTTTACCATCTTCTTCATCTTCAACACAACCTCACAAAAGCTGAAACGAAAAGCGTTTTTTATAAAGCAGAAAATATGTGCAAATAAAGATCTTTACGGTGCGGAAGTAGATAGGTGCGGCGGAAGTAGATAAGTGCGGAAGTAGATGTCAACGATACTATCTCTAGACTCTCACAACATGTTTAAACAAAGATAATTTAGAGGAGAAAAGGTGGTTAAATCTAAACCAACATGTGCACCAGCAATAATATTTTGGGAGAGGGGTAGGCAAATACCTATAAAACGAAAGTAGAATTCATAGATGAACATGTACAAACTTTATTCTCAACAACACCTTTTTTCTTGGTTGGCCTTAAGCTCAAGTTTATATTACTTAATAATAAGTTTTCTTGTGTAGTAAGAACAATAATTTTAAAGCATTACTTAGTAATTAAAATTTTAATTGACTTGAGTAGCTAGAAGTATTACCTAGTATTATTTCAAACCAAACATGTTAAAATAGTAGGGAAAAGGGAAGAATATGAAGAGTTATTTACTTTTTTCATATGGATTTTGGGTCGGGTCAGGTTGGATCTTTTTTATTAAAATTTCATTTATTAAATTTTAATAAAAAAAGTAAAAAATAAGTTATTCAATGGAAAATGTTTTAGTGACTTTTGTATTAGTTGTTATTAATCTGTATTCCAAAAAAAATCAGTAAATAATAATTACTTAAAATAAACAGAATCAGTGTTGAAAAAATAAGAATAATTTTTTCAGAATATAATCGAGCCCACTTAGTTCAAAGTGTGTCCTTAAGGAAATTATTCCCCTCACAGTACTCGAGGTTGATGGAATATCCCCTCCCAGGATAGAACGATTATCTTACCAGAATAGTAGTACTCCAAATTCAGGTAGCGGCGAACCACTCAACGGCAGCATATCACACAGAATTTATTTGTGCAGAAGAAGAAGAAGTTTGTATTGTTCAGAAAATTCGTAAGTAAAATTCTGAGGAATCAAACGAATTTATAGCCATGGAAGTACTGTTTCTGAAGGTTTGCAACCCTTCTGAACAGTCACTAAAACTGGTGGGAAATTTAAATGTGGAAAAGAAATCGGGTCGTGGGTCAGACACGCGGATCCGGCCGGGTCGCGGGTCAGGGTCACTAACGGGTAGGATTGGATAAGTTAATTAATTTAATTAAATAATAATTAATTAAATAATTAAAAATTAAAGAAAATTTGGTCCAAAAAGATTATCAATCAATCAGATCATTTGACCGAATCCAAATCCAATTCCGAATCCAAAGCCGAAGCCGAGCCGAGCCGAGTGAGCGACGACGACGGCGCGAGGGGTCCTTGCCCCCTCAACCCTTTTACTGACAAGAAGGAGTAATTCTACTTATAAGTAGAAGAACTTTTCTTTCCACTACCGATGTGGGACAAATGTTTATTTTATAAAGCAAGAGGGAACTCCCACTTTTCTTTCCACAACCGATGTGGGACAACTCCCACTTTTCTTTCCAATCATTTCCCATTCATCAATATCAATACCCAACAATCCCCCACATGAATGGGGAATGGCTATAATATAAAAGTGCGGACAAGTGTGATATAAAAGCGAGAATTGACTGCATCTGGATAAGTAGGTTTTTCTTTGAACTTTCCGTAGTGAACTTATATCGGATATACTCGATCAATCGGTAGATTTGATATCTTTGAACCGTCGAACTTTGTTTTATACCTAGACAACATAAGTCACACAATCAACCCTCAACCGTTTATGGTTCTCACGGTTGTGTTCGTTTCAGCCATGAACATCTCCTAGTTTCATGAGTGCGTAGAGAATGGGCCTTCACTGTCATTCCCCTTTAAAGCGGCTTACACTTAACACTCACATAGGTGATTTCTAAACATATGGTCCTATAGCCACATTATCTGGTCATACACTCGCGATTTAGATAATCATTAAAGAACCTTAATGCTTTATTAACTCATTAACAAGCCATAAGGTTTTATCCTTATTTCTGAACATTGTCTTTATCCGAGAATGGGTTGAGTTATTTGACAATGTTGAACCGTCAGTCACAACTTTGTTTGATCTCTTGAACCTAGCTCTTGGGATCTCTAGTCTGCTAGGTAGAGTTACCGCCATGATGACTTGTCCTCGGCCTTAACCCCATTCCCATTGATGATCTACTAACTCCCTCTCTAGATAAGCATTTTGTAAGCGGATCCGCCATGTTATCTCTTGACTTTACATAGTCAATCGTGATAACGCCACTAGAGAGGAGTTGTCTAACGGTATTGTGTCTTCGTCGTATGTGATGAGATTTTCCGTTGTACATTACGCTCCCTGCCCTACCTATTGCTGTTTGACTGTCACAATGTATACATATATGAGCCAAAGGTTTGGGCCAGAATGGAATATCTTCTAAGAAATTCCGGAGCCATTCAGCTTCTTCACCGGCCTTGTCTAAAGCTATAAATTCAGATTCCATTGTAGAGCGGGCGATGCATGTCTGTTTTGATAATTTCCAAGACACTGATCCACCCCAATTGTGAAAACATAACCACTCATGGATTTAACTTCAGATGATCCGGTGATCCAATTTGCATCACTATATCCTTCGATCATCATGGGATATTTGTTATAATGCAAAGCATAGTCTTGGGTGTGTTTTAAATACCCCAAGACTCGTTTCATTGCCATCCAATGAGTTTGATTGGGATTACTCGTGAATCGACTCGGCTTGCTTATAGCACATGCTATATCCGGTCGTGTACAATTCATAATATACATCAAACTTCCCAAAACTCGAGCATAGTCCAATTGTGAGTCACTTTCACCTTTATTCTTTTGAAGTGCAAAACTTACATCAATTGGAGTCTTTGCAACATTGAAATTTAAATACTTAAACTTGTCAAGTACTCTTTCAATATAATGAGATCTGCGATAATGCTAGACCTTGTGGAGTTTTATGAATTCGATACCTAAGATCAAATCAAAGCAACTCCTAAGTCCTTCATATCAAATTTGCTAGCCAAAGATACGCTTCGTAGCATTTACATCGGTAATATCTCTACTCATTATCAACATGTCATCAACATATAAACAAACAATGACTTCATGATTTGGAGTATTTTTAATGTAAACACATTTGTCACACTCATTAATCTTAAATCCATTTGCCAACATTATTTGGTCAAATTTCGCATGCCATTGTTTGGGTGCTTGTTTAAGTCCATAAAGTGACTTAACAAGTTTGCACACTTTCCTTTCTTTACCAGGAACCACAAAACCCTCAGGTTGTTCCATGTAAATTTCTTCCTCCAATTCTCCATTTAAGAAAGCTGTCTTGACATCCATTTGATGGATTTCAAGACCATATACGGCCGCCAGTGCCACTAACACCCGAATAGATGTTATTCTTGTTACCGGCGAGTATGTGTCAAAGTAATCAAGGCCTTCTTTTTGTCTATAACCTTTGACCACAAGTCTTGCCTTATATTTGTCAATAGTGCCATCAACTTTCATTTTCCTTTTAAAAATCCATTTTGATCCTAAAGGTTTATTTCCTGGAGGAAGATCAACCAATTCCCATGTATGATTGTTCAAAATTGATTCAATCTCACTATTGACTGCCTCTTTCCAAAATGCTGAATTAGAAGAAGGCATCCCTGCTTTAAATGTTTGAGGCTCATTTTCAAGCAAGAATGTCACAAAATCTGGTCCAAAGGAAGTAGATGTCCTTTGATGTTTGCTACGCCTTGCATCCTCTTTACTTGGTGTATTTTCCTTTGGTTCTTCCCGCGGTCGTTTAGATCTTTCACTTGACGACTCACATTCAATTTTATACGGATAAATGTTTTCAAAGAATTCAGCATTATCTGATTCAATTACCGTGTTAACATGAATTTCGGGATTGTCCGATTTGTGAACCAAAAACCGACAAGCTTTGTTGTTTGTAACATAGCCAATAAAAACACAATCCACAGTTTTTGGTCCGATTTTTACTCTTTTGGGCAAAGGAACTTGGACCTTTGCTAAGCACCCCCACACTTTGAAATATTTTAAGTTGGGTTTTCTTCCTTTCCATAGTTCATATGGAATAGATTGTGTTTTGCTGTGGGGCACCCTGTTGAGTATTCGGTTAGCTGTAAGGATAACTTCCCCCCACAAGCTTTGCGGTAAACCGAAACTTATTAGTAAGGCATTCATCATTTCCTTTAATGTTCGGTTTTCCTTTCCGCAATTCCATTTGATTGTGGTGTGTAAGGGGCAGTAGTGTGATGAATAATTCCATATTCTAAACATATCTCTGCAAAAGGAGATTCGTACTCTCCACCCCTATCACTTCTAATCATTTTTATCTTTTTATTCAATTGATTTTCCACTTCGTTTTTGTATTGCTTAAATGCATCAATTGCTTCATCCTTACTATTAAGCAAATACACATAACAATATCGAGTGCAATCGTCAATAAAAGTTATAAAATACTTTTTCCCACCGCGAGATGGTATTGACTTCATATCACATATATCTGTGTGAATTAAGTCTAAAGGATTTGAGTTCCTATCAATAGACTTATATGGATGTTTAACAAACTTAGATTCAACACAGATTTCACATTTAGATTTATTACACTCGAATTTAGGCAATACTTCTAAATTAATCAATTTTCGCAAGGTTTTATAGTTGACATGTCCTAAACGAACATGCCATAAATCATTTGACTCCAATAAGTAAGACAAAGCTGAATTTTTATTAATACTGTCAACAACCATTACATTGAGTTTGAAAAGGCCCTCGGTGAGGTAGCCCTTTCCTATGAACAAATCATTCTTACTTAATACAATTTTCTCACTAACCAACACACACTTAAACCCGTTTTTGAAGAGTAGTCCGGATGAAACTAAATTCTTCCGAATTGTTGGAACGTGCATAACATTGTTGAGAGTCAGGACCTTGCCGGAAGTCATCTTCAGAAGTATCTTCCCATATCCTTCAACCTTGGCTGTTGCAGTATTTCTCATAAACAAGATACCTCTTCGGGTCCAAATGGGAGCATAGGTTGCAAATGCTTCTTTTGTAGCGCAAACATGTCGAGTGGCACCGAGAATCAAGCCACCACTCCTTTGGGTTTCCAACCAAATTGCACTCCGATAGCATTGCACACGGATCATCCATATCATCATTATTTTCCACCATATTGGCTTGTCCTTTTCCTTGTTCTTTTTCGGGAGATGACAATCTGGGGCTTTGTGGCCAACTTTCCCACAATTAAAGCAGTTGCCCTTGAACTTTTTCTTGTTGGAATCCTTCTCCTTTCCATAAGGTCTCTTCCTTTTCTTGTTCTTTTTCAGAGCAGCATCTTTAACGATGTTTGCCCCTTCAATTGGTGAAGTCTTACGGTACCTCTTCTCAGCGGTTTTGTTATCTTCCTCGATCTTGAGACGAATCACAAGATCTTCCAACTTCATTTCCTTTCTTTTGTGCTTAAGATAATTCTTGAAATCTTTTCATGAGGGCGGCAATTTCTCAATCATTGCAGCCACTTGGAACGCTTCATTTACTATCATACCTTCAGCAAAAAGGTCATGGAAGATAAGTTGAAGCTCTTGAACTTGGGTTCCAACAGTTTTTCCATCCATCATTTTGTAGTCTAGGAATTTGGCAACCACAAACTTCTTCAAGCAAGCATCTTCAGTTTTGTACTTCTTTTCAAGTGCACTCCATAGTTCTTTGGAAGTCTCTACTGCACTGTAGACGTTGTACAAGTCATCTTCTAAGGCACTCAAAATGTAGCCTTTGCACAAAAAATCAGCCTGTTTCCAAGCCTCAGTAACCATGAACTTTTGGTTGTCAGGCATGTCGGTGGCAGGCACGGGAGGGTCCTCACTAGTGAACTTTTGCATACCAAGGGTGGTAAGCCAAAAGAACATTCTTTGCTGCCATCCTTTAAAGTTGGCACCGGTGAACTTCGCAGTTTCTCAGCCCGGTGGCACAAATGGCGGTACGGGTTGTAGGAGTAACCGCCGGTGCAAAGTATTTGCGAGAGGTAGTTCCGGTCTCAATTGCCATTATTCGTTTGTCACTTTGTCAAATTGACAAACTGTTTTAGTTAATAAAACCGAATATCAATTCAATCACAGACTTAAACGATGAAGATTTTATTTCTTCAAATCACAGTATATTATGAAACTTTAGTATTCCAACGAAGTTTTTATATCTTCGAGTCAGAATACTAATATTCATATGGAGTAGAAAACTACACAAGTTTTAATCTCCAAACCAGAATACAGCAACGATGAAGTTTTTATGTTCTTCAAATCGTTGTACAAGTATGAACTTTAATATTCCAATGAAAATTTTTATGTCTTCAAGTCAGAATATGAAATTTCATACGGAGTAGAAAACCACACAGGTTTTAGTCTCCAAAACAGAATACAGATTAATCTAAAAATATAATTTCCTTAAGATTGTTATTAATCTGTATTCCAAAAAAAAACCAGTAAATAATAATTACTTAAAATAAACAGAATCAGTGTTGAAAAAATAAGAATATTTTTTTCAGAATATAATCGAGCCCACTTAGTTCAAAGTGTGTCCTTAAGGAAATTATTCCCCTCACAGTACTCGAGGTTGATGGAATATCCCCTCCCAGGATAGAACGATTATCTTACCAGAATAGTAGTACTCCAAATTCAGGTAGCGGCGAACCACTCAACGGCAGTATATCACACAGAATTTATTTGTGCAGAAGAAGAAGAAGTTTGTATTGTTCAGAAAATTCAGAAGTAAAATTCTGAGGAATCAAACGAATTTATAGCCATGGAAGTACTGTTTCTGAAGGTTTGCAACCCTTTTGAACAGTCACTAAAACTGGTGGGAAATTTAAATGTGGAAAAGAAATCGGGTCGTGGGTCAGACACGCGGATCCGGCCGGGTCGCGGGTCAGGGTCACTAACGAGTAGGATTGGATAAGTTAATTAATTTAATTAAATAATTAAAAATTAAAGAAAAATTGGTCCAAAAAGATTATCAATCAAATCATTTGACCGAATCCGAATCCGAAGCCGAAGCCGAAGCCGAAGCCGAAGCCGAAGCCGAGCGTAAGCCGAGCGAGCGACGACGATGGCGCGAGGGGTCCTTGCCCCCTCAACTCTTTTACTGACAAGAAGGAGTAATTCTACTTATAAGTAGAAGAACTTTTCTTTCCACTACCGATGTGGGACAAATGCTTATTTTATAAAGCAAGAGGGAACTCCCACTTTTCTTTCCACTACCGATGTGGGACAACTCCACTTTTCTTTCCAATCATTTCCCATTCACCAATATCAATACCCAACATTAGTTGCTTAAAGTTAAATGACTTTTGTGTTAGAAAAGATAATTAAATAAATTTTATGAAAAAAAGTGATAGTTAATTTATCATCTATGAAATTTATCCCTCTATATCATTGTATTATCTCGAAGTAGGCTCGTTGAGTCATGAGTTGTCTGACTAGTTCAACGATGTACTAGCTTTTGCTCAATGAGGAGGATTTCAGCTCATAATGGTTCATCGTCAACCACTTCTGTCTGGTTGACAAGGTAACAATTGATTGATTAATTGTTTCTTGGATCATGGCCATGAAACAACTCCTTAATCCAGCATGAATACCAGAGTCATCTTGATCTTCCTAAAGTCACTATTTGTAAACCCAATTTAACTTGAGTTTTCTCCTTTCTTGTCAAATAAAAGATAAATCATATCTGGTAATAAATGGTACCTCGCAAGTACCGGAGAATTCTCTTGGACCAAGTTATATATAAAAGTAAGTCTATAACTGTATCTTGTCCTGTTAACCTATTATAGAAGATTGCTTTTAATTTTTTAAAGGTTATCCACTAATATTTATTTAAGTGTTTTGATGGTGTAAATATTTTTTTACACCATCAATTCATGTAACTTACGAGAAATGTATTCGTTTTTGGTGCTCCTTGTACCCACTAATAAAGCTTTCAGTGTACCAACTCCAACCTGCGTTAAATAGGTATAAATTGCAATTCTTCGATCATTTGAGTCCGGTGTAAAATATCTTATGCATATTTCTTTTGAGAAATAAAAATCTACAGGAGATTACCTTTTCCCCAATAAAAACACAAGTTTGATGATTGGGGCATTTTTGGTCTATAAAATTCTTTTATTTATCATTTAAAAGGTGACAAATATTTCATGAAATTAATCAATGTATGTGTAAGCTGATCTGAACATCAATATTACTAGGAAAAAAGTAGCTAAATAAGAAGCAATTTCAAGTTTCAACTGAGTGATCAACAAGAATTTGTCGTGATGCAAACATGATGTATGACAGATTTGGTTTGAAGTATTTATCTCGGCTCACGATAATGAATTTTTGGCCTAATTATCTCAACTTTTTGAAAGACCGGACTTTTAATTTGACATAAAAGTCAGTCGCGTTTTAATTATCAAGCAAAATTTGGATTGGCCGATTTTTTTTTTGGATTGGTGCCGGTTGCTTTGAAGCACCCTAAACACAACTTAAAGTCGCTTCAAATTATAATATACTAGTAAAAAGGGATAGTCCGGTTCACTAAGTTCTCACTATACGCGGAGTCCTGAGAAGGACCGGAGCACAAAGGTCTATTGTACGCAGCCTTATTTTACATTTCTGCAAAGGGTTGTTTCCACGACTTGAACCCATGACCTCTTGGTCACATAGCATCAACTTTACCAGTTAATCCATGTCACGATCCAAACCGGAGGGCCGCGACGGGCACCCGACCCTACCTGCCGAGTACCACTCTTCTCAGATTTACCAGCTAACTGTAAACAAACATATATCCGTAATCAATCATGGTCACAAGGGCCGTTACCAAATATTCTGCTGACACACAACAAGGCCGACATGGCCATACACGACTACCATACACAGGGCAACTGTCTACAAGTCTCTAAAGAGTACATGACATCACAAGGTTGGGACAGGGCCCCGCCATACCCATATGCATATGCAAAATATCATACCACGATCAGAATGCAACTCTGAAACAAGTAGAGTGCTCCAATATCAGCTGAACCAGCAACCTACTAGCGCGAACCGTCCCCCTGTTTACCTGAGCATGCGGGCATGAAATGCCGCGTCCCCCGACGAAAGGGACGTCAGTACAACTGATGTACTTAGTATGTTAGGCATGAACAATAACAACACAATCCACTCAATTTGTCTAGCGCCTCAACCATATATGACAAGAACTACTCTTTACACCTTGCTTTGCTACAAAGCAAATCTCCGATTTTCTATCTCTTGAAGGAACCAACGTGGATATAACCTCTACATCGTTCTTCACATTTTTGCTTAGAGAAAGAGAATTTTCCCCCTCCTCACGTTGATGCACCTCTCTCCACATGTTGAGAAGGGAACTAATACATATATATTCTCATAACAACCAAGAGTTTCTAGTTGTTTTTCCCTCCTCACATTGCTTCTTCAAACACAAAAAATGAAAATCAATTGCTGGAATATTCTTATCCATCTCAAAATGACTTTCTCCTCACTAAACAGATTGTGAGCCTTAGTTGGTCTCAAATAATTGCTATGAAGACACGTCCCCACTAGCATACCACTTGGACTCATCTAACTTTACATGTGACCAAAAATAAATACACCTAGCTACCCACCAAACACTTGTCTAATTCACTAATATCCACAAATGTGACTAATATATTATAGGGACCACCTTCGAATGTTGTCCCCCTAAAATTACCCATAATTAAATCTTGCTCTCAATTCACTTAAATCTTAATGACTTATAAAACCTTCATATACTCAATGTCATAATCATGTGATATAGTACTAGTCCATAACATCGTTTGGAGCATACTAAATATTATTATTAATCCCCGTCGTCACACTTGTTAAATCCTAAATTTTTTCGGGGTTTTATCCTTTTATATACTAGGCTCTTCATTTGCATACGTGAATATGACCAAAAATCCTCCAACGCTCGGGTCTATTTACATACGCCTAGCAATTTTACATATGCCTAGCGATTCAAACTATGATCCAAAAATACGGGATGTTACATCCTTCCCCCTTAGAAACATTTGTCCTCGAATGTTGGGTGACATATCTAATCCCTGTCATGTAGTCAGAAAACACATCCACTGATTCACGTGCTATATAACATAACATATGTCATTACATCAGACCTCCCGTGGTCCTTAAGCATTACAAAATATAATCCACCTTATACATTTCTTGGAACCTCGGTGTTGATCTGTAATAGGTAGGGATATTTGTGTTTCATCTCCTCTTTCGCCTCCCATGTCATTTCTTCTATGTTTTTATTCCGCCAATGAACTTTCCCAGAGGCTACTTCTTCAGTCCTCAACTTGCGGACTTGTCGATCCAAGATAGTAATAGGAACCTCTTCATATGTCAAATCCTCTGTAACCGTCATATCTTTAATAGGTACAATCCGGGAAGGATCCCCAACACATGTTCTTAGCATGGGAACATGGAAAATCGGATGAACAAACTCTAACTCCAAAGGCAAGTCTAACTCGTAAGCTACTTGACCGATCCATTGAATTATGTGATATGGTCCAATGTACCTTGGATTGAGCTTTCCCTTTTTCCCAAATCTCATCACACCCTTCATAGGCGAAATCTTCAAGAAGACCAATCATATACTTGGAATTCTAAGTCTTGTTGTCGCACATCTGAATACGACTTCTGACGACTCTAAGCGGTTACCAGTCGTTCTTGGATAAGCTTCACATTCTCTATGGTTTGGTGTACTATGTTTGGCCCAAATAACTCTGATTCGCCTACCTCGCAACATCCAATAGGAAATCTACATTTTCATCAATACAATGCCTCGTATGGAGCTATTTTGATACTATCATGATAACTACTACTGTACACAAATTCAATGAGGGATAGATGATCATCCAAACTTCCCTTGAAGTCCAATATGCAAGCTCGTAGCATGTCCTCGAGAGTTTGAGCCGTACGCTCAGCATGTCCATTATGAAGGCGTACAACTTTGCGTAGTCCTCGATTGTGTAGGTAGTTTTGACCTCCGGGAATTGAGCTGATTTGGTCAGTCTATTAACAATCACCCGAATAAAATCAAACTTACGATAAGAACGAGATAAAATCGTAACGTAATACATATTAACCATTTCTCATTTCTACATCAGAATCTCAATGTTCTGAGTCAGTCGTCGGGCTTTTGGTGCTTCGCTTTTACTTGCCGACAATTAAGACACTGAGCCACAAACTTTGCAATGCTCATCTTCATGTCGTTCCACCAATACATACTTTTGAGATCACGATATATCTTAGTAGATCCAGGGTGAGTAAAATATCGTGAGCAATGGACCTCCGTTATAATCTTATCTCATAAGCCTACTATATTGGGAATACTCAAATGGACTTTTCACTTGGGGTGCCTTTCCCATTATACTCGAAGGTTGCGGTTCTCTTTTTGCTAAATATTCTTGCATATCTTCCCTAAAAATATGACGTTCTTTTCTTTCCAGTATGAGGGATGACCTTGTTGTATTCTAAGTCATATGGCTATCCATATCTGAACCTCTACTCGGACTCCCACTTAGCTAACTGATACATTCTCTTAGGTCAATTTCTCTCATTCGTCCTCACATTAGTCAAGCCGTTTGTAGGTGAATTTAGCTTTGTTTACTAACTAGTGTGTTGAAAACTCTTATATTTGTAGTATCTCAATCGTGAACACTTTATGGACAATATCATCAAACCTAAAGTGCGCATATTATCGTAGTTAACTGTCATTCATGATCTGAAAGGAATCTTTTTGTCACGACCCAAACCGAAGGGCCGCGACGGGCACACGGATCCCACCCGTCGGGTACCGCCATTCTTACAATGAATATCTGATCGTAATTAATTACGGACTAAGCCGAAAGAAAATTATGAAAAACCAGGTAACCATCTTATATATATACATATACCAATGCCGACAAGGCCATACAAGATTACTACACACAGGACACTTGTCTACAAGCCTCTAAGAGAGTACACAACATCGACAGGTCAGGACAAGGCCCCGCCATACCCATATAGACACACAAAATTCTATCATACCTAAATCAGACCGACACTCCGAAAAGA
This sequence comes from Anisodus tanguticus, assembly GCA_034509755.1. Classification (NCBI taxonomy): domain Eukaryota; kingdom Viridiplantae; phylum Streptophyta; class Magnoliopsida; order Solanales; family Solanaceae; genus Anisodus; species Anisodus tanguticus. The sequence goes on from CM067551.1 coordinate 20,625,253, forward strand.
GAGGAGTGCTTCCAAAAGTTCGCTGAAATCTACAACCTATTCTCGTGGGTCGTCACCTTGTCTATGCGAACCTGCGGGCATGAAACGCAGCGTTCTCCGAAAAAAAGGGACGTCGGTACGACTGATGTACTGGGTATGTCAGGCATAAATATCGACATAACAGGAATATACTAATAACTGAAACGTAAACAACTGACCGACAGTAACTGCCTCTTAGGGCCCTAATATACTTGCCTACATGTTATGCGCAGTGAAGTGTCCATATTCATTGGCCTCATCGGGCAATTTCCTTACCATGACAGCCTCTGTGGGCATCATACTATGTAATGGTTAACTAATATATGCATGATGCAAGTGCGGTATATATATATATGTCAGTGTTGCGGATCGTGCAACTCGTCCCAATATATATTAGTGTTGCGGATCGTGCAACCCGTCCCAATAAGCCATACAGGCATCACATCACATCATCACATCATCATATTGGCCTCTTCGGGCTCTTTTGTGATAGTCTGTACCAGCAGCAGGTGGTATGCGTATATAACGCCTTTCTCTTTTCCCATATCCCCTACATATATAATAGTTACCATATAGTAGTGTGCATATCACCAGTGGTCCAGGGTAATGCATGAATGTAATGCAAGTGAAAATGCATGAATGACAATACAATACTCCGAGTGACATAATATCCTTGCACCTTTGGCTAACACTGTGAATATCAACACATTTTTCGTATGCTTCAACAAGAACTTAGAAACATATTTAGACATGCTTTTAGCATAGAAATCAATAACATGAATATTCTTAACTACTAGGAGTAGAATAAATTATGGAGCAATATCACGATTTCATTTTGTTACTTGGAACATGCCAAAAGAAAGAAATAATTTGCCTTAACATACCTTCGATAATGTTCCTTCGATAGCTATTACAAATCAGTCCGTCCGGCTTACGTTAATATTGATTGCCCTCTTTCAAAATTCTCATAACTTTACTTCACAATGAATTAACCCTCAATCTTCTTGAATGGAAGGACACATTGTTGTTGCTCTTTCAAGAATTAAACGTTGTTGCCCTCATCCAAAACAATGAACTACGTTACTGCATTTGGTCCACAGTTAATGTTGCTAAAAGTTCATTCTCTAAGAAACTAGCTAATTTCCCTAAAATGATTATATCTCTAATGTGATTACCTTGCTTATTTAAATGTGTCCCCACCCCATGACTAACATATCATGCCACCTTTTATATTGGCCACATTATATAATGACACCTATATAATGCCATTTTAACATAATCCTAGCATAATGCTACCTCCACCTTATAATTTTGCATAGTCACTAGCCTATTAATCCCCTGACTCAACGTGTATCCCACCACTAGTCTACTATCCATATCATACAATTAATACAAAAATCAATCTTCTTACTTCTCCCCATTATCCTAATATTTAACTAATTACCCACATAATTAATTCTGCTCCTAATTTACTTAAATAGTAACCATTTTAGCACACTTCATCTCTCCATTAGCATAATCATGTGATATACCACTAGTCTGTAGCCTCTTTTGCCTTACACAAAATATCATTTCTAGTCAACGTTGTCACACTTATTAAGTCCTAAATTATTTTGGGGTTTAATCTTTTTATATACCAATCTCTTTATTAGCATAAATAAATATAACATAAATTTTCCCAACGCTCGGGTCTATTTACACATGCCTAGCGATTTTATATATGCTTAGCGATTTAAACCGTACCCGAAAGTACGGGATGTTATACTTTTTTCTCGTACCTTTTTACTACTAGTAATTATACAAAACTTCCTTCCTTACTTCTTTTGATACTTGTTCACCAATTTTCTTACTTGTCGTACTTGTCTTAGTTCTAAAATATTCGGGTATACATACATATTCTCAAACATTGCTCCTGGTTCCAATCCTTGGCGATACCAACCCCTTAAAGATGAGTTGTTAACTTATTTCCTTATTCAGTACGTGGAAGGTTCTGAAGAATTTGCATTACATGAAGTTGGCCTACTATTTCCAAACCTGGTCACTATATGTAGATTTGAATTCCTTCACTCGCCTCATTGCTAAGACTTTCTGTCAATGGTATTTTTGGAAAAAGATTCCCTTGGTCTCGTTAAGCTGTAAACTCATTACTTTATCTATCTCGTAGAACCTTTGGTCAGTTCAGAAATGCTCATGGACATTTGTATTTGCTTGCCATTTTATCTTCATTATAATGTCATTATCTCTTGACACATATTTTTACTGTCTACCTTGTGTCTACATGCGTCATTGGCCCCTTTTCACATGTTTAGGTGCTAATCTCGAGCTTTACTTACCGTTACTTCCGTTTACATACTTTCCGATATGTATGACTGCATATGTTGTGGAACCGATGCTTCATATATTTAGATCTAATTCACTGTGTTACATGATCCAATGACTTGTCAAGCTTTCTTGTCTTATCATTATTAGATTTCCTATCGACCGAGTGCTCATTCATCATACCTTTACATTTCCATTTCAAGTTGCCTTGGGGGTCTCTTATCTCAAAGTATTTCTCATATTATCTTCCTGAACATTATAGGTTCGTCACATTTTTTTGAAGAGTTCTTACTGTCCCTCATCTACCGTTGGTCCTTATGCTGTTCTGGAGTTATCATATCTTTGTGAAACCTGCATAACTATAATCTCATTCACTTTTATCCTTCTTGTCGTAATCCTTCATTTTACTCGTCATTAGACGAAGAACGTTTCTACCTTGATACCTGATCGTACCATTCCATTCATACTTATTAACTGTCTTCATATTCCTTACAACCATTCTTTGATTGTACCATAATCCTTATCCTCAATTGCCCCTATTGTCATGCATAGATTATTTAGAATTGTAACATGCTGCATCATGAAGCTGAAGACCTTACCAGTCCAATACCTATAGCATACCTTAGCTTACTAACGTTGATACATGTAATTCTCAATAATAGGTGGTATCTCCTTTTATCCAAATACTAGAGTCTTATGTCCACTTCCTTTATCGTGGATAACTCAATCCTTATATATGACTTGGGCTCACTATTCTAGGTACGTCACCTTACGCGATTTTCTTGATTTTAATGATGGTCACTCTTCAAACGATTCGATTGTGGCAATCCCTTCTCGTTAATGATATCATTGGACAATTCCTAATTTATTCTAAGTAAGACCTTACAATTTAGGTCGCACGTACATAACATATTTCCACATTCTAATCAGCATGAGTCATTGTAAAACGTGTAGCTTTTCATAACCAACTAAACCTTCCAATGATGTCTTCTGCTTTTTCATCTGTACAACTTATAATCATCTTATCCTTACCTTTGTGCATCAACGTAGGACACTTCAGAACGTTGTGGCCATGGTTTCCATACTAAACCAACCCCCTGTACCTTTGTGGCACAATCCGGCATGCTCTCGACCACACTGACTACAAGATGGTCGGGGCAGTCTCACTCGACCTTTACAACTTTAACCCTGAGATATTTGAATTTTTGACCCTTTTAACTATCGGCGATCCCTGACTAATAAACTCCCTGACCCCTTAAGGGCCTATCTCTATCAGATGCTCTAGGATGAAGTCGTGCCTGGGAAAACAACTTACTCATATCCTCTGGCGGATCTGTCCCAATAGAGAGAATACTACTCGTATTTACACTCAATCCAATTTTAATCTCCCTGCTAATCATAATCCTACTGGAAGAAGGCACTGCTGTAATCATAAACACGATAAGGTCTACAAAGAGAATCCTTACAATCTTCTGCGTTCAGGTGCTTAGTACTTCCTTTACTTTACTTTTTTTTTTTCAAACCACACTGACTACAAGACGGTCAGGGCGGTCTCACTCGACCTTTACAACTTTAACCCTGAGATATTTGAATTTTTGACCCTTTTAACTATCGGCGATCCCTGACTAATAAAATCTTTGACCCTTCAAGGGCCTATCTCTATCAGATGTTTTAGGATGAAGTCGTGCCTGGGAAAGCAACTTACTCATATCCTCTGGCGGATCTGTCCCAATAGAGAGAATACTACTCGTATTTACACTCAATCTAATTTTAATATTCCTGCTAATCATAATCCTACTCGAAGAAGACATTGCTGTAATCATAAACACGATAAGGTTTACAGAGAAAATCCTTACAATCTTCTGTGTTCATGTGCTTAGTGATTCATTTACTTTACTCTTTTTTTTCAAACAAACATTTCGCTTTCCAGGCTTGCATTATCTCTTTTGTATATGAGTGACAACTTCTCATAATCTCAAAATGTTTTACATAATACTGCCCTTCTAGCATATCAATCGTCTGGTAGAAGTCACTCACTTACTGTCTACAAATATGAACTAACCGAAGTCCCTTTTTGGTAACCGTCATTACTGAAACAGTATCAGGCACGAGTAAAACTCGAATTCTTAAGACTCGGCTCTACTGCACGATCTATGATATGAAAGAATGGAAACCATCCCTAAATGCCTTGCAGCCTCCTGTTTATAAGTGTGGCGCGCAACACACCCATAAATAAGATTCTACTAGACATGGCTTGTAGACTCTATAGGATAGACCTGCTCTGATACCAAGTTTATCACGATCCAACCGGAGGGCCGCGATGGGCACCCTACCTTACCTACCGAACACCACTCTTCTCAGATTTACGAGCTAACTGTAAACAAACATATATTCGTAATCAATCATGACCACAAGGGCCGTTACCAAATATTCTGCTGACACACAACAAGGTCGACATGGCCATATATGACTACTATACACAAGACAACTGTCTACAAGCCTCTAAAGAGTACATGACATCACAAGGTCGGGACAGGGCCCCACCATACCCATATGCATATGCAAAATACCATACCACAACCAGACTGCAACTCTGAAACAAGTAGAGTGCTCCAATATAGGCTGAACCAACAACCTACTAGCGCGAACCATCCCCCTGTTTACCTGAGCCTATGGGCATGAAATACAGCGTCCCCTGACAAAAGAGACGTCGGCACGACTGATGCACTGAGTATGTTAGGCACGAAAAATAACAAACAAGAATACAAGAATAAACTGAAATAGTATCAGCTGACAGAAACAACCGACAAACCAAAGCCGATAGAAACAACTGACAGTAACAACCGACGAAAATGGCTGACCAGCAGTAAATGCCTCTGAGGGCCGTAATACACATGTCTAAATGTTATGCACAATGCAAATGTTGTATACATATGAGTATTGGCCACACAAGGGCATCTTCTTTCCCATAACATCCTCTGTGGGAATCATTTCATTTCGGCCTCTGTGGGCATAATCATTATCATATTGGCCTTATTGGGCATCTGCCTTTTCGTGATATTTGTACCAGCTGCAGGTGGTGACGCGTATATAACGCCTTTCCATTTTCCCATCCCCTACATACATATATAAGTCATACTATATAGTATATAACACAAGTGGGTCCCGGGGTAATACATGAATATAATGCAAATGCATGAATGATAATACAACATTCCGAACTCATCGGATGACATAATACCTTTATACCATCGGCTAACATTGGGAATATCAACATCTTTCCCATATACCTCAATAAGGATTTAGAACATATTTAGACATGCTTTTAACATAGGAATCAATAACATGAGCATTCTTAACTACTAAGAGTAGAATAATTTATGGAATAATATTACGGTTACGTTTCGTACATAGAACATGCCAAAAGAAGGAGATAATTTGCCTTAACATACCCGTGTCGAGTCATCTAACAACACAATCCACCTAATTCGTCTAGCGCCTCAACCATATATGACAAGAACTACTCTTTACACCTTGCTTTGCTACAAAGCAAATCTCCGATTTGCTATCTCCAGAAGGAATCAACGTGGATATAACCTCTACATCGTATTTCACATTTTTGCTTATAGAAAGAGATTTTTCCCCCTCCTCACGTTGATGCACCTCTCTCCACATGTTGAGAAGGGAACTAATACATATATGTTCTCATAACAACCAAGAGTTTCTAGTCGTTTTTCCCTCCTCACGTTGCTTCTTCAAACACAAAAAAATGAATATCAATTGCTGGAATATTCTTGTCCATCTCAAGATGACTTTCTCCTCACTAAACAGATTGTGAGCCTTAGTTGGTCTCAAATAATTGCTATGAAGACACGTCCTCCACTAGCATACCACTTGGACTCATTCTAACTTTACATGTGACCAAAAATAAATACACCTAGCTGCCCACCATACACTTGTCTAATTCACTAATATCCACAAATGTAACTAATATATTATGGGGACCACCTTCGAATGTTGTCCCCCTAAAATTACCCATAATTAAATCTTAATCCCAATCCACTTAAATCTTAATGACTTATAAAACCTTCATATACTCATTGTCATAATTGTGCGATATAGTACTAGTCCATAACATCTTTTGGAGCATACTAAATATTATTATTAATCTCCGTCGTCACACTTGTTCAATTCTAAATTATTTTGGGATTTTATCCTTTTATATACTAGGCTCTTCATTTGCGTACGTGAATATGACCAAAAATCTTCCAACGCTTAGGTCTATTTACATACACCTAACGATTTTACATATGCCTAGCGATTCAAACCATGACCCGAAAATACGAGATGTTACACTCCAAGGCTCCCTTCTATAATATGCTAGTAGTTACAAAAAAAAATGTTAAAGAGAAAATGAAGTGTGATTGATCTTGCGAATCTTCATTTTTTGTTAGTTGTTGTTGGCATTTTCCCTCTTTATGCATGGTTAAATAAAGTAAAATACTTTCTTCGTTCACTTTTAGCTTTGCACGTCCGTTAAGAACTAATAAATGAAGTATGTATTTTACTATAATATTCATATTAATTATTATATAGTTTAATTAAATTTGGAGAATGATATGAAAATAAGTAATTAATGTTAAGGGTAAATCAAGATTTTTTTTTCTTTCTTTGATATACTAAAATGGACAAATAAAAGTAAAAATTTATTTTTAATAGAGTGAATAAATAAAAGTGAACGGAGAAAGTAGTTTGAAGAAAGCCCATCACAAAAGTCAATATGCCTTTGGTGCGTTATGAAAGGACACCACATGGCCTTCGGGGAAAACATAAGCTAAATTTTAGCCCTAAATTACTAAAAGTGCTGCGAATTGGATTTGATCGGCCAGACTAGGTGTTGGGACCATAACCCGGAGCAAAGACCGACGACGGCGAACTGCTATCCATTTGTTGCTTTCTTCGATGTATGCAAGTGGAGGCATTGACAAGTGATTCTGATTGATATATTCGATGCACTTGTGAAGCTTCATTACATTGTTGTTCTTGCTGGCTCTTTATTTTCCTTTTTTTTTTTGAAAATTTCTTTAAATTTGTTTAAGGGAACATAGAGGGGTAACATTTTGTGGTTGTTTCAGATATACGGGTGGATACATGTTTTATACGCATACGGTTTGGGATAATATGTGAAGGTTGGGTTTCGGTTGCCTTTAAAAAATATCCCAAAATATGTATAATATGTGTATAATAATTGTATAATATGTTCATAATTAATGCGTATACGTTGATTATATATTTATTATACACAATTTATACAACAATGATATATTTTTATACATATACTTTTGAAATACACATTCTATACGATAATGATACAGTTTCTATATATGTGATACATTTTTTTATACATATGCAGTAGTGATACATATTCTATACAACAATGATACAGTTTCTATATGTATGATACATTTTTATACATATATTGTAGTGATACATATTCTATACAAAAATGATACAATTTATATACATATGTTTGAATTAGTTAAAAATGGCTAGAAAATGAAATTATTTTGAAAAGACTAAAAATGTTTTTAAAAATTCTTGGGCCATTCAGTGTCAATAGTTTCACCAAGATAGCCATTTATGTCTTTTTCCCAATTATTTTCGTCGGAGTAGGCTTATTGTATATGCAGTGGCCAAATACATTAGACATTGGTCCATCAAAGGTCACAATTAAAAAAAAAAGTTTAATCATTATGATTCACAAATTTTAACTTGTATAATCCATGTAAAGTTACTATATAATCAATGTATAATCAGTTTGTATATGTTATACACTTGTTATATATTTGTTATACAGTAAGTATAATTCGTGTATATACATTATATATTGTCGATGGGACAAACTATGTCACCTAGACTGGTGAATTTCTTTCAGGGAAAATTTTATAAATAGCGGATTGGTGCCTTTTTTTTTGCCAAAAATAGAGACATTATTTTTTTCCAAAACGTAGCTGTATTTCTCTTTCAAAATGTAGCATATTGCGTGTATACAATATCAAATATATATACACTATAAAATTGTGTTACGTGTATTAATGTACAACTGCTATAAAGTGTAAAATATAGCTATGTTATTTAAAAGTAGATTATGAAGTGATTTATGGAGCATAAGCAGTTACATAAGGTAATATTTTTTCGACGGACTTACTAAAAATGTTAAGATCCCCAAATTTGCTTGCTAGGGTCATTAACCTTTGTATGATCTTGTCCAGTTCAGGCAACCTCGGATAGTTGGAATGGTGCTCCATCATAGATGCACCTGTTTGTTAAATCGCCACCCAACCCGGCTAAGCTAACTGCATTAGAGGCAACTTGTGGCATTATTATCTGCAATGGATCCCTACCCTAATATTTAGGAAGGTGGCTTCCCCAACTACTAAACTATTTCCTCTATTTTAGCCCGTGCCCAGACATGTCTAACCACTATAAATGGATGTCACAACCATATCCGTAAACAATGGATACTAGGCGCGGTGCGTATTGACCCGTACAGTGCTGTAGCTAACACATTATTATGCCATGAATAATAATGTAGAAGTTGTTGTGCAATGAATAATACTTCTTGGGTTGTTATGATCCATTTCCTTTCTTTCCTAATCTGAGAAAACTGATTAAACAAAAATAGCTTGTTACTTTGACAATTTTTTTTAACACAATAAGAATTACCCGTGACCAAAAATTATTCCTTTAGTACAATTTATGAGAAAGAGCTACGAGCACAAGGATCAAGCCGCTACATTATTGGTGTGAATGCGGGCATAATCATTTTAAATTTTCTAAAATATATTTATATATTTAAAAATTACATAAATGTTGTTACTATTATAAGGCAACAATGGCTCATAATATTAAAAAAGAATTTCAAAAAAATTAACATTGACTCCAAAATAATTTTAAAAGACACTCGAAAATAGTATTTTCTTCCGTTCTAATTTATGTAACACATTTTTTTTAGGCAGCCTAAAAAATGTTACTTTTTCATATTAAAATTAATTTTATTTTAATTTTTTTTACTTTACTCTTAATAAAATGATTTATAACCACATAAAGATATAACATTTATTCTGGATCAAAAATTTCAAAAAATTTCTTCCTTTTTTAAATTTTGTGCATAGTCAAACGACACAACAACAAGTCAACAACAATAATATTACGTCTATCTAGTGAAGGTAGATATACGGCTTCCAATAAACCTTCTTTGTATCTAATCAAACGGTATTACATAAGTTGAAATGAATGGGTAATAAATCACCGTTGCATAAAATAACAGGGAGGTTTGGACTATGAAGAAGTACTTCTTCTGTCTCAGTTTATGTGTCATAATTTCTTTTTTAGTTTGTCTAAAAAAGAATGTCACAATCTATGTTTAAAGATAATTTAATTTTATGAGATACTCCCTCCATCTCAATTTATGTGACACCATTTGAACGAACACGAAATTTAAGAGATAAGGGATAACTTTGTTATGTTTACCAAATTACACTTATTTTAGTATCTACTTTTATTTACTTTTCTTCACAATAAGTATATATTTAAAAGTAAGTGGGACCCAACAAGTACATTTTTAAAAGTAAGTGGTGACACATAAATTGGAACGGAGAGAGTAATTTACAACTATACAAATCTCTAACTCTAAGGCTTATTTTGAACTATAAATTTGAAAAATTTCTCTCTTTCAATTTTGTGTCTAGTCAAATTATTTTATATAAATTGTGACGAAGGGCATATATATTTATACTTATGAACGATGGAATAAAAGAGAATGAAATTAAAAATAAAACTTTATGTGCCGTTTGGACAAGTGTAACCTCTATTTTGTGGAAACTTGTCGCTGACTTGCTGTAACGTCTATATACTGTTCAGCAGCCAGCAAAAACACATGTGACACTGTAATTTCCTCATTCTTCTTCATTACTTCTACTCCGAATCCCTGGCTCCCACTCCACCCTCTTTTTCTTCTTGGCTCTATAGTCTTCGTTTTTAATGGACCCTAAGTTCACCGGAAAGCCCATTCAGGCCCAATTCTACTCGAATCAAACCGACCTCGACCAGATGTCCCGCCATCGCCGAGCCCAATCCGTTTTCCTAACTTCGATGACGACGTCGTTCCGACTTCAGTCTCGATGTTCCAGCACCACCTACCCTTATGCAGAAAGCAAATTCGCCTGATTCTTCGTCTACTGGGCCGGCTTCGGATAACCCTAAACCGTTGGCCCACTACCGAAGTCTATATGTTGATGATGGGCTGGACTTTGGTGGTGCTGTGGCGGCCACGGAGAAGAAGATGATGGGCTCTGGTGGTGGTGGTGGGCCACGTCATAGACATAGTAATTCGATGGATGGGTCTTTTGATACGTCGTCGTTTGAGTCTGACTCGCTTTCTGTTAAGAAAGCTATGGCTCCTGATAGGCTTGCTGAGCTGTCATTGATTAATCCCAAGAGAGACAAAAGGTTGCACCTAATTTAATTTTGTTTTGTGTTTTAAAATATGTTTAGACATAAAAAATGTGAAATTTGGAAAAAAGTTCAGAAAAATGGTGTTTGGAAATTGGAGTTATGTTTGGACATTTGGAAAAATATTGAATTTTTGTGAGTGATTTGGTGTGTAAAATGTGAAAACAGGTATTTGAAGTTTTTTAAATTCTGGAAAATTGTAATAATTCTATGTCCAAACATGATTCTGGAAAAAGTGAAAATTATTCATGACCAAACGGGCCCTTTATACAGTATTAGTACAAATTCGGGGTGCAAGTTATTATATTTTTTGTTTAGGTATCATTTTGGGCAAGTGATAGAGAAAAAATGTGTTTTGAAATCTTTTATTGGGTTTGTTAAGTTTGTTTTGGACTGGGTTTGGTGAGAAAATGGAGGAAAGGAGATGGTAGTTGCAGCTCTTTGTTTTTTAAGTCATTTGTTGTTTAGTTGGAGTGCTGAAATAGCATAACTTTAGCTGTCGATAAAATATTTAAGTTTAACTTGGTATGATGGATTTATCAGGTGGATACAATATTTAAATATGTTAAAAAAAAAACTCTCTTGGTCCCAAGAGTAATGGTGGAGTCAATGGAACTATTTTTTAAAAATAAAATTTACATATTTAAAAATTAGATTAAGGTGCTATAAAACACAAAAGTTTTAAGTTAACAGTAATTTCAAAATGTGCAAAAAATTTTGTAGTCAAAAGAAAAATATTAGTAACTTCTAAAATGTAATATTATCATTCTTTCTAGGATTGAAAGAGTATTTAGAAGCAATATTGGATTTGGGTTGAGATGCAAAGCACATGATTTGGAGAAGGGAGAAGAAGCAAGTAAATTTAGAACCAATCCTCCTTTGCGGAAATGATGCAAGTTCCATACTCTCTCGCAAAATGGAAGGATATGAGTTGGGGAGGGAAAGCATATTGATGAACATTTGCCACAATTCTCTCATTTTTAAATAGCTGAAGTTGGATACGGTTCATATATTTCACATAAACGGTCATGATGTCTTATTATCACTAGCAGACATCATTTATACTGAAAAACTCGTTAAACTTGTCATACTGTTATCATGTCTTTCTTTTCTTAAGGAGAGGGAAGAGGACTTAAAAAGGAGGATGAGACCTATTAACAGAACAACATAGGAAACATGAGGAAATGGAAAAGAATGAACCAAAGTTTTGAAGGAAGCTCTGTCTAGCTTGTTTCTTATGTTTGGTTACAACAACATACCCAGTGAAATTCCACAACGTAGGGTCTGGGGAGGATAGAGTGTACGCAGACCTTACCTCTACCTTGGTAGGTAGAGCGGCTGTTTTCGCGAGACCCTCGGCTCAAGACAAAGCATAAGCACAAACAAAGCAAAAACAAAGCAAGAGCAAAACAAGAGAAACGGTCAGACAATAAGCCATGATAGCGCATTATGAAAAAGTAAGCAGTAACTAATGCAGGTAAATAAACAAAAAAAAGTACACTAAGTACACTAAAGAACACATAGCAACAAAAATTCAACTACCGAGGACTATAAAGCAATACTGCTCCTATTAGTATGATAGGCTAAGCGAGCCTACAATAATAACACTACAACTACTAGTTTGCAAGCGTAAGTAGGACTACGCTCGACTATCTACTACCCTTCTACTCTAATTCGTGTCCTCCACAACCCTCTATCTAAGGTCATGTCCTCAGTAAGTTGCACATGCGCCATATCCCGTCTAATCACTTCTCCCCAATACTTCTTCGGCCTACCTCCACCCCTCCTGAACCCGTCCATAGCCAGCCTCTCACATCTACGCACTGGGGCATTTGTGTCTCTCCTCTGCACATGTCCAAACCATCTCAACCTCGCTTCTCGTCCTCCACCGATGTCACTCCCAGTCTGTCCTGGATATCATCATTGCTAATCCTACTCATCCTTGTATGCCTACAAATCCATCTCATCATCCTCATTTTCGCAACTTTCATCTTTTGAATATGCGAAGTCTTGACTGGCCAACACTCCGCTCCATACAACATAGTCGGTCTAACCACCGCCCTATAGAACTTGCCTTTATGTTTTTGGTGGCACCTTTTTGTCGCATAAGACTCCAGATGCGAGCCTCCATTTCATCCGCCCTGCCACAATACGATGTGTAACATCGTCATCAATTTCTCCATCTCCTTGGATAATAGACCCGAGGTACCTGAAGCTTCCTTTCTTTGGAATGACCTGAGTACCAAGCCTCACCTCCACGCCTGTCTCAAGGTCGCTATCGCTACCGTTACTGAATTTGTACTCCAAGTATTATGTTTTGGTCCTACTCAGCCTGAACCTTTAGACTCCAGAGTCTGTCTCCAAACCTCCAGCTTAGCATTCACTCCGCTGCGAGTCTCATCAATCAGGACTATGTCGTCTACGAATAACATATACCATGGCACGTCCCCTTGGATTTGTCGCGTCAGTCCATCCATCACTAAGGCAAATAGGAATGGGCTAAGAGCTGATCCTTGGTGCAGCCCCATCATTACTGGAAAGTGCTCCGAGTCTCCTCTTACTGTCCATACCCTGGTCTTGTTTCTTATGTTTGGTTAACTACTTAATTGCAGTCTAACTGGTAGCTCCTAACAGAGGAAGTCAGCCTATTGTGTTGAGGAAGAGATGCTATTGCACCTTTTATGGTGATACAGAGCCAAATAAAAGGAGGTTGTAATATTTTAAGCTACTGAATGTTAAGAGAGTGATGAGTAAATTGGGAATCATTGATAAAGTACCAAGCATCTTTTCAACTTTTGGAATTTGAAAGTCTTCTTACAGAAGGACAGAATTGCATTGTTTCTTTTCTAGATCTCATGGCTTCCCAGCATTTACTTTCTGCTGTTCGCTTTTCTTTTACCAAAATAATATGCCTTTTTGCCTTATTTGTTGGATAAGAACTCTAGGACGAAACTGCATGTTTTAGCTTTTAATAGAGTTATCTTTTTTGTGCAATTTTACAGGATTCTAGCAAACAGACAATCTGCCTGCCCGTTCTAAGGAGCGAAAAACTCGTTATACTAGTGATCTTGAGAGGAAAGTGCAGGCTCTGCAAACTGAAGCCACCACTCTATCTGTTCAGATCACAGTCCTACAGGTATGGCATTTTGCCGATATATACATGCGACATTCATCATGATTGTGAAGTTCGGTTGTCTAAAGTAAACTTACATGTTGAATAGCTTCTCGTTTTAGCAACACATTGTAATATGACATATGTACGCACCAAAGTAAGCCTATCACCAAGGGCCTCAACTTAATTTGATATCTAAATGATTGGCTCAATTCACTCGATGGTCTTGATCTTGAATGTATATGTTTGTAATTGAATACTCTTACACTGTTTCTTTTTCTGCTTTCTCCAATTTCCTATATTTAATAAAAAGTCATTTTTACCTCAAATTCCTGGTCAAACAATTGGTCAATCAACTTACTACCCAAAGGTACATTTCTTAACAAAAAATCTCTGGAATTTAGTTGGTGGAGTTTCCAAATCCTTCATTAGTTGGCTAAGACTAGCTAGCAGAACATATACCACTCATTTGATGAAGGACTCCGAAATTTGCATATAGCTTCTGGAATCAAAATGACGAAGCAACTAAGAAAGAAATATGATCAATAATAATGACCTAATTTTCTTTTGTGTAGTAAAGTAGCTCTAACTGGTAGGTTGGACTCTCTTCCAATTGAATTCTTGTATGTGGAAAAAAAGGAGAGTTCTGTAAATAGGTTTGTTGAACGAAATGGAAACCAAGATTGGAACTACTTAACCCCACTTATGACAGCAACCTTATCATGTTTCTGGAGCTTTTGCATAATATTTTTTTCAAGCATCTTTTCTTCTGGTCAACTCTTCTATACAATTTGTACCCAATGAAAGTGGTTGGTCAACATTTTAGTTTGCATTTTAGCACTCCTGTTGTGTTCTAATTTGTCTGACTTAAGAATTGGAATTGCTATTGTGGTGTGGCCTAGTGGTCAATGGTGGGGGAAGAGAACCATGAAGGTCTTAGGTTCAAATTCAAAAGGAGGCAAAAAAACACTAGGTGATTTCTTTCCATTTGCCTAATCCTTGGTAGTTAGAGTTACCCGGTACCTGTGTTGGTGGGGAGGTAGTAGGTACACGGTGGAATAGTTGGAGTGAATACTGGCCACTAGCAATTGCTGCTTTTCATATATTTTGGACATTCCCACTGTTTCATTTGGATCTACAAATATACTATTGCTGTAGCATCTTAGGCTTATATTCACTTTGTTAGATATCCAAGTAATTATGGATCAATTGCTTCTGTCACACATGCACCTCAGCTCAAATTCAGATGATGTGAAAGAAGCTGTAACAAGCTTTGCCTGTCATACCTATCATGTTTTAATGGTTGGTCCAATATTTTTTCTGTTCAAATATCTCCTTATGCCTAGTTCATTGCAATTTGAAAGTTTGTAGGGTACTCCTTATCAATAAAACAAAAAGTTTGTAGGGTACTCCTCTGAAAAGCTAGTTACTTGCAATTCTGTCTTGGGAAGTGGATAACTTTTTTTATGATTACTGCAAAAAGGTTTTAGCTATACCTTTTCATTTTTGCCCACTAGTCTGTCTTGCAATCAGGTGTTTCTAAGTGGAAGCACGTCACAATGGGGCTAAAAAGTGAATCTTTCTTGTCTAGAATAGTCATCATAAATTAATTATTCCTCAGGATAGTTTTGGTCTAGCATTTTCCTAATATCAGAGGAAGAAATCCTTGTGGCTGCTAGTACTTACACTCTAGTGGAACCATTGCACTTGTTAACAGTGCATCAGTACGATATTCTTTTACTTTCTGTTTTCTTCTCTTGGTGCAAGAAGGGTGAGTAAATTTAACTCCAACTGCATCAGGTGTCTCTACTCTCTAGTTTATACTAGAAAAGCTTCCATTGACTTATTGATTGTCCGTGATAGCTCTCTGCCATTCTATTTTTTTGGGAATTTTTTTATGGTGCTTTTCAACCCTTTGCATTAATTTTCTTTTGTGGGACTAACGTGTAATAGGGTACTTTTACATGATGCAGATTTTTTCTTTGCGTACAAAGGCTATTTTATATTTGCTTATATAATGTGTATTCTCTTGCACTATAAGTATATTGCTGGAGGGACAATTACCAACACATTGTTGCTAACACAAGAGTGGCTCATTTCCTCAAAGTAAAACATGAAAATTTTGAACTGTCTATCTGTCATATTCATTTTCACACAATTTTGGATGTTGATGCAGAGAGACTTCTGGATTAACTGCTGAAAACAAGGAACAGAAATTTCGGCTGCAAGCTTTGGAACAACAAGCACATCTTAGAGATGGTATGCCTTTACTAGATATGAACTTTCACTCTTATAATCTGGTCATAAAGAATCCTCCAAAACAGAACATTTTGAGAAACATTCTAATAATATGGTAGACCTAATGCTGTTCTTAGTGTAGTTATATTACTGTCACTCTTACAGTTTCCTCATAAAAAAGAAATGCATATTACTTTCACTTTTGTGCTTTGCTACCCTCTCTTCTCATTTCTGCTATTTATCTTTACCCCTCTGGGTGAATGTTTCACACCACTTCTCCCTTCATCTCTGATGCCCCGCTGTCTCCACCATCCCCCCCCCCAAAAAAAAAAGCATGTGTGTCTAGTGTTGTCCTCTTCCTATATTCTAATTTTTGTTGGGTCTGAATGTGTGTTTTGATTTTCCGCTCTTTAATTTTGAGTATAGCTCTATCTTCAATATCTTTTGTTGGTTTCAAGTAGGTTTCTATTTTAAACTTCTGTATCAGTGGGGTAGTTTCGGAGAAATCACTATTCTTTCCCTAAACAAGTCTTCTAAGAGAACCAGAAAACGTAATTTCTTTGCCCCCCTCTCTCTCAAACAGAACAGAACTGGAAAAGTTTTAGATAAACAGGCTTACTAGGTTTATGTTCTTCCCCTTTTCAGGGACTTGCCTACTCTAGTATTCTTCAGTGCTATTATTTTTTTCTCCACCTTTTTTCCAACCTTGCTTAGTATATGATATGTGACAATAATAGAATTGTGTGGATATATAATATGATAATAGAATAGTACTGAAATATACGCAAATAAATTTCAGCTCTAAATGAAACGTTGAGGGAAGAACTGCAGCGGCTTAAGATTGAAGCAGGCCAAATTCCAGCTGCGAATGGAAATAGAGGAATGCGTCCTCATTTACTTCCGCATCCGCAGCCCTTCGTTCAATGTGGTAACACCATGCACAACAGCAGCAGCAGCAGCAGCAGCATTCCTCGTTTGACTGCTAGTAACCAAACTGTCCCTGGGCAGTCTCAAAATAGCTTCTTCAACTTCAACAACAGGGCTTGAACGTTTCTCAAAAAGTGACTGGCGTGGTTAGTAATATATCAAGTAGAGGGCCTTGTAAATATTGATATATGTAGATGTGTAGATTGTTACAGGTTATTGAACGAGTGTTGTTCAGCTCAATAGCTTGCAACTTATCAATATTTGCTACATCTTGTTAAACATCAAATATTTGACATTATCACAAATCACAATGTATTCTTTTGATAATCCACAGGGTATGATGAGGTTGGAAGATTTCACATCTAGCACGTTGCACCTTATATGTCATATTGAAATTTTATTTGACATTGCAAGAATAAGATTATATTGGTAAAAATACGTTTTAGGAGTAATTAAATGTGGGGGATGCCTGATAACAGTGCACTGATGAGAGAAATGAGTCTGATGTAATATTTCTGTAGATTATAATATGTTTCAATGTTCTTTTTAATATTTTAAGGACCCCTTCCACTATTGTTATGTCCATTACTCTTCAATGGAGGGGGGAGGGGGAGGGGGAGGGGGGAGGGGGACGTAGGCCATGCGTACAAGAATAATGTTAGGCTTGGATCATTTTGAAACAGTAATATTTTTATACAAGTAACATCTTATAAAAAGTCAGATTATAATATTCAAAGTAAGATTATATGCTACAATAAGCAAGCAAAAGGTGACTGGTGGTGTAATTATTTTTAAATTATCGATATATATATATATAATTAAACTCAAAATTTACCTTCACAAGAATGTAACTAGCAAGCAAAGTAGATAAAGAATAAGGTAAAGTAATTCCATTTTCACTCTTTATGTATTTTTCTCTCTCAATATATATGACGTTTCTTATCCATCCACAACTAATTTAAGGTTATGCACAGTCGAGGTAACTTCGTGGCCGCACAGGATTGTGAGCACAAGCAGTTAAACTTATCCGTTTATTGTGTTTGAAAGACGTGCTTATCCATTTTCCATTTGTGATTACTCAAATCAACTTGGTGGATTCCCTATTAATAAGGCTTCTTATCCTTGGTAAAAAAAAAAAAAATTGGTCCCGCTCCCTCTTCTTCTCTGACCGTATAACACAAAGTAGTAACCGCACGAACTGTCTCTACATAAATGAAACTTATGCATTCTCTTCAACTATTTCGACCAATTTGAGATATGGAAAATCATCCTAGTACTAGTTCTCATTGTTATCATCATCAATCTCTTCCTTTTTCAAGCAATTTTCTTCTTGATCAAGTAGAAGAAAAACCATCAACATTACCCATCTTTGACTCAACTGGACATTTCCCATCAGTCGATAATTTGCACACAAATGTAAGGTACAACCAACCCCACAATAATCCAAAAAGGAAAAGAAGTAGATTCTTGAAAATTGGTGGTAATTCCTTGAAAATTACAAGCCCAACTTCTTCTACTACTGGAGTTAGTAAGCCTAAAATTACCAAAAAGCCTCCGGACTCAAGTGCGCCTCAAATTACTCGGCCTTGTACTGAATGTGGGAAGAAATTTTGGTCATGGAAGGCTCTCTTTGGTCACATGCGTTGCCATCCTGAACGACAATGGCGCGGCATTAACCCTCCTCCTAATATCAGGCCACGACACAACAATGTTGATTCTCCTAGTACTTCTTCAGAATTTAGCCCTAGGAAAAAACACAAATCAGTTTCTCATGTGATTATGACCGACGAAGACTACGAAATCGCCGAGTCCTTATTACTATTAGCCAATGGATCAAAACCTGATGACATTATAAATAATGCTGAACGTGATGACAATGTTGTGAGAGACAGGAATATTGTGGATATTGTTGCATCAGAGCCTTGTTCTTCTTCAGGTCGATTCGAGTGTTCAGGTTGCAAGAAGGTGTTTGGATCACACCAGGCTTTAGGTGGACACAGGGCGAGTCATAAAAATGTAAAGGGTTGTTTTGCATCAGCATCAGTTTCAGGTTCAGGAGTAACACAAGCTGTTATTACTAATTTTGATTTAAACTTTCCTCCTCCAGTCACATTAATCTCAGGTGAAGATCAATACGATTCGTCGTCCTCTTATTCTTCTACTTATTCAGGCTCAGCATTGGACTTAAGGTTGAAGCTATAAGGGCTTCAACACTATTTCTACATGCATATATAGATAGCGTATATAGGTGTATATAGAGTTTAGCTGGGATATTGCTATATTGTAGAAGCTATATAGCTGTCAGTATATAGGTATTTTGTACTCTACTTTGAAGATTGACTAATTCATGGTTCCAAATTTACAGTTGTGATGTACTCCAAAATGTTACTAATACACATTTGTGGTTACTAGTGATAATAATAATACTAATTCTGTAGGTACTAACTTCGTAAATGAACATGAGTAGTAAGTCTACTTTTAGCTACTTCGTGGTGTTATTAATTTGTTGTGCATTTGTGTATAACTATTCTGCTGAAAGCTTCCAATTTTTTGTACTGCTATTCCGTACTGTTTACTTATTGTGTTTAGCTTCTATTCACTATGTAGAATTTTACAATGTCACATCACTTAAAAAGAAATTTCTACGTTATCACTCATAGCATGAAATTTCTACGTTATCACTCATAGCATGTTGAATTAGTAACCTGAGAACTTAGACAAATATTTTTTTATAATAGATTAAATTACGTTGATAATATTATTGTATATTCTTACACATGACATATATCAATTGAATTGGTGTAAATACCCGATGTGGATAAGTTTTTACCCATTTTATCTATAATGGTAAATTACTCCACTTTCAAAAGTTTAGGATTAAAAAAAAAGGAGGAATGGTTACATGCTATTGAATTATAAGTCAATTATCAATTACTATCATATATATAAACAGCTTGTAAGTTTTTGGTACTTGACTTTCAAGTTTCTAATTCATCTTTTACTTTTTTAAAAATCCATTAGAGAGGTCAGTTTACAGTACTCCTAGCTCCCACATGTCCTCATTAATGACCATATGTTATTTGTTGCCCAAATAAACAACATTAAGCATCAACTGAAAATGATAGCTTTAACATATAAGTCAAGGAGTCAACACCGCAATCTTGCATTTGAATTGTTTTGTAGTACTACATTTGAATTGTTTTGTAGTACTAAATGCTTATTGCTGGTCAAGAACTACTTAGGGCCTGTTTGGAAAGCCATCCAGGCAATTAGAATAAGGTGTAATTATACAATTTGATCCGTTTATTTGATCAAATAATTACACAGTTAGGTGAGAATTGAGTGTAATTGAGAGAGTGTAATTACACAACCATTCTCAAGGGGGGTTTGAGAATTGAGTGTAATTACACCCTTTAATTACATAATTACTTTTTAGTTTCCTTTTCTTATTTTATTTTAATTTATTTTAAATTCTATTATTTTAATTTCTTTTTAATTTTACTTTTTAACTATTTTTATTTTTTAAAATATATTTTTCTTTTTATATTATTTATCTTTCATTACCTTTACTTCTTGTGGTTTCATGTAATTGCTCGCATTTTTTTATTTTTAAATTTTATTCATTAGCATAAACGTGTTATTCTAATTTTTGAAACTACACCTCTTAATATTAGCTATAATGAGTCTTTAAAAAACTTGGTATATAATTAGTGACGTTATTAAAGTAGAGTTTTGTTGTGAATGGGGTTATAGACTTATATCTTCCCTTTCTTTTGAATTATTTACTTAAGTTACGTTGGAACTTACTTATGTAATGTTGGAATTTGACATAAGAGTATATGTTAAACTTTTTCTTTTGGATTTTGAATTTAGGTTATATTTTCGATTTTAATTTATTTGCTTGAGTACTATTGACTTGTTATTTCACATTGCATGTTGTTTATTTTTCACTTACAGTTGATAGATTTTTTTGTCAAACATTTGAATAATGTTATGACATTATTTTTATAATATTTTTTAGTCAAACATCCAATCCATGATGTTCTCACAAAAAATTCTGCTTTTTAATTTTTTTAATTAATTAAAATTAAAATATTATTGATTTGAAATATATATATTATATTATATTATAAATATATATATATATTATATTAGTTACAAATATATAATTATTAATTAATATACTTTCAAGAAACAATGTGTTATTAAATAACTAATTTAGTATCATTTATAAAGACACATTTTTTTAAATATTAATTTTTATATTTTATTTTAATTCTTTTTAAATTAAACTAACTATGTAATTACACTTGTGCAACCAAACAACACATTTGTAATTACACAAAATTACATTATGACAAACAAATAGGTCATTGTAATTACAATATTGTGTTATTACTAGGTTGTGTAATTACTACCCTAGTGATTACATCAATTTCAATTACCATCTGGCTTTCCAAACAGACTCTTAATTCCAATTGCTAGGTCAACATGCTAGTCAAATAAGTCGATTTTTCTTTTTTGTAATTTTCAAATGTTTCAACTTTCATATCAATTCAATTAACCAGGAATGGATCAATTAAATTAACACTTCATTAAGCAGTCCGATCTTGATCTTTCTGTAGTAGTATTATTTATTTTTGTTCTAACTTCTAAAATCACAACCAGCACAGATAATGTAATGTTTACTCAGGAGATAGTTCATGGCATTTCTAAAGTTAATAAAGAGGAAAATGTTGTTTTAAATTTGAATATGGCCAATACTTATGACAGACTTTCTTGGTCATTTTTTAAAAAGGTTTTGAATAAGTTTGGTTTTAGTGATGATTGGTATGACCTTATTTGGAGAAGTATCTCCAATGTATGGTACTCCATAATTATTGATGGAACCAGACATGGATTTTTTACTTCTTCTCAAGGTCTTAAACAAGGTGATCCTATCTCTCCTTCTCTGTTTATAATTGCTGGTGAGGTCCTCTCTAGGTCCCTTAATAGCTTGATTAATAACCAGAACTTCATTTCTTTTTTCATGCATAAAAATGATTCTCAAATTACTCATTTGGCTTATGCTGATGATATTTATCTTCAGCAGTGATAACTCAAAATCCTTAAAGTTGGTCATGAATCAAATTCGGAATTATGAAATTGTCTCTTGTCAAATGGTTAATAAGGATAAGAGTTTCCTCCTTACTGGTCCTAAAACCTGTGCCTACAGGATAAATAGGATCAGAAACAAAACTGTTTTTTAAGAAAGAATTTCCTTTCACTTATTTTGGATGCCCCATTTACATTGGTAGAAAAAGAATTGCCTATTTTGACAGTATGCTTGCTAAGATTATTAAGAGATTAAATGCATGGCAAGATAATATTCTTTCTTATGGTGATAGGTATGTTGTGTGATTCAATCTCTTCCTATTTATATTTTATCTGATATTAATCCCCCTAAAGGTACTATAGAACTCATGGACAAGCATATTGTTAACTTTTTTTGGGGTGCTGCTAATGACAAGAATAAATATCATTGGATCTCTTGAAAAAAGTTATGTTTTCCTAAAAATGAGACTGACATTGGTGTAAGGGGTATGAATGACATTGTTAATACTCTTACTGTAAAAAGATGGTGACATTTCAGGACAAGTAAGTTTATTTGGACTAATTTTTTAACTGCTAAATATTGTCCTAGAATGAATCATGTTGGTATAAAATGGTGCCCTGGCAATTCTGACGCCTGGAGACACTTACTGCAGGCTAGAGGCAACTGCGAAAAGTTCATTTTTTGAAAAATCAATGAGGGAAATTGCAGTTTTTGGTGGGACACATGGACAGAAATGGGTTGTCTAGCACACATCTGTCCAGGTTTCATTACCAGTCACAATAACAAGGATAAAGTCAAAGACTATGAATAACAACAATTGAGATGTCCAGGAATTGTATAATACTCTTTCAAGTCATGTTGCTTTGTATATTCTATCTATAGAATTGGGACAGGTGAACAAGAAAGACTATGCTATATGGAAGTTGACAGATGATGGTCACTTCTCTAATAGCACTGCTTGGCATGTGATTAGATGCAAAAGGCAAACTCATGACATTTATAACAAATTTTGACACAGATTCATACCTTTTAAACAATTCTTTCCTGCGAAAACCAAAGCATCAAAGACATCGGCCACCTAGTAAAAAACCGACAGTCGATGAAGAAAAATGCTTCAATTATGGACATCCCAGTGGGCCCCCTCACATCAAGTTTTTGAGAAAGCAGAAATAAGAATTGCTTTTAACTTTCTATCGGCCCTCTTATCTGATCTAGGTCCTTTCCTCACTGAGGACCATGGCCCAATAACTTCAGATACAAAGCATGATTTTTCCAAGACGTACAAGGCGCCCGTCTTTCATTAATTGTATATCTCATATTTTAGGTATAATTATAATCCTTTTGTAATTAGGTTAATTATTTACCTTGTTTGTATCAAAGTAAATATCTTGTACCTTATATATATTGTAAATAATTCATCAATAAAATCAAGGAACATATTCCTTTATGGTATCAATAGCTTAAAACTACAAACCTTACCCTAGCCGCTGATACACCTTCTCGGCCGCCACCTTTTTTTCCACGTCGGCACCTAGCCCACATCGGGACCCTAGCCGCCGACCTCTCTCGCCCCCCCCCCCCCACTTTTCCCCACTACAGAACCCTAGTTTTTTCGACCATTCTCCCTCCATCTTCCTCATAAATTTCATCTTCCATGGCTGACAAAACCAAATTCCATCCGGCACTTGCCGTAAACAACATTAAAAACTTCATCCATGTGACTCTTGAGATGGAAAATGGTCAATACTCTTCGTGGACGGAGCTTTTTAAGATCTATTGTTGTGTTTACGAAGTTATCGACCACATCATCCCTCCCACGCCGAAGTCCTTCACTTAAATCTTAATAATTAATAAAATTTCATATACTCAATGTCATAATTATGCGGTATGACATTAATCCATAACCTCTTTTGGGACGTACAACTATTATTTTCAATTCCCGTCGTCACACTTCTTAAGTCCTAAATTATTTTGGGGTATTATCCTTTTATATACTAAGCTCCTTATTTACATGCGTGAATATGACATAAATTCCCCAAGACTCGGGTCTTACTTGCATACGTCTAGATGCTCAAACCATCGCTCGAAAGCACGGGGTGTTACAGTATCAAGTGGCGAAACTGGGGGTACCGCAGCCCCACTAATCTCCTCTGGAGGTGGTGAAGTCGGGGACCCATATGAAGGAGTCGCACTGTGGGTCTCACTTTGGCACTCGCTAGCAGGTGGCAATCGGCTAGTACCTTCGCCTGCATCCGTATCTAACACCCTCATACTCTTGAACTTCTTCCTTGTTGTAGGCATTGCTGGAATTATAAACACGAGATGGATTAGGAGTGAAATACTTATAACTCAGCTCTACAACACGATTTATGAGATGAAAGAATGGAAACCATCCCTAAATGTCAGGTATCCTCGTGCTTATAAGTGTGGTGCACAATACACCCATAAATAAGACTACTAGACACGGCTTGTAGACTCCCTAGGATAGACATTCTCTGATACCAAGTTTGTCACGACCCAAACCTGAGGGTCATGACGGGCACCCGGACCCTACCCACCGGGTACCACTAACCGTACATTTAACATCTATCTGTAATGATCCACGGCCACAAGGGCCGTCACTCAATACCCTGCTGACATATAAACATAGAAAACTGGAAATGAGCTATGTATAATCTTAACCAGAAAGCCCAACTTATATATATATACATACCAAGGGACAGGGCCCCGCCATACCCATATATACATGCAAAAATATACAGTACCGAGATAGACTGACACTCTGAAACAAAGAGAGTGCTCCAAAATTCGCTGAGTCAGCAACCTACTAACGTGGATCGTCGCCTTGCCTACGTGAACTTGCGGGCATGAAACACAACATCTCCCGACAAAAGAGATGTCAGTACGACTGATGTACCGAGTATGTCAGGCATAAGAAATATCATCACAGAGATACATAATGATCTTGAAACAGAAACAGTCGACAAAGATAGCTGATAGAAATAGCCGATAAAATAGCTGTCAACAACAGCTGATAGAAACAGTTGATAGAACTAGCCGACAGAAATGGCTAACCAGCAGTAAATGCCTCTGAGGACCCTAATACATATGCCTAAATGTTATGCACAATGTAAATGCGGTATACATATAAATATTAGCCACACATGGGCATCTTCCTTCCCATAACCGCCCCTGTGGGCGTTAGGTTATATCGGCCTCTATGGGCATCAAATAATATCAGCCTCTATAGGCATAATTTTTTTTATGATAGTCTGTACCAGCTGCAGGTGGTGTGCGTATATAACGCCTACCCTTTCCCCATATCCCATACATATATAATATAGTAGTGTTCATAACACATGTGGGTCCAAGGTAATATATGAATAGAATGCATGAATGATAATGAAATATTCTGAGCTTATCGGATGACATAACATTGCCTTACCTTCGGCTAACACTGTGAATGTCAACATGTACCTCCGGCTAACATTGGGAATATCAACATCTTTCCCATATACCTCAATAAGGATTTAGAAATATTTTTAGACATACTTTCAACATAGGAATGAACAATATGAACATTCTTAACTACTAAGAATAGAACAATTTATGGAATAATATCACGGTTACGTTTCGTTACGTGGAACATGCCAAAAGAAGAAATAATTTGCCTTAACATACCTTTAAACCGACCCTTCACGATGGTAATAAAATCAACCTTTTTTTACCAGTTAACCTTAAATAGTAACGGAACCAGCCCCTTTTAATAACTAATTGCTGGAACGTTGCCTTGAAACAACATTTGCAGGACGTTTTTGTTTCAAGAATATTGCTAGCTGATTTCTCTTTTTCAAATGAAGCCAAAATTTAAGAGCTTATCTTAAAGTGGGTTAGCTGGTCCTATTATTACTACTATATAACGTAATGAATACCCCCCAAACGAATTGTTTGTTGGCACCATCTGAATCCTAAATCCTAGGTATGAGACACATAGTCTCTTAGTGTACATGATATGTACACGTAGTAAATTATTGTCCCCATATTGATTCTTATCCAATTGTTACTAGTAGTAACCACCTCCTATTTGGTGGAACCCACTTATTGAGATACTAAAATATTATTATGAGTCATCATCGTCACATTGTTAAAATCTTAAATTAATTCAGGGTTTTATCCTTTTATATACAAAGCTCTTGATTTCCGTATATATAGATGCTCAAACCATCGCCCAAAAATACGGGGTGTTACGTACTTTCCCCCTTAGAAACATTCGTCCTCGAATGTTGGGGTGACATATCTAATCTCCGTCATGTAGCTAGAAAATACAACTGCCTTTTTTTCACAGGGCCATATAATGTAACATACATCATTACATCAAACCTCACATGGTCCGCAAATATTAATTATAATATAAGGAATTAGAACTCACCTTATGCATCTCTTGGAACCTCGATGTTGGTCTAGAATAGGTATGGATATCTGTGCATTATTTCCTTTTCCGCCTCCCATGTCATTTCTTCCACGTTCTTATTCCGCCAAAGAACTTTCACGGAGGCTACTTCTTTAGTCCTTAACTTGCGGACTTGTCGATCTAGGATAGCAATAGGAACCTCTTTATACGATAAGTCCTCTGTAATCTTCACATCATCAATTGGTAAAATACAATAGCAGTGACCGCGGCAGTGGCAGCGGCAGTGGCAGCAGCCTTTGCCGTGGGTTGCCTACCCACCATAGGCCGCATGGGCCCCGCCGTCATAGGCCTCCCTCCTTACCTGTATATGGCATCCTCGTGGAATCCACCTCAGAATCGACAAGCGCAACCTAGCATACTTGGCCCACGTCCACAACAAGCCTACACAGCACAGGGCCCCCGCCATCGACTTTTGAACCGACTGACATTGAGGCAGCTATGAGCACAATGTCACTCAACACTCAAAACAAAAATTATTGTATGGACATAGGCGCCACATCTCACATGACGGCGTCACAAGGTACTCTCTCGTCTTATTCCAATTTGAGTAATTTAAATCAGAATATTATTGTTGGTAGTGGAAAAGGTATTCCCATCTATGGTTATGGTCATTCCTCCATATCCCCACAACATCCACCACTAATCTAAAAATGTCCTCCATGCCCCTAAATTCATTCTAGATTAGAACATCTGAGAGACTGTTTTACGCTCCCTTATAAAAAATAATTTTATTAATTGCAACTGTATTTCTAGGACTCTTATATGTGAATCTTGCGTTTTTGGGAAATATATCAAATTACCATGTTCTA
Organism: Anisodus tanguticus; assembly: GCA_034509755.1. Lineage (NCBI taxonomy): Eukaryota > Viridiplantae > Streptophyta > Magnoliopsida > Solanales > Solanaceae > Anisodus > Anisodus tanguticus. The sequence continues at coordinate 20,652,756 of CM067551.1, forward strand.
CATCCACAAATTGTACTTTAATGCCTTTCGATATCATACATAGTGATTTGTGGACATCCCTTATTTTGAGTACGGCTGACCATTAATATTATGTGTTGTTTTTGGAAGACTATTCTAACTTTCTATGGACTTTTCCAATTGGAAATAAATCTCAGGTCTATCCCATTTTTTATTCATTTAGTACTTTCGTAAAAATACAATTTGAAAATAACATTAAATATTTCAATGTGACAATGACAGGGAATTCGATAATAACCAATTCAAACAGTTTTGCTCCAAAAATGATCTTACCTCTCACTTTTCCTTCCCTCGCACATCCTCCCAAAATGGTAAAGCCAAATGGAAAATCCGAACCATAAACAACATCATTCGTGCCCTACTTGCTCACGCCTCAATTCCCCCATAAATTCTGGCATCACGCACTCTCCATGGCCACCTATCTCCCAAACATAATCCCAAACAAGTCTCTAGCTCAACGGTCAACCACCCAAGTTCTATTTCGTAGGAACCCCTCTTACCAACACTTGCGTATTTTTGGATGTCTTTGTTACCCTCTCCATCCGACCACTCACAAACTCCAACTCCGGTCTTCCCTATGTGTGTTTCTAGGTTACACTGCCAATCATTATGGTTACTCGTGCTATGACTTGTCAAGCCGTAAAATTATTATTTTACGTCATATCCTATTTGATGAGTCTCAATTCCTATTTTTCTCTCTATACTCACCACCTCGACATTCCTACGACTTCCTAGATGATGGACTAAACCCTTTTTCAATTCACAATTTACATAGTCCGCCGTCCTAGACCCCAGCACCCGCCACCACCTCGGACATTCCGGGACTAGCTGCCCACCCGGTTTTGCCGACGGTGGCCCAGAATAGCCCATCGGCCAGCCAGTACCGTCACCCTTGTCTTTTCTCCTCTTCCCGGTAATCCCGCATCAAACCCCCTACCCGTCCCGCATCCCGAGACACACTTTCAGACCATGTAAACACGTGCCATGTACGGAATTCATAAACTTAGATGGCTGTTTAACCTTTTTATTTTAGTTGTCCCTTCCCCTGTCCCTCGTAACCCGAATGATGCCTTGTCCAACCCTAATTGAAAAGCCACAATGATTGATGAATATAATGCTCTTATTGATAATAAGACGTGGGACCTAGTACCTCGTCCACCTGATGCTAACATTACTCATTCTATGTGGATTTTTAGACATAAAAAGAAATTTGATGGTTCTTTTGAGAGGTACAAGGCTCGTCTTATCGGTGATGGCATGTCTCAAGAGGTGGGAGTGGACTGTGATGAAACGTTCAGCCCGGTCATAAAGCCCGTAACTATCTGGACCATCCTCATCATTGCCATATCCAAGTCTTGGCCCATTTATCAGCTTGATGTCAAGAATGCCTTTTTACATGAGGATCTTCATGAAATTGTATATATGCATCAGCCTATGGGTTTCAGGGATCCTATTCATCCAGATTATGTGTGTCTGTTGCTAAAATTGCTCTATGTATTGAAACAGGATCCTTGAGCATGGTACCAGCGGTTCGTCGATTATGTCTCCTCTATCGGTTTTTCACACAACATATTTGATCATTCTCTGTTCATCTACAACAAGGGTATAAACATGGCTTACCTATTATTATATGTTGATTACATCATCCCGACCACATTATCTGATGCTCTCCGCAGGTCTATTATGTCTCTCATTTCCTCTAAGTTTGCTATGAAAGATCTGGGGCCCCTAAGTTATTTCTTGGGCATCTCTGTCACTCAACATTCTGGCGGCCTATTTCTATGTCAGAAGAAGTATGCATAAGAGATCATTGACCGTGTGCGGTATGATATCTTCAAACCATCCCACACGCCTATAGACACCAATTCCAAGCTCAGTGCTGATTTCGACCCTTCACATTCAAACCCGACTCACTATCATTGACTGGCTGGGGCCCTGCAGTACCTCACATTCACGAGACCGGATATATCCTATGTCATGCAATAAATCTCTTTGCACATGCACAGTCCGATGGAAGCACACATGCATGTCCTCAAACGTATTTTATGATATGTCCAAGGTACACTTCACTTCGGATTACATCTATACAGGTCTTCGCTCACTGGTCTCACTGTTTATTTTGATGTTGACTGGGGTGGATGTCCTAACACCCGACGCTTCACGTCTGGTTATTGCATTTTCCTTGGAGATAAACTATTGTCTTGGTCTTCCAAAAGGCAATCTACACTATCCTAATCCAGTGCAGAAACAGAATACAAAGGTGTTGCCAACGTCGTCTCTGAGTCTTGTTGGATCCGTAACTTCTACTTGAGCTTCACTGCTCGATTCAAAAGGAAATACTAGTCTACTGTGATAATATTAGTGCGATATATCTTTCCGGCAATCCCGTCCAACATCAACGCACTAAACACATTGAGATGTACATTCATTTCATTCGCGAAAAAGTGGCTCGTAATTAAGTTCGTGTCTTCATGTTCCTTCCCGATATCAGATTTCCGACATCTTTACCAAAGGACTTCCGCGCATACTATTTGATGATTTTTGTGCCAATCTCAGTGTTCGAGAACCTCCCGCTTTGACTGTGAGGGTGTAATAGAATATTTCCCAATATTCTTTCATTAATTGTATATCTCATATTTTAGGTCCTCTTCCCTAGAGATCTCAGATGAGGGAACCCTAGAAGAGCCGCTGACTCCAACTGCCGTTCATGTACGATCCATAGTAGATCTGACCAACTGCCCATCCTACCTCTTCTACGTTCTTGACAGCACATCTTTGTCTCAGTAGAGTATTTCAGTGGCACATTTCGGTCCTCTTCCCCCCGCAGGACCTCCCCTACGGTATCGTCACCGCAGTAGAGTTTAACCACCAAATTCGAGATGGATTGGCGTGGTTCCTCTACGCCTAGGATACCAGAATATTGAACCATGAACGAAGAAAGACATGAGAGAAAAACATATTGGCTAGTGATTGTGAGGCCCCAATTCTTGACTGGAGGGAACACCAAAGGCCTCTGCCCTTCCATCCATTGGATAGATAGAGAGGGAGGGCAGATCTTTTGGTTTTGTCATTTTGTTGGGCAATACTCAACGCAATTAACACAAAATATACAGATTTCAAAATCAATACTGTAATTAAGCAATCGTTTCTTTCGAATATCCGTTTCCAACTTCCAATCAACAACGGATAAATCTATAGGACATACACGCACACATACTTCACAAGCAATGCATTTATCAAATTCAAAGTGTATTCGGCCTCGGAAACATTCCGATGTGCTCAATTTTTCATAGGGGTATTGAGTAGTTACATGTAAACGATTTGCGTGGGACAGGGTAATCATGAAACCTTGGCCGATGTATCTGACGACTCGTATTGTTTGTTGACCATAATTTATGAATTCGGTTATCATAGGGAGCATATTTAGAATATCTATAAAAAATATTTTATGCTTGTTTCTTTCTCTTGTTTGAGACAAGACGTGAATCTTTAATATTGTGGTCTTTTATGGTGAACGAAGTTGAGATGAAGTTGTCAATAATAGATTACCTAGAGAAATAGGTAAAAGAAATTTCCACCCAAGATTTAATAGTTGGTCCATTCTCAGCCTCGGTAAAGTCCATCTTGTTGCAATAGGTTAGATTAATTAGTTATCTAGTTTGTATCAAAGTAAATATTCTTGTAACCTTATATATATATATTGTAAATCAATCATCAATAAAATGAAGTAACATATTCCTTTAGAAACTTTCCAATATGTGTATATAGAAGGAAAGGCTGCAGAATATCTGTGGAAGGCTATGGGTAATACTTTGGGAATCACATATCATCATCTTCCTCTAAGAAGTTTACTCATTGAATGGAAGAAGAAGCCTAAAAATAAGGTTCACAAACTGGTTCTTCACAAACTGATTTTCGCGTCAACGCAGAAAAATGTACAAATTCAATTGCTTCTTGTACAACTGCCCGTAGCATGATATAACATGAAATGCCAAAAATTACCCAATCTTTGTCCTTCCAAACTGGCACTTTCGTATAGTAGTAATCTTGTCTAACAGAATAAACTTTTCAAACTTCATGAGCTTCGTTTTTGAGACTAATTCTACTTTCTCATTTTATGCTCTTTGTTTTATTTTCGTATTTAAAGGAAATTTGACCTAAAGCTAAAATCTATAGGAAGATAACTGCACGAGCTGACCCCTTTTTTTTAGCTTGCTTTTCTTTTTGTTTCTTATTTCTCAAGAAAATCTTTTATGTTCTTATAATTCATGACACGAAAGTGTGACATACATGAGTTAATTTTTTTTTATAAAGGGATTTTCAACTTTAGTAATTTTTATTTCCGGAGTTCTGTCAAGAATAGATATTGACTCGTGGAACTAATTAAGCATTTTTAAATCATTATTTTCTCAAACTCTGGAGACTGATCTTTTTTGGTTTGTCCTAACAAAAGTGTTTCTTTCTGTATGCGGTAATTAAGTTGACAATTCAAACATCATACATGTTATGTTTGTAAAGAATGGATTTTGAGCCTAACTCAACCCCAAAAGCTAGCTTGTATGGTGAAGATTGTCCAAGTCCATATAAAGAGTTCATGTTCCCATTCCATATCCAATGTGAGACTCTTAACACTCCCCCACACGCCCAGACCTTGTTAACTGGAGCGTGAATAATATAATTTGGGGAGCCAACATCGACGAACAAAGAATTGGAATGAGTCTGACTCTGATACCATGTAAAGAATGGATCTTGGACCTCAACCCCAAAAGCTAGCTTGTAGGGTGAGGATTGTCCAAGTCCATATAAGGAGTCCATGTTCCCACTCCATATCCGATGTTGGAATCTTAACACTCCTTCGCATGCCCAGATCTTGTTAACTGGAGCGTGGATAATATAATTTGGGGGCCAACATCGGTGAACAGAGAATTAGAATGGGCCCAACTCTGATACCATTTAAAGAATGGATCTTGGGCCTAACTCAACCCCAAAAGCTAGCTTGTAGGGTGAGTATTATCCAAGTCCATATAAGGAGTCCATGTTCTCATTCTATTTCCGACGTGGGACTCTTAACAATGTTTATAACCATAGATTCAAAGAATATTTTAGTACATCTTTAATTTAATATTACAAGATTCAAAAGTCTCTCTTTATTTTTTAAATGTCGTGTCTAATCAAACCAAGATATTTAAATTGGGACGGAGGTAGTATTTCATTTTACTTTTTTGGACCCTCCCCCTGCCCAAACCCAACACTTTTTTCATGACTTCTTCTTCTCTTTTGTTAAAGAAGAAGTCAAATAGTAGTTGAGTCTTCTCCCTCTTTCGTACAGTTTGTTAGAGACCTCGCGCTGATGATTCTGTGTTACTAAATTTTCATGTTCTAAGTTGAAATATATTTAAAGAAAGAGGAGTAAAAGAAACATAATACTAACTAAAAAGAGGTGAATTATTCTACAAACACAAGAAATCTAAAACATAAAAACAAAGCCTCATGCATGAGAAAACAAACATGTATAAACTAAGGGCCAGAGTTAGAGTTCTAGGTATTGCTAGAACTTTAGTTTTGCAAACATTCTGTAGTTGTGTTAAAAGTAGGGCTGGCCAGTGGGCCGGGACGGCCCGACCCCGACCCGACCCGTCCCGAGCCCGCCCCGAGCCCGCCCCGACCCCGCTTAAAAAAAATAAATAAATAACGGGGGCGAGACTCGAACTCGGGACGGGACGATGTCTCGTCCCGCCAGATCCGAGCCCGCCCCAGGCCCGCCTGACCCGACCCCACCCCGAGCCCGTCCCGACCCCGCCCTTTTCCCCCCTTTGCAAAAATGACCGTTGCACCAACGACCATTTTAGATTATAGCCGTTGGCCAACGGCCATTTTAGGCCCCCCTCCCCCAATCCCCCCTATCCCTTAATATTTATTTTTAACCCATAAGTTATTATATTTACACTTTAACCCAATTTTTCAACTATAAATAACTCATTTTCTCTTCATCTTTCTCACAAATCTTCCTACAATCTCTCTAATTTCTCAATATATCTCTCTACATTATTTGCTAAATATTCAATTTTATTAATTCATTTGGGAATTGGGAGTGAAGTTGGCAACTAGCTTGAGGATCTTCCATCGAGCAAAGTTTCAATTTTCAACCTCTCGATTACACGTCGACGTTACGTCGGCGTTTGGTACATTCGTTCCTTCATTAAATTATTATTGTCTGTTTATTTTATATTTTTATTTAGCGCACTTAATTTTATTGTCTTTAATTATTTATTATCATAATTAAAATGGAAGGATTAAAAGGTATGTTTAAGGGTAAGGGTAAGAGTGCTTCTTCTAGTAGGGGCAACCAGGGCAAGGGTACTTCTTCTAGTCATCTTATTCCTACACAGGATGATTTTGTTGATACTCAACATTTTCCTACAATACCATTAGATTTAGACCAGGAGCTATTTTCTGGAACTCAAGAAGACTTTAATTTAGACGATGATCTAGATGATATACCCACTAATGTTGATGACAACACACCCACTAGTGCACCTTCAACTGAAATACCTCCTATTCCCCCTAGTATGAGACGAGGTCCAAGAAAAAACGACCATTAAAATCAGATGCATGGACATTTTTTGATAGGGACGTAGAGAATCAAGTAGCCATATGTAAAAGTTGTAAAAATGTATTAAAATTTAAAACTGGAAAAGGTCACGGTGGGACGGGGGGTTTAATTAGACACGTAGTAAGTACTCATCCAGCTAGGTATGCCCAATACCAGGCTTCAAAACCGGGTGCGCAAACGCCCGCTCCATCGGGACAAGGTTCACATACTGATACTGTCCCGGACCAAGTACAGGGGTCAAATTAACCCTATGACGGGGGGAATTGTAGGCTCTAAATACAATAAACATAGAGATAGGGAAGCAATATCAAAATTAGTTGCTGGGGAGGGTTTGCCTTTTTCATTTCCTTCATCTCCCGGTTTTATTCATAACATTAGAGATATATATAATCCTGCTTTTAACGGTTTTCCTAGATCAACTGTTAAGAGAGATGTATTTAAATTCGCGCATGAATATCAACAATATTTACGTTTTTCATTATATCATTTTAATGGCAAAGTATCTATCACGTCTGATATAGGTCGTAGTACTAACGGCCATGATTATTTAACTGTAACTTGTCATTGGATAGATTATAAATGGTCTATGCAAAAACGTATTTTAGCGTATAGATATATAGATGATAGGCACACTGGTACTTTTATTGCAAAAAATATTTATCAAGTGTGCGATTATTACGGAATTACCGATAAAATTATGACTATTACATTAGATAACGCTTCTAATAACAATTACGCAATTACAATGTTAAAAAATAGTTTAACTCCATCTTTTCCAGACCATTTTCATATAAAATGTGCGTGCCATATATATAACTTAATTGTAAAGGATGGTCTATCACTTTTTGTAGACATTCTTAGTAAAATACAATTTGCTATAAGCTTTATTTTTAAAAGTAATAAAGTACAACGTAGAAAAGAATATAAAAAAACTTGTCACGATTGTGGACTACCTTATACAAGAATTCCACAAGAAGTATCCACTAGGTGGAATTCTTTATACGAGCAACTACTTGTTGCTTATGACTATAAATTACCTATAACTTTATTTTTTAACTCTCATAATAAAAAGCCAGCTGATATGATATTAGATAGTGATTGGGTAAAAATTTCCGAACTTATTGTATTTTTAGAGAATTTTTTTCAAGCAACAAAAGAATTTTCCGGTATATATTATCCTACTATTTCAACTATGTTATTTTATATAACTCTAATATTTTTATTACTTAGTGAATATATGGAAAAACCAGCTTATAAGGCAGCTATTAAAAAAATGTTTGTCAAAATTAAAAAATATTTTATTCCTATTCCCTCTATTTATATTATTGGTTCTGTATTAAATCCTACTATTAAAATAGACGGTACTAAATCACTAATTGAAACTATTTACGATTGTATAGAAGTACTACCACCTCCAAGTCCCAAAAATCTAAATCACCCACCACCTATTGAACAAACTAAAGAAGAAGCGGTGTCTAGCGTAGAACACCAATGCAAAAATATATATAGATTTTATCAACAAGAAAATGCTAGTAACTTACCGGCTTCCATACCATCTTCTTCATCTTCAACACAACCTCACAAAAGACATGCTTTTTCGCGCTAGTATTGAAAGCCTCGAAATAGAATGTGCGGCCGTACCTCTACTACTAACCAAATTAGCGAGTTGGATATTTTTGTTTTGCGGGGTTCTCGTACCGTATCAAGAAGTTATCAATGAAGATGGACAAGAAGACTTGTCAAATACTTGGAGGGGAATGAGAAGACCTTTCCGACACTTTCATTGATGGCTCGAGATGTTTTGAACATTCAAGCGTCATCAACCGCGTCTCGAAAGCGCTTTTTCTCGCAGCGGATATCAAATAGGAGACCACGACACTCATTGGCCGGAGACAGCTTGGAAATTGTAGTATTATTCAGAGATTGGATACGAGCGGAGCGGAGAAGGTGCGGTCAACCGGAGATCAACGAAGAAGATGATGAAAACTACAACGAAATCTTAACCGAAGGTAGTGGAAGCGACGTGGATCAATTTGACCAACAAATACCAATTCCAACCGAAGAACCACATGAAATCATCAAGCAATTAGAACATGTTTTTTTGAGAATGTAATTTTTTTAATTGCAATTTTATTATGTAATTTGCAACTTTTGGACAACACCACAAAGTTGCAATTTAGATTTTAGACAATTGTATTTGTATTACAAAAAAATCATGTCTATTAAATAATATAAGAGGCACAAAAACAGCCTTGGGATGTTTTTATTACACTATCTTGTTTTGTTTATTGAGTTTTTTTATACATATGTTATTTAAAAAAAAAAAAGAAGGAAAACCCGACCGTACCCCGCCCCGAGCCCGAGCCCGACCCGACACCCGATACCGACGGGACGGGATCGGACGGGGACCGGAGCAGGTCCCGCCAGACCCAACCCCGCTAGGCCCCGCTAGACCCGACCCCGACCCCCTGGCTCATCCCGCCCCAACCCCGACCCCGCCAGACCCGGCCCGCCCGACCCGAGCCCGGCCCACTGGCCACCCTTAGTTAAAATATTTACTTAATTGTTAATAATTTATTTAAAATACAATAAATTATCTTTTCTAAAATTCAGAACTCATAAACTTAAAATCTTTGATCTGCTTCCGTATAAAGTAGGGTAAATTCAAATTGTTATTGATAATCATTCCATAGTCATATAAATGGGTCATGAATTGATCTAAAACTTAACATATTAATCCAAGATATGAAGAACCCGAAACCAAAAAAAAAATCAATGTGTTCTATAAATAGCCTCTCTTTACAAACTTAGAGAAGTTATAAGTCAATAAAATGCTTAATTATCAGAAGCATTAGGGGGAAAAAGAGCAAAAAATAAAAAATATCATATGTATAAATGTATACTCACTAGTGAACCATGTACAGTTGGAGGCAGCTTCAAAATAGTCCTCACAACATATTGAAAGGAAATCTTTAATCTTCCCTTCAATAATATCTTCATGGCTTTAGATATTGATTTCATTGTGCCTTTTGGAAGGAACAGATGGTGGAATAGGGATCCCTTTTGGCAAAGACTGAGAAAGTGATGATGATTTGTGGGAATTAGTTGGCAATAAAGTCTTAACATTAACAATTTGTGTCTTCTTTGCTGCATTAGCTGCATGGTGACTATGATCAGCCACCAAGATCACAAGAAGCAAATAAATTACCAAGACTATTTGTGTTGTGTTCTTGATTTTTTTCAACATCTCTTGAAGCTGATCTTGTAGTTGAAGTGATGGTGAGAAAGTAAAAGGAAAAGGGGTTGTAGGGAGGCTAAAGTGTTGAAATAGAAAAGAGAGAGAGAGAGGTGATGTTTTCTGGGGGGAAATTTTCTTATAGTAGAAGTATTAGTTGGTGGAAATGTCTTACTGAGTTTTATGTGTGTTTTTGTGTGTGTATGGGGTTTGTTGTAGATGTGGGGTGTGATGTCGGGTGGGGATGACTTGTCTGAAGTTTACTCTGAAGATAACGGATTTGGTTGTTTTTTTCTACTTCAATTTAATAACCAAATGCATTCGTGAACATAATAAATGTCCATAAAATAATTAAATTTTAGACCATGAATGATTATGCTAGAGTAGTAAGTACTTATTTATTCTTAATCAAAGATTTCAGGTTCAAATCTAGAAATAAAATCGCATGTTAAGAGCTTTTACTCCCAAAGTGAGATTTTCAGCCCGAATTCAAATTAGTCTCATCTCAAAGTGAATATTGAATCGAGATGAAAAAAATAGATAGTAAAGTTGTCCAGTAAATAATGTAAACGTAGTTTTATGCTAACACATGTACAACTTGCTAGTGATAAGCCAAATGATAGTATATATATCACACACAATAATCTTGAACATAACAATCCTGCAAAAGCATCACGGAGTACAAAAATACTATATGATGTAGAAGCTATTTTAAATAGCAATGGAAGAACAAATTAAATTAAATCATTGTGCTTATAAACTCTCCTTGGATGCATTGACGTATTAATTTATCAACGTTTATAGGCTCTTGCGTTAGTTTATGGTAGAACACGAGTATGAGATCATGAGTGATCTTAATGGGAAGGAAAGGATCATGAATTTATAGCTTCTAGTTTTACTCTCGTATATTTATCAAGCAACTTGTATTTCCACAAGTGGGGTCTGAAGAGGGTAAGATATACGTAACCTTATCCTTACCTTTATAGGACATAAATATTGCTTTTGATTGACCCTCGACAATCCTCCTTCTTTATTCGGCTTGAGGCCAACAATGTAAATGAACTCACACAGACGGAGTTTATTAAGCAATTGATAGATACACGAATTTTGTTTAATATTAAATATAAGTTTTGTGCTTAATATAAATAGGGCCATATAGTTAACCGTTTCTTTGTTTTCTTTTAGTTGAGATAAAATCAACACTGTCCAAATTGCCTCTTAGCAACTCTTATGTTTCTATTAGCGGGAGTAGAAACTGCGGCAATTAAGAAATTGCTCTGAAATTATTTCAATATTGAACCTTGGACATATAAGAGTTCTAAGAGTTCTGAATCGAATTTCTTTAGAAAGAAGATATTTTGTCTCATGGTAGCCTGCTCCGGTCCCATTACCAAACTTTGAAGCAAGATGTATAATTTAAAACATGAACTACAATTTGCCAGGATATATTTCACAAGGCAATTATAAATATTTCTTCTTTTAAGTATAAAAATAGTATAAGTGAATAACTTAATACTCCCTCTGTTCATTTTTACTTGTCCATTATATTAATAATATATTTTTCACTTTTACTTGTCCATTATATTAATAATATATTTTTCACTTTTAGCATAAGACAATTTTTTTCTTTTTCTCAATTTTATCAAGAGTATTAATTACTCATTTCAAATGATTTTTCATGTCTACTAAAACTATACATCAATTAATATGGTATCATGATAAATTATGTATTAGGAACTTTATTTGGTGTGAAAAAATAGTGGACAAGTAAAAGCGAAGGAAGATAGTAAATAAATTGACTATAGAAAAGAAACTGAAAGAGAAGAAGGGAAAATGCGAGCATTGAATGAAAGATCCACATAGCAAAAAATATGGAGGTAAAAAAACACGGAGCATTGAATGCAGGGAGGCAAGAACAAATGTTTTCTTGGACTAAGTTCCCTGGGGCAATATCCCTTTCTCTTTTTTTTTTTTTTTTATAACCCAGGTCTCGAGGCGACTTGTGCCTCCATATCACTAGTACCTGCACAAGTACTGGTACTAGGCTCTTGGGGATGATGGGACCGGTCCTTCAGCACGCCACCACCAGATAAATCGCGGGATGTGCACCCGTGGTCAGTGTCTGCTTGCGTCCAAAGGATCAATGCTACAAGGTTGACCCCCTCAAAGGCTTGGCGGGGAACGAACCCACACTGCAACATGCCCGCGCGGCTTTTAGCGCCCAGGCTTTACCACACATATATGCCCAGGAGGACGATATCTGCCAAGTTGAGAATCGAACCTGCGATCCGAAGGTCACAAATTTGACTCTCTGCCAACACGCTGGCCTCTTTGGATCCCTTTCTTTTTTTTAAATTTAAGATGCAAGGAGGGCAATATCCATCTTAGTATTAATTCCAAAAAAGTCTGTTCATGCCAAATTCTTAGTTATAGTACTAATAGGTATTATAAATATTTAGTATCTTAATAAAATATGATATTCTGATTTTCCAAATGATTTTACTTGTATCACAAGCATATGTATGAAAGCAAGAAAAGGTTGGGAAAACATAGAGCATTAAATATTGGAACATCTGTTCTCTAATAACTTCTACATTGATAGAAATTAAGAGTCCACCAAATAGTATACAAAATCAGATTTTTTATCTATTGCTCAAGCAAAAACGGAAAGTAAATACCATACGATATTTACGTGGAAAACTCCTTGCTCATGGGATTAAAGACCACGACTTACCAAGTAGGATTTCCAACTTCACTAATTGAACAACTTCATATTACAACCTATTGCAACCTAGAAATTAAACTATTAGTCTCTCACCCCTTACAATACCTCTACTGTAAGTCCTTTACAATAACTCTCTTGCAAAGCTACAAACATTGACTAACTCTAGCCAAGAACACAAACCAACAAAGGTTGAAATATGTTCTACTATGACACTTCTTAAAAGTAGTGTCGGATTACAATAAAGAACAAAATGACAATGACTCAAAATAAACTAAAGGACTTAGACATTTTCAGTATCGAGATCTGGTCCTTCATTTTGCAAACAACATTGTTCTTGAAAGCACTTGGAGAAACTTGTGGCGGCTGCACTTGTGTAGCGATTTTAGGTTTCAAGTGTTGCCTTAAACCTTGTAACATGTTGTATATATATTGGGGAGCATGTGTGAGAAGATAGAGACAATTCATCCCTTGGTTTGACCACTAGCAAATTGCAGCAGTTCTGTTGTACTTCTGTCAGTGAATAGTACAGTTTTACAGTAGTAAATGTTGATTGTACGATAGCAGAGGGAAAAAATCGCAGACCAGGTCCTTAACTGGTTCCTCGACAATTTGACAAATATTCAAAACACAAGATAACATAACTTATCAATTTTCCCTTTTTGATGATGACAAACACTGAATTGATACTCCCCATGAGAATCAAGTTCCCCACTTGTTTCCCCTGCGGATCAGACCTATCTTTCAAACATAACAACATGTTAATCATGGCAACAACATTTTACCCCTTAACTTCCCCCTCAATCACAACATGCATATCAATTTCCCTCCTTTTGGCATCATTGAAAAAAGTAATCAAAGTGGCACAAGCAAAAGAAGTTTAGTGACATTAACTCGGGGCCACTTGGGCAACACAACATAAGCAGAAACATGAATAATCAAGATAGTGTTAATGCATAAAATAGAATAATTGCCCATATATAATTTAGCATGATAAAATATGATAATTAAACTGTCATAAGTACCAATGTCATTAGAGAATAAAAAATAGGGAACAAAAGAACCAGACTTAAAAAAGTGGAGGATATGGGCTTAAAAAGCTGGAAGGAAAACTAAGGAGCAGGAGACAGTTCCTTAAGGAGCCTATCCACTCTTTCACTGTTAGTGCGCTGATTCTGGAGCATCTGATCACGAAGCTCATCAACATTCTGCCTCAACTTTTCATTCTCGTCCTTCATCTTCGCATTCTCAGCATTTGCAGCCTCTACAGCATTATTAGAACCATGTTCCTGTGCCTTTTTAGCTAGTTGAACTCTGAGGAGAACATTCTCAGCCTTAAGCCATTGAATCTCAATAGTGGACTTATTTTGGACCTCAATCAGAGTCAATATGGTAAAATTGTTGTCAATACCACCTTGCTTTGGCACACATTCACACCCTTTTAAAGTCGTCATGGTGATCATATGCTTTTTGGTGCCCATAGTAGCCTTTCCCATTTTGACTTTGAAATGCACAAGTACCTTTGTCAAGAGGAAGCCATATGGAAGACCATGTCCGCCCTCTAATGCGTTAACAACCTTAATTATGTGCTCAATCATGAGAGTTGACAGACTGATGGGTTTAAAGGTTGACAAAGCCTCAAGAAGGACTAGGTTCGCTATGAAAGCAATAGAACGTCATTCAGCTCTTGGATGCAATACCTTATTGACAAGTGCAAACAAGAGCTGATAATTTGGCTACAGCTCCTTCTTGAAGAGCCTTTCTCCAGTAACAAACCCCTTCCTTTTTACAATCACATTTATAAAGGCATCAGACGCCTTTTCAGACATTGTCTACATCCCATTAGTAGGGACTTCCAGAATTTCTCCAAGCTTCAACTCATCTAACTCAAAATATTTCCCATGCACTCATAAGATCATAGTGTGATCATCAGTATAGCAAAGGTTTGCATAGAATTCGGCCACCTCTGCTTCATATACACTAGGTGTCGATGAGACAAAGAGATGAGTAAATTTTTGAAATGCAACAATCTCGAGTAGTTTCTTTATGCAAACCTCTCAGTAATGTCAGAGTCAAAAACTTTTACCAATAAAACCTTTTGACCGTTCAAGTTTTTCTTCTTTTTCTTCTCATTTATAGCAACTTTTTGTTTCTTGCAGAAACCAGGTTCCTCATTGGCACTACCCTTTCTATTTCTTTGAGGGAGATGTCAAGTTTCACACTTCTCTTTTTCTGACTTGTCACCCTCATCATCGGTGACATCCTGTTCAGCAAGTTTTCTTTTCTCCACATTCTTCTTCTTTGAATTCTTCCTTACAAGTGGAGACATTTCCAATTCATCTTCCACAACAACCGCATCAACTACAATATCTTCATCAACCAATCTACTTCTCACAAGTTGGTTGCTCATTCTTTTTTAGCCTTTTTCCTTTCGTCTTTAAATCAGATTCAAAAGCATAATTAGCAGCCTTTATGCTTTGTCTGGTTCTAGGAGTCATTTGGGAAATGTGTTTTCTCACTTTGGGCACATCATTCTCCTTTGGATTTTCAACAATAGTAGTCCTTCTATGCTTAAAGAACAGTGGCGCTTCATCATCAGACTTAACAGCGAGAACAGGACCAGTAGAACTAGATTCCTTCATAGGAGAAAGATTTCCCAATGACACATCAATAGTAGACACATGTTTATGATTGACATATAAGTCCAAATTTACCCCAGAGGAACCTAGTGTCTCATCCCAATAGGAGTTGTCTTGAGTGACGAAGACTCAGACTCTCCTTGGACTAAAGGACCAAGTTGCTAATTCATTTCCCCTGTTGTCTACACATACAACATCTCTTCCTAAATACCTTCACTATCCCTCAGAGCTCGTAGAGTATCAACAAAACCATCAATAATTTCAGCCGCACTTTCCAAAATAGTAGACCTACCCTGATCCATTTTAGATATAGACCCATCGAACTAAATTGTCGATTCATTCTCCCCTTTAATGCTATCAAGTGGAATAGGATTACCTGATATTTTTGTGATGCTCTCAATAATGTCCTTGCCGATAAACTTATCATGTTCCTCTACAACACTGACATCTCCACTCATATGCAGGTCACCAAAGACCAAGTTTTCTTTCACATGGCTTTGTACTTCTGTTTCCTCAATAGTTTGACTAGTAACCTCGATTTTATCATCCTTTTCTTCTAATTCCTCTGTATTCTAAAGGACTTTCGATGAAAAAATGGTTCGCCCACTTCCCGTTGAGTCAGGTTTTTCAATCGGACCTATATCGAGGACAAGGACACAAATTTCTTTGGAGTTTGACTCTTACGAGTCCTAGGAGGATCAGAAATGAGGGATTTTGGGATGTGAAAGTAGGGTTTTGGACGGTGGAGATTAGACATTTTGAGGGGTGAAACAGGATATATATATTCAGACGGTGTTGGAGCTGGAGGATGATGAAATGGGGTTTGTCTCAGCCATGTTTGAAGTGGATGATTCTTGGTGAGATATGGTTAATTTTGATTTGAGGAGCAGATAAAGAAGAAATGTATAGGGTTGAGAGAACATGTAGGTGAGAGAGAGAGAGAGTAAAGTTAGTGTCTAGAATTTAGGTGAGGAAGGAGATAGAAGAGTTTGTATTTAAGAAGAGAAAAGGTGACGGTTTGAATCGGGTATGAGAGGAGAAGTCGAGTCGGTTCAGAGAAAGTGTACCGTTCGGGAAAAAGTATTTTGAATTAAAAGGAGGAAAAAGTTTAATGACTTGGCACCTTAAGAAATTCAAAATCATCTTTTCTTGAAAATTTATAGGCAAAAACTATGAAGGCAATGTCACTACTAACTCCGAGTCATAGAGTGAGTTAGATATCACCAAAAATACTTTTTAGGTCCCTTAACAATTTTCTTGAAAATTTATAGGCAAAAACTATGAAAGATGCAATGTCACCTATGCTTGTGTTATCCTAAATCACACAACAAGGGCACACAATCAAGTAAGCACACCAAAATCCTCAAGTTGTTGTTGATCCATAACAATTGAGTATAGCATATCCAACATTCTATCCACTAGACATCTAGTATAATCAGCATCAGCATATCCAACCAAGTCAAAATTATCTCCTAAAGGATAGAAGAGGACCAGGTCTGGAGTCCCTTTGAGATACCTCAAATTTTTTTTGCAGCCTTCAAATGAGATTCTTTGGGACTTGATTGGAACCTTGCACACAACCCAACAACGGAAGATAATGTCAGGTCTGCTAGCAATTAAATACAGTAGAGACACAATGATACCCCTATACATAGTTTCATTAACATGAGAACAAAGTTCATCCATGTCTAACCGAGTAGCTATGACTATGTATCAATAGGCTTAACATTCTTCATCTCAAATCTCTTAAGAAATTCCTTGATATATTTTTGTTGACTGATCATGGTTCCTTTTTGTGTTTGCTTCACTTGCAACCCAAGAAAGAAATTTATCTCACCCATCATGCTCATCTCAAATTCACTTCCCATAAGATTGGCAAACTCTTCACAAAGGGAATCATTAGTAGCACCAAAAATAATATCATCAATATACATTTGCACAATAAAAAAAATTCTCCCTCTTTTTTTCAGAGATAAAGTTTTTAATTTTTCCTCTTGTAAAGCCATTTTCAAGAAGAAACTTTGATAATCTTTCATACCATGCCAGATGAATTTACTTTAAATCATATAGAGCCTTGTCAATCTTGAACACTTGCTCAGGATGTTCATGACTCTCAAAACCATGGGGTTGCTTGACAAAGACTTTTTCCTTTATATATTCATTTAGAAAGACACTCTTGACATCCATTTGAAACAATTTAAATTCCATATGAGATGCAAAGGCAATAAGAATCCTGAATGTTTCCATTCTTGCAACAGGAGCAAAAGTCTCATCATAGTATATCGCTTCTTCTTGATTGTAACCTTGAACCACCAGCCTTGCCTTATTTCCTGTAGTGTTTTAAAATTCATCAAGCTTATTATGAAACACCTATCTAGTCCAAATCACCGTTATGTTTGAAGGCATAGGGACCAGGCACCACACTTTATTTCTTTCAAATTGATGGAGCTCTTCTTGCATAGAAAGGCCTAGGGACCAGGCACCAGTCAACATCTTTCAAAACTTTCTTGATATTCTTGGGTTCAATTTGAGATAGAAAGGTTGTGAAGGCAAACATGTTTCTCGCCTTAGATCTTGTTTGAATACCAGAGTCTAAGGGAGTAATCATATTTTAAAGCGGACGAGATCCCTTGTGCTTCTAGTTGGATACTTGGACTACATGAATAGAGGGACTAGGTTATTCCATGTTTGATCCATCATTGACATCAACAGAGGAATGACTTCAACTTTTTTGTCCAGCTTCAGGAGTGCCCAATACAACATCAGCTACTCGATGTTCATCTTTAGCTGGAGTGATGGAGGGACCAGGTTCCTTTGTACCTTCCGGAGACTTTGTTGCATCTTTTACATTGCTCTACTTGGTCTGACTCATCAATTCATTCTTTCCACTTGAGATTTTTATAACTTCATCAGAAACTTTTGAAAATACCTCATCTTCAGCTTAATTATTATGTGATCATTTATTCCCCAATGTATTTAATTTATCAAATATCACATGCACACTTTCCTCTATACATTGAGTTTTTTTGTAGACCTTGTATGCTTTGCTATGATATAAGTAACCAAGAAAGATTCAATCATCATTTTTTGCATCAATTTCCCCAAGGCGTCTTTACCATTGTTGAGAACAAAAAATTTGCAGCCAAATGCTCTTAGATAAGTCAGCTTGGGATTTCTCCGATTGATCAATTCATAAAGAGTCTTCTCGAGCAGGGGCCTGATCATGCATCTTTTTATCACGTGACAAGCAGTATTGACAACTTCATCCAAAACCTTTTAGACACGCCACTTGCTATTAATATTGTTCTAGCCATATCTTCAAGTGTCTTATTTTTCCTCTCCACAACACCATTTTGCTGCGGTGTTCTAGGAGCAGAAATGTTATGACTTATACCATTTCCAGCACAAAATTCTTCAAACTTGTCATTTTCAAACTCAGTACCATGATCTGATCTAATACTCATAATGTGATTTTCTAGTTTCACCTGAATCTCTTTCACAAAAGCATAGAACACATGGAATGTTTCATCCTTGCTTCTTAAAAATAGAGTCTAAGTGAATATGGAGCAGTCATCAATATTCACAAAAATATACTTTTTCCTCCTCAGCTTGGGATCCTCATTAGTCCACAAATATCCATGTGAAGAAGATCAAGTGGCCTTGAGGTACTCACTCTTTCTTTGGCTTGAAGGAGGATCTGAACTACTTCCCTTTTATGCAAGCATCACACGCCTTATGATATTTGAACTTGGCCTTTGGTAGCCCACGAACCAGGTCCTTCGTAGTAGGTTTGTTCAACAATGAAAAGCTTGCATGTCCAAGTATCATGTGCCAATGTTCAGTATCATCATCCATAACACTTAGACATGTCAAGTCACTACCATTTAAGGAATCAAAATTTTCAACATATATATTCTTGAACCTTTTTGCTATTAGCACCATTTCACCAGTTTTGAGATTGGTGACTATGCAAGATCAGGACAAGAACTTCACTTCATTTTCTTTATCACAGATTTGAGACACACTTAACAAGCTATATTTTAATTCATTTACATAGTACACATTTTCAATTGCATGAGAGAGTATCTTCCCAATCTTGCCAACACAAAAAATGTACCATTTCTTGTCATTACCAAAAGACACACCCCACCTTGAAAGGCGATGAGTGAGAGAAGATTATCCATTCTACCAGTCATATGCTTCAAGCAACCACTATTCATATACCATCTTTGATTGTCTCCTCTCACCCCAGCCTGCAAACAAAATCACTGATTAGATTTGGGAACCCAAACTAGTTTGAGTCTCTTATAATTGTAAAATGGGTGAATCCAACTTCTTCAAGTCCAAGTAGGAAAGATATTTTTTCTCTTTCGAGGATCGGATCCTTCAACTCCGAAGCCCTTCTCAACAAAATTCTTATTTTTCTAAAGTGACTGAAATCAGACTTTGCATGCATTCTTGTAATGATCAGTCTGACCGCAGTTAATGCATAGTCAGTTTTCAATTGTAGTGACATATTTACTATAGGGATTATAATGAGCTTATTCCTTTTCAAACCCAAGCCCTTGCCTACCCCCACTTTACTCTTAAACATAGAGGTAATTTCATCTGAGGACCAGGTCCAATGAAGTGTCTAATCAAGATCAACTTTTACCCTATTTAAATCTTTTTGTAGATGACTGTTCTTTTCTACCTCAACAGTGAGACTCAGTTTCATTTTCTTAAGCTCCTTCTCAAGCTCCAGTTGAGTCTCACTAGCTACACATTTTTCTTTAGAGGGAGTATCCATACATTTTTAATTGATTTTCTAATAGGATATTTTCTTGAGTTACCTTATCAACCTGTTCTTTTAGATCTACAATGCAAACTATCAAACCATTCCTCTCTTGTTCTAAATCATCAACTTCTTCATTTAAGGCATTCTTCTATTTAACAAGAACATGATAAGCATCGATTAATATTTGCCAATGATATAAGTTTTATTTAGAATAAATTTTTAAGTTTTTCTAAACATCAAGAAAATTTACCTCTTCTTGCTCATCATCATCATCAACATCAAATTTGGTCATGAGTGCAAAGACTAAATCGTATTCAGAAGGTTCATGTCAATGAGCATCATTAATGTGTCATCCTGGTCATCATCATCTTCAAATTCACTTGAGAAGTCTCCCCAAGATGCAAGAGCTTGCTTTGCCAGGTTATCAGATGCATCTCTCCTCTTGAACTTCTTATCAAGGGGACTAGTTCCTCTTAATAGTTCTGTCTTTCTAATTGTCCTGCTTGTGAAGAGGGCATTCTTCAATGAAGTGACCAGATTTCCCACACTTGTGGCAACAATTGTCATTTCCTTTGAAGTTCCTGCTGGAGCTTCCTATTCTTGGGTCCCTACCATTTTTTTGAACCATCTTATGAAACATGCGAGTGAGGTATGCCATATCAGTTCATCACTTCTTGAGTCACTTTTGAAATCCTTGAGAATTAGGCTCATCCCCTTCTTTGCCTCACTATTTTCAAGTTTCTTTCTAGATTGCTCCATCTCGTAGTCTTGAGATTTCCTGGGTACTACGGTTACTACTGTAACTGACGACTTTGAAAATGCAACCATTCATGCTTATTCGGCTATCAGTTCATCAATGGTCAGCGTCTTCAAGTTCTTGGCTTCATAAATGGCATTCACTTTGCAATTCCAAGAGTCTGGCAGGACACCAAGCAATTTTCTGACCAGTTTGTTGGTTGTAATGACTTCTCCTTGAGAGTTAAGCTCATTGATTATAGAGGTGAACCTGGTATGCATATCTTGGATTAACTCAGCCTCTATCATCTTAAACAACTCATACTCTGTGGTGAGCATATCGATCTTGGACTCCTTAACTTGAGTGGTTCCTTCATGAGCTGTTTGGAGAGCTTCCCAAATCTCCTTAGAAGATACACAAAATGAGACCCAATTGTGCTCATCCGGTCCAATACCACAAACAAAGATCTTCTTAGCCTTGAACTTTTTCCTCACAGCTTTTCTGTCCACATCATTGTATTTCTTCCTTGCTTTTGGAGTAGATGTAAAACCAGCTATATCTGTGTTCATGGGTACATGAGGACCATCACAAATAATCTCCCACAACTCAAAATCTTCAGCCATGATGAAATCGTGCATCCTTGTCTTCCACCACCCATAGTACTTCCCGTTGAACTTCGGTGGTCTTGTGGTAGATTGTCATTTCTCTAAGTTTGGTGGAACAACCATGAGAGAGATTCTTTCTAAGTGTTAACCTTTTAGAAAGCACCTGCTCAAATACCAATTGATAAAAACTAAGAGTCCACCAAATAGTATAGAGAACTAGGTTCTCTATCTGTTCTCTCAAGCAAATATAAAAAGTAAATAACAAATAATATTTACGTGGAAAACTGCTTACTCAAGGGATTAAAAACCACGACCTACCAAGTGGAAGTTCAGATTACAACCTACTACAACCTAGGAATTAAACTATTAATCTCTCTTCCCTTACAATACCTCTATTGTAAGCCCTTTACAATAACTCTATTGCAAAGCTACAAACCTTGACTAACTCTAGCTAAGAACACAAACCAACAAAGGTTGAAATAGGTCCTACAATGACACTTCTTAAAAGTAGTGTAGGATTACAATAAAGAATAAAATGATAAAGACTCAAAACAAACTAAAGGACTTAGACATCTTCAGTACCGGGATCTGGTCCTTCAGTTTGCAATAGGGGTGTCCAACGGAGCGGGTTTTTGGCAGGGCGGGTCCCGACGGGACGGGACTGGGAGGGAGGGCGGGACCGATCCTCCGACGTGACTGGCGGGATTCGGAACTGGCGGGATTCGCCGATGTCCCATCCCTTTCCCGATCCCATCGGAAAAGGGGACCGGTCTTATCAAGTCGGGGCGGTGCGGGATCGGGTTTTCCAATTGTTTTTTACACTTAATTTTAAAAAATAACATATATAAACACCTCAATAATTGAACAAGATAGTGTAATAAAAACATCCCAAGACTGTTTTTGTGTCTCTTATATTATTAAATAGAAATATGATTTTTTTGTAATACAATTTCAAAATTGCAACTTTCTAGTGTTGAAAATTGCAAATAACATAGTAAAATTGCAATTAATAAAATCACATATTTATAAACACATTTTCTAGTTTCTTCACAATGTCTTGTAGTTCATCGGTTGGAATTGGAATTTGTTGGTCAAATTGCTCGACGTCGCTTCCACCTCCGTCGGATAAGATTTTGTTGTAGTTTCATCGTCTTCTTCATTTATCTCCGGTTGACCGCACCTTCTACGCTCCGCTCGTATCCAATCTCTAAATAAACTGCAATCTCTAAGCTATCTTCCGCTAATGAGTGTTTGTTCTCTCCTATTTGAAATCTTCCGACAAAAAAAGGCCTTTCAGACGTTGTTGATGATGCTTGAATGTTCAACACATCTCAGGCCATTTTTTATAGTGTCGGAAATATCTTCTCACTCTCCCTCCAGTATTTCAACAAGTCTTCACGTCCTTCTTCATTGAGAACTGCTTGGTACGATACAACACCCTGCAAAAGCAAACATCTAACTCGCTAACTTGATTAGTAGTGGTACCACTAAACATTCTATGTCTAAGGCTTTCAATACTAGCCTCAGAAACAACATGTCTTTTTTGAGGTTGTATTGAAGAAGAAGAAGAAGAAGATGATGATGATGATATGGAAGTCGGTTGGTTGCTAGCACTTTCTTGTTCATAATGCATATATACTTTTTTGCATTCATCGTGTATGCTAGACAAAAATTCTTCTTTAGTTGGTTCCTTATATTGTTGTTCATATGGATTTTTAGAGTTTGAGGTGGAAGTATTGCTATACAATCATAAATAGTTTCAATAAGTGCTTTACAATCGTCTATTTTAATAGTCGGATTTAATTCAACACCAATAATATAAATAGTGGGAATAGAAAAAAATATTTTTAAAATTTGATAAACATTTTTTAATAGGTGCCTTATAAGATGGTTTTTTCATATATTCACTAAGTAACAAAAATATTATAGCTATATAAAATAACATAGTTGAAATAGTAGGATAATATATACTAGAAAATTATTTAGTTGCTTGAAACAATTTCTCTAAAAATACAATAAGTTCTGAATTTTTTCCCAATCGTTATCTATAACCATATCAGTTGGATTTCGATTATGGGCGTTAAAAATAAAGTTATAGGTCTTCTATAATCATAAGCAACAAGTAGTTGTTCATATAAAGAATTTCACATAGTCGCTACTTCTTCAGGAATTTTTCTATAAGGTAGTCCACAATCATGACAAATTTTTTTATATTCTTTTTTTCTTTGTATTCTATTACTTCTAAAAATAAAGTTTATAGCAAATTGTACTTTATTAAGAATGTCTTCAAAAAGTGATAGACCATCCTTTACAACTAAGTTATAAATATGGCACACACATTTTATATGAAAATGATTAGGAAAAGATGGAGTTAAAAGATCTTTTAAAAGTCTAATAGCATAATTATTAGAAGAAGTATTATCTAATGTAATAGTCATAATTTTATCATTTGTTCCATAATAATCACAAATTTCACTAATATTTTGTGCAATAAAACTTCCAGTGTGCCTATCATCAATATATCTATATGCTAAAATACGTTATTGCATAGACCATTTATAATCTATTCAATGACTTGTTACAGTTAAATAATCATGACCGTTAGTACTACGGCCTATATCAGAAGTGATAGATACTTTGACAGAAAAAATGATATAATGAATAACGTAAATATTGTTGATATTCATGTGCAAATTTAAAAACGTCTCTCCTAACAATTGATCTAGAAAAACCGTTAAAAGCAGGATTATACATATCTATAATGTAATGAATAAAACCAGGAGAGGAACGAAATGAAAAAGGCAAACCCTCCACCGCAACTAATTTTGCTATTGCTTCCCAATCTCTATGTTTATCGTATTTAGTGCCTACAATTCCCCCCGTCGTTCGGTTAATTTGACCATGTACTTGATCCGGGACACTATGTGAACCTTGTCCCTACTGAGAGCGCATTGGCGCACCCAACTTTGTAGCCTCGTATTCATCCCACCTAGCTTTGTGAAAACTTTGTACATGTCTCAATAAACCTCCCGTCCCACCCTGACCTTTTCCCATTTTAAATTTATAATTATTTTTAAAAATTTGGCATCTAACTACTTGATTCTATTGGTCCCTGTCAAAAAACTCCCATGCATCATATTTTAATTTTCGTTGTGTGGGGCCTCGTCTCATGCTAGGAGGAATATGAGGCATTCCAGTTTCAGTTTGAGGTGCACTAGTGGGTGTGTCATCTAGATTATCTTCTAAATTAAAGTCTGGTTGAGTTGCAGAATATATCTCATCGTCTAATGGAATATCATTAAAAAATTCAGTTTCATCTATATGAGTATAATCAATCAAATCATCATGTCTAGGAATAGGATGACTAGAAGAAGTACCCATGCCCTTGTTACCCCTACTAGAAGAAGCACCCTTACCCTTAAGCATACCTCTTAATCCTTCCATTTTAATTATGCAAATATGTAATTAAAGATAATAAAATTAAGTGCAATAATTAAAATAAAGTAACAATAATAATTTAAAGAAGGAACAAAGGTACCAAACGCCGACGTAACGTCGACGTGTAATCGAGGTTGAAAATTGAAACTTTCCCCGATGTATGATCCTCAAGCTAGTTGCCAACTTCACTCCCAATTTTTGAACTTGAATATATTTATACAAATGAACAAATAAAATATAATATTTAGTAGGAAATGTAGACTTGTAGAGAGATAGATTGAGAGATTAGAGAGATTGTAGAAGATTTGTGAGAAAGATGAAGAGAAAATGAGGTATTTATAGTTGGGAAATTGGGTTAAAGTGTAAATATATTAATTTAGGATTAAAAATAAATATTAATGGGGTAGGGGGTTAGGGAGGGGGGAGGCCAAAAATGGTCGTTGCACAACGACCAAAATATAAAATGGTCGTTGTGAACAACTATTTTTTGCAAAGAGGATGGGGGCGGGCGGGACCGGGGCAGGACTGGAGCGGGATCGGGGCGGGTCTGGTGGGATTGGGCCTAGGGCGGGATGAGCCCAGGTCCCATCCCGGGTTTGAGTCTCGTGCCTATTTTTTTAGGAGGGATCGGGTAGAGGAAGGAGAAGTCGTAACAAGGTTTCCGTAGGTGAACCTGCGGAAGGATCATTGTCCAAACATGCGCAGCAGAATGACTCGCGAACACATTTAAAACACCGGAGGAGCCGCGCGGGCGGGGTGCTTCGGCGCCCCCTCCGTGCGTCTCCCTCCCATCCCCGACATTCGCTCGCCCACGGCGGGTGACTAACGAATCCCGGCGCGAAAAGCGCCAAGGAATACTGAATCGATAGCCTGCCTCTCGCACCCTGTCCGCGGTGTGAGCGGGAGGACGCGCGCTTCTTTTTAAATGAAAATGATTCTCGGCAACGGATATCTAGGCTCTCGCATCGATGAAGAACGTAGCGAAATGCGATACTCTTGGAAGCACTTGGAGAAACTTGTGGCGGTTGCACTCGTGTAGTGATTTTAGGTTTTCAAGTGTTGCCTTAAACCTTGTAACATGTTGTATATATGTTGGAGAGAATGTGTGAGGAGATAGGGACAATTCATCCATTGGTGTAACCACCAGGAAACTACAACAGTGTTGTTGTACTTCTGTCAGTGAATAGTACATCTTTACAGTTGTAACTGTTGACTGTACGATAACAGAGGGTACGGATCGCAGACCAGGTCCCTATCTGGTTCCTCGACAGTTTGGCAAATCATCAAAACACAAGATGACATAACTTATCATATATATATACTCTCTCCTTTCATTTTTGCTTGTCCAGTATTCTAAATATAAATTTTCACTTTACTTGTCACTTTTAGCATATCAAGAAAAGACGATTTTTTTTCTGTTTTATCCATAGTATTAATTGCTCATTTCGAATCACTTTTTAAATCCATTAAAACTATACAACAATTAATGAGTATTATGGTAAATTATGCACTTCATTTATTTTTTCTTAAGAGGTGTACAAAGCTCATAGTGAACAAGTAAAAGTGAACAGAGAGTATTATACATTCCCTTCTAGTACCCAAATTTTAGAATAAGGTTCCTAGTTGAAAAGTGATGACAGAACCACTAGAAAATACCAAACAATAAAGAAACCACAAGGATTGTATAATATGTGGACGATGGAAGAGTTGGGTAGACGAAGGCCTTAAACTCAATAAGTGAAGATGAATTCAATACTTAAATTTTATAGGTTTGAGTTAGAATTCTTCTTAATTCATTTCAATTATTTATATTTTTTTTAGTAACAAACAACAACAATAATAATTCTAGGAGAGATTATTTGTCTTCCTAGTCTTCGACACAAGAAAGGGATATCCGGGGGAAGGGATGAAAAGGGCATCCGAAATGACAACCAGACCCCAGAGAGGGGGCAACTGGAAATGATAGTGAAAAACCTCTTATGGGGGATCCCCGTTGGCAACAACCACGGTAGTAGTTGCGAAACTACTGGGCCGGGAGAGGAGCTGAGCGTAGAGAGGTTATATCTAATAAATCTTCGATTCAAAAGAAATGTAATCAATTCAAGCTAGTAAATTTTTAATATATATATTATTAATAGTCCTAGTCAAAACACTTGAATTTATCGTAACCCAATAATTACGTATTCATCCACCTCTGTGTATAACATTATAAGCTCAGGCCAAAATAGGCAATGCTCAATGTTCCATTGGGAATATTAATTGCTCTGAAGAGGCAAATGGAGTAGTATAGCTAGTAGGGGTATTTCTTTCCCCATTTAGTTAGTTGAATGTGTGGGTACAACAATTGTAGGAAACGGAAAGTAAATAAATATTACAAATGCTAGAAAGGATAAACTACTCAAGATT
The DNA here is from genome assembly GCA_034509755.1 of Anisodus tanguticus. NCBI lineage: Eukaryota > Viridiplantae > Streptophyta > Magnoliopsida > Solanales > Solanaceae > Anisodus > Anisodus tanguticus. Next base: position 20,679,945 of record CM067551.1, read on the forward strand.
ACAACAAACTGGAAATAAGAACGATTACAAACTACTTGTGATTTACTGAGTCGAGTGATGACACTCTGTCTTTAAGACAAGATTGCCCCGTATATATCATTTTACGTTCGTGGGCAATAATCTCTCAAGATACAACAACAACTAACAAATGAGCAAAGAAAACTCAAGTGTTACTCTTGAAGAACTTTGAATATAGAAAACTTGCTAGAGATGAAGAAGAAGATTTCAGAAAATTTCTAAGTGTTGAACAATTTAGCCAAAGGCCTCAATTTATAGTGTAAGGAAATGACCCATCAACTAGCCAACTAATGACACTTATTGATGGGTTACATTTAGCCAAATAATGACTGAATTCATGTGCCAAATAATGGAGATTCAATGCTCCAAAACCAGCCCAAAAGTCAGAACTTCCATCTTTCCGTCGCAGCATTCTACCTCCGAAGCGCCACGTCTCTGCGAATTAGCACCACAGCGCCTCGGCTCCAATAGCCCAAACCACCAGTTAGCGCTGCGGCGCCGCGGCTGCGACGGTGTTTTGTCGCGGCCCTTCACGACTCTACAACGATTTTCCGACTCGTTTCATCTTACACTTCTTCCTTCATTTACCAATGTGGAATACTTCTCATTTGGACAATAACTGTCCATCATTCTATGTCTCAAACGTATTATGTATGTACCAATATCTCTTTTACTAATGAAATTTATGATACTTGGCACTACGTGTACACGTGTGTGAAAATGACGTTTCCGACGTGCGGGGCCCCAATTGTTTGAGTCATAATAATGGGATAAACTTAATTCAACATTAGTAAACTTCCAACAATCCCCACTTGAAAGAGATTTTGGCGCACTCACAAGGTGCCTATTTCCAGCAATTTTTCAGCGGACGGATGTTGCATCTAGATAGGTAGCTTCCGTTTTGAACCTTCCATAGTTGAATACCATCGGACTTACTTACTGCGTGGTGAAAATGATGTCTTGAACCATCAGTGTTTAGTGTAAGCCAATTCAACGGTACCAACACAACAATTTCCCTTACTCTGTTCTTCGTAGTGTTTTGTCCATTGTGGTCGTGGACACTTCTTAGATTCTTAATTGCGTTCATTTGAGGAGGCATGTCCTTGCACTTAAATAGGTGGTCTCCTACAAGGTATCCTGCTATAACCCACTTTACAACTGTTAGGAACCATTAAAAGTTTCCCCAAACCTAACCTCAACCATTGAGGATCATTAAAGGTTTTGGAAACTTAACCTTTACCAACACTGTAGATAGCACTTAACGTCTATCACGGTAATGACTTTGGGTTTATGTTCCTTACAGGGATCATAACCCGAAGTGCACTTGCTTCCACAGAAGTGTTCAACTGAACCTTTACAGCTTAGTTTTCCCATTGAACCAAATTCCTGGGATCTCCAGTCAGTAAGGGTGGGTTACCATCGTATTGGTCGTTAAAGCTTGGATTTTAAGCCCATTCCCCTAGACAAGCAGAATATTTGATCTTTGGGTAAGCCCTTTATCAGTGGGTCCGCCATGTTATCCTTTGATTTTATGTAATCAATGGATATTATACCCGTGGTGATCAGCTGCCTAACGGTCTTATGTCTCCGTCGAATATGACGAGACTTGCCATTGTACATAGAACTCCGTACCCTTCCTAGAGTCGACTGACTATCGTAGTGGATCATTACAGAAGGTACGGGTTTTTCCCAATAAGGGAAATCCTCTAAGAAGTCGTGAAGCCACTCAGCTTCTTCTCTTACTTTGTCTAAAGCGTTAAACTATGATTCCATCATAGATCGGGTGATACAAGTTTGCTTAGAGGATTTCCAAGACACAGCCCCACCACTAATTGTAAATATATACCCACTGATGGACTTAGTGTTCTCTATATAAGATATCCAGTTTGCATCACTGTACCCCTCTAGTACAGTTGGATATCTCAAATAATGCAACCCGTAAGTTAGCGAGTATTTCAGGTATCGTAGTACCCGATTCAACGCCTTCCAAGGATCATTACTCGGATTACGGGTAAACCTAGACAACTTGTTGACTGCATAAGCAATGCAGGTCAGGTGTAGTTTGTTATGTACATCAAACTCCCAATCACATGTGCATATTGCTCCTGGCATACGGGTGCACCACGAGTTTTATCAAGCTTTTGATTTCTATCCAGTGGTGACTTCATAGGTGAACTGTCAAACATCTCGATCTTTCTCAACACATCCTCGATGTAGTGAGACTGAGATAAGACCACTCCATCAGACGTCTTAAAGATCTTTATCCCTAAGATGACATCTGTGATACCCATATCCTTCATATCGAAGCATTGTTTCAACATGTTCTTAGTCTCTAGGATCAAGCTAGGACTGCTCCTTGTGATCAACATGTCATCTACGTATAAGCATATCATGACGAACGAGTCAGAGTTACCGTTTGTGTAGACACATTTATCACACTCATTAATGGAGAAACCCTTCGATAGTAGAGTACTATCAAATTTTTCATGTCATTGCTTCGGGCTTGTTTTAGCCCGTACAGAGAATTGACAAGTCGATAGACTTTCTTCTCTTTCCCTGGAACCACATACCCCTCGGATTATTCCATATAAATTTCTTTTTCCAAATCACCATTTAGGAAAGCTGTCTTGACATCCATTTGATGTATCTCAAGGTCACGCAATATTGTGATCACAATGAATACTCGTATGGACGTCATCCTAGATATCGGGGAGTACGTGTCAAAATAGTCAAGGTCTTCTTTCTGCCGATAGCCCTTGACTACCAACCTGGTCTTATACTTATCTATAGACCCATCTGCTTTATACTTCTATTTGAGTATCCATTTACAACCCAACGGTTTATTTCCCGGAATAAGATCAACCAACTCCTAAGTATGGTTATGCAGGATGGAGTCTATTTCACTCTCAATAGCTTCTTTCCAGAGCGGTGCCTCTAGAGTTGACAATGCTTCAACAATTTTCCTTGGTTCGTCATCAACCATATAAGCTACAAAGTTAGGACCGTAGTATTTATCCTTCCTGACCCTTTTAATGCTCCTCAGTTCCATCTCTGGAGTCTCCAAGTTCTGAGAATCTGGAGCACTAGATTCTGGATATTCAGCCACTTCGAAGTCCGCTAGATCTAAACCATCTAGATCTGGGCAGTCAATGACTCCTGGTTCCTGAGAGCTTTGTTCATAACTTCGTTTGCGAGAGTTATGTCTTTTTCCTTTCTAGGAAAAGTATCCTCAAAGAATTGAGCATTCTTTAATTCCATGATTGTACCCCCGTGGATATCTGGAATATATGACTTATGCACTAAGAAGCGATAAGCACTACTGTTATTTGCATATCTGATAAAAATGCAATCTACGGTCTTAGGCCCAATCTTGACCTGCTTTGGCTTCGGCACTTTGACCTTTGCCAAACAACTCCACACCTTTAAATATTTATAGGTGGGTTTCTTTCCCTTCCATGACTCATATGGAGTTTTGTCCTTACCCATATGTGAGACTCTATTAAGAATCGTATTAGCGGTAAGGACAACTTCTCTCCACATGTTTTGGGGAAGACCGGAATTGATGAGCAAGGCATTAATCATTTCCTTCAACATGCAGTTCTTCCGTTCAGCAACACCGTTCGACTGAGGTGAGTATGGAGCCGTCGTTTGATGAACAATGCCCGATTCGGCACAATATTCCTCAAATGACGCTACATATTCTCCTCCTCTATCGCTACGAATGAATTTAATTCGCATGCTTAGTTGGTTTTCAACTTCTGCTTTGTAACGTCGGAACACTTCAAAGGCTCTATCTTTACTTTTCAACAAGTAAATGTAATAATACCTTGTGCTATCATCAATTAATGTCACAAAGTACTTGTTCCCCCCTAGTTTGTGAAAACTTTAAATCACATATATCTGTGTGAATAAGTTCTAGAGGAGCGGTATTCCTTTCGATGGATTGAAAAGGAATCTTTGTGAGTTTTTCCTCTACACTCACCTAACACTTATGTTGAAGGTTTATGTCGATAGACGGCAACAACTTCAACTTCACCAACCTTTGGATGGACTTGTAGTTAACATGTCCTAATCTATGATGCCATAAATTAGAAGACTCAAGCAAGTAAGAAGAAGCTTCAATTTTATTGCTTGGACGCATTACAGACATGGCGTTAACTTTGAAGAGGCCTTCACATACGAAGCCTCTTCCCACAAAAGTTCCATTCTTGGTGATTACAAATTTATTGGACTCAAATACTAGCCTAAAACCAGTATTAACCAATAAATGGCCTGAAATTAAATTCCTCCTAATCTCAGGGACATGCATCACCTCCTTCATAGTGAGCTCCTTTTCAGAAGTCATCTTCAGGACTACCTTTTCTACCCCCAGCACGTCAGAGGAAGCGTTGTTATCCATGAACAACTTCTTATCTGTAACTGGTGTATATGTGACGAAGGCATCTCTATTGGAATAGATGTGTCTGGTAGCACCCGTGTCCATCCACCATTGCATGGGATTCTCAACAAGGTTTACTTCAAGCACCACCATCGAGAACTTCTCAATCATGTCATCAAGAAGTGTGTCTTTGACGACGTTAGCATGTGCCTTGCATTTGGCCTTGGCCTTCTCTTGTTGCTCAGTCTTGCGCTTGCGGTAGTCCTTGATCATGTGACTAGGTTTCCCACAGTGGTGACAGTTCCCCTTGAACTTCTCCGTCGCATGGGTCTTGCCGTCTTTCTGAAACTTGCGCTTCTTGCTTGGGTTCCCTTTGACCTCAGCCTGATTTGCCTTTGCCTCAGCGGGTTGTTTTCCCCTAGGCAAGGCCTTCTTATTATCTTCCTGAATCTGGAGTTTGATAATAAGTTCCTCAAAGGTCATTTCCTTTGTCTTGAGTTTTAAGTAACTCATAAACTCATTCCACGAGGAGGTAACTTCTCAATTAGTGATGCAACCAAAAACTTGCTCATTTTGTTTCATACCTTCCAAATCCAGGTGATGTAGAATCATTTGGAATTCCTGTACTTGGGACATTACAGTTTTGCTATCCACCATTAGAAATTTCAGGAATTTCCCAACAATGAATTTCTTCGTACCAACATCTTGTGCGTTGTACTTATTGTGTAGTTTTTCCCATAACTCTTTGGCGGTGCCTACGGTGCAATACACCATGTAGAGTGGGTCTGACAGACAGTTCAAAATATAGTTCTTACACATGAATTCACTATGACTCCATGCATCAAGAACCATCTTCATGTTATTAACGATATGGATACCTTGGCCCCCTTAAGCCATTTCATTAGGCTGAGGGTCCACTTCATCTCCATCTTGTAGAGGATCTTCTGTTAGGAAACGAGCCATTCCCATAACAATCAAATAAAACAACATCTTCTGCTACCATCTCTTGAAGTTGGAGCCCATGAACTTTTCTGGGCGTTCATGGTGGAATCCAGAGGGTGGAGGAACTGTAACGTTCCCTTGAGCAGCAGTAAAGGCGTTGGGTGTGCCTTGAGCAGCAGTGAAGGCATTGGATGTGCCTTGAGCAGCACTGAAGGCATTAGATGTGCCTTGAGCAGCAGTAGGGAAGGCAGAGGGGTTGCCTTGAGTAGCAGCAGCAGTATCAGAAGCGAGTTGTTCTCTTCTAGTCATCTTTCTAAGGACTTGCAACAATCTTGTCTTAAATTTGTGGGTACAACAATTATAGGAAACGGGAAGTAAATAAATATTACAAATGCTAGAAAGGATAAACTACTCAAGATTACAACAAACTGGAAATAAGAACGATTACAAACTCCTTGTGATTTGCTGAGTCGAGTGATGACACTCTGTCTTTAAGACAAGATTGCCCCATGTATATCCTTTTACGTTCGTGGGCAATAGTCTCCCAAGATACAACAACAACTAACAAATGAGCAAAGGAAACTCAAGTGTTACTCTTGAAGAACTTTGAATATAGAAAACTTGCTAGAGAGGAAGAAGAAGATTTCAGAAAATTTCTAAGTGTTGAACAATTGAGTCAAAGGCCTCAATTTATGGTGTAAGAAAATGACCCCTCAACTAGTCAACTAATGACCTTCAATTGGCACTTATTGAGGGGTTACATTCATCCAAATAATGAAGATTCAATGCTCCAAAACCAGGTCAAAAGTCAGAACTTTTCATCTTCTCGTCGCAGCATTCTGCCTCCGAAGCGTCGCGGCTCTGCGAATTAGCGCTGCGGCGCCTCAGCTCCAGTATCCCAAACCACCATTTAGCGCTGCGGCGCTGCCATGGGGGCGTCGCGACGCTCCGGCGCCGCGACCCTTCACGGCTCCGCGGCAATTTCCGATTCGTTTCATCTTACACTTCTTTCTTCCTTCGTTTACCAACGTGGAATACTTGTCATTTGGCCAATAACGGTCCATCATTCTATGTTTCAAACATATTACGTATGTACCAATATCTCTTTCACTAATAAAATTTATGATATTTGGCACTACGTGTACACGTGTGTGGAAACGACGTTTCCGACGTGCGGGGCCCCAATTGTATAAGTCATAAATAATGGGATAAACTTAATTCCACATTAGTAAATTTCCAACAGAATGTTCTATCAAACAATTTGGCATGTTTATGATATTTAAGGAGATAGGCAAGTAAGGTCCTCCCATTAATCCCATGTTCAACTTACAAAAAGGGTATGATTAGAGAAGAATTTAGAATTTAAATTGAGGATGTGAGTTGTGCTAAGTTCTATTTTTAGTCTTTTTCAGAAAAGTGTATCATTAAGTGGTAAATCTGAAATTTTGTGCTCGCTAATACGTTTTTAAGTCTTCCACTAATAGCAAATCCGAAAAGATCTTCTAAGATGATTCATTTGTCTACAAATATATCTTTTAATGGGTCACACATTGTTTTATCATGGGCAAAAGAGGGAATGAAGAACATGGTCCCTTATGTATGAGGTTGGTACAAAACAGTCCATTAAGTATTTCTTGAGCAATTTATTCTTTAAATTTAATAAAAGTCAGCATATTTATCTTTGGCGGTTAGATTTAATAGGAACTGTGAAAGATTTAAAAAAAAATAAGTCTTACATCTAAAGGTGCGATTAGGTAATATATATTTTGTAACAATGCATCTTCTAATATTTTTTATTTATATTCTAATTTTTGGTACAACTATGAATTCTGATATACTTTATTTGTTAAATTTACCCAACATAAAGGATCATTTTTGTCATTTTTTCCAAGAAAACTTTACAAAATTTGAAACGCTCCCCCTGCCCCCTTGGCACCCCCCCTGCCCCCTTGGCACCCCCCCTGCCCCCTTGGCACCCCCCCACCACACAACAACCCCAAGCACACACAAAAAAGGGAATTATTGTCCGCTTGGGCAGCTCAATTGGTTATCAAAGGGGATATTTGAAAAAAAATGAAATTATTGAAAAAAGATTTATTTAATTTTTTTTAAAAAAAAGGCCTTGGAGACAAAAGGGCAAAGCAGAGGGGTCAAATGTTATGGAATCTATTTGAAATAGAGGAAAAGGAAACAAAGTGTCATAAGATATGGATACGCAAGTGGACCCATAAAAATAAATGCCCGACTATTGGTTAAACTAAAAGTAATTGTTTCTTTCACTGTAATTTGAACAGGGAATGTTGTCCATCTGCTTATCTGAGGTTCTTCATGCATTGTCTCTCTCATATTCAATGCTCAATTTAATGAAGTTTCCAACCAATCAACACACATTTGCTAACCCAACATAAATTCATTTGGGAAAAGGACATAACTAACCATTTGGTAAAAAATATTGACAACAAATGGCTACAAATATATCAAAAGACATTTTATAGCAAAAATATGTATTATACATCATATATATACATTTATTATATATTTCATATATACATTTATTATACACTTTATATATACACTTTTTATACGATATATATACACATAATATTTTTATATAATTTATGTATGATAAATGTATATTCGGTAATGTATACACACTAATAATACACATATTATACAATTGTTATACATTATTTTACAAAAGGTGCAATGATCAGCATATCTGAAAGAAGTGAAGACGGCTGGAAAATGAAAATCGACGTGAATCCATGGCATTGCTTTCGCGGTGAAAAGGCCGGAGAAACACCGAAAAACATAAATCCGATCAGATCCGTGAGTGTTACGACCATTTTTAGGTGGAGAAGAGGCGTTGAGCCATCACCTCAGAACTTGCGAAGGAGGTTACGTTGCCGGAGTAGCGTGGCGCGGCGCCATTGTCGGAGTTAGCGGAGGAAGAAGGAAAAATGAAGCTGGTTGGCGAAGGAGGATCGGAACACGGCGATAAAGCCAAAGGGGAACAGAGAGTCAATGTCGGATTCTGAGGTTTTTTGTTGTAGATCCGGCAGCGGCAAGATGACGGCGGCTCGGTGACGGCGACGGCATTGGCGGCAGAAAGGTGAGAGATCAGAAAGTGTAGAGAAGAAGACAAAGTGAAAAAATGTTGAGCCCTTAAGAAATCTGATGCCCTATTCTTTGTGATAAATGTGTTATTACTTGTCTTTATTTTGGGCTTAATGGTTATTTCGGAACATTTACTTAAAATGGAGCCTTTTTTTCCCCTAGTTGCCCGCTACGTTTTTCCCCCAATTCATTTCGTCCTTGCACATATCCCTTGTTTACTTTGTATTCTACTACAATGGCTCGAGCAAAATTATTTATTCACACTCAACATTTATATTATGCTACGAATTAATTATTGAAAGTGTGATGAGATGGATGAAATATCTTATTCTATTCAGAATTTTTGAATTCAATCTTGATAATAAAGAAATCTATTTTAGGTAGTTTTTTTCCATTTGGTGGGTTCTACATGTCACATATATAAATGAATCGAACTAATAATTTCAAACATCGTATAATTGTACTAAAAATTTAACACGTTACAAATTAAGGTAATAATATATATCACTAGACTATAATTAGTGATCAAAGTTTATACGTATACGACGCCGGACGCACATATCTTGTACCCGTAGATCCTTTCTATTGCTTTTCCTCCAAAGCTATAGAATACCCTCAACATTGGAATTACACTTTTCCTTTTTATTTTGTCGATTTTAGGGCATTTTAGTCATTATCACTTGAGGTGAAGGTAAAATAATGAGAGGATATTAGGGCATGTAACACAAATTGATTAAATATATATTTTCACATACATTCTTTATAACTAAACCATAGTTAATTAAAGCATATTTCCACCTTAATTTATAATTTAACAATGATAAATTAATATAATATAATATAATATAATATAATATAATATAATATAAATACTGAGTAGATAAATTTTATTAGGGGGTGGACGTATATCGGTTCGGTTCGGTTCGGTTTTGTATCCGAAAAATATGAACCGAATAAAAATCATTTTTTAAAAAAAATCGACTACAACTTTTTTTTAAAAAAAAATCAATATGTTCGATTTATAACGCCGAACGTATCATATTATATCGGTTTTTTCTAGTAGGTCGGGTCGGGTCGGATCAAGGAATTTTTTATTTTAAAAAAATTTGAATTTCCAAAACTGAAATTGACATTCACACCTACACTACCATGAAATTTCGACGTTGAAATCTATTGTGTATCGTGAGATGTTTACTAAAGAAAAAGGAAAATTAGAAACCGATTTGGGGGAAAACACAAATTGATTGGGAAAACGGACATCCGAGCGCAGAGTTATGACCATTTAAAGTTTCACCAATTTACAATTACTTTCTCTCCCTACATTTTATGCAATGCTTCCGTGATATGTTAATCAAGTTCATGCTGCATGCGTCATAGATTGACTTCAATGACTATGATTCAAGAGATAGTAGTAGCCTAAAATAAAAAATAAGAATAATTATATATTTAATTCAATTTTTCGGTTCGGTTCGGTTCGGTTCGGTTCGTATCCAAAATTAAAAAACCGAACCAAATCACTAAATTCTGATTCGGTTCGGTTTTTCAAAAAATCGCGAGAAAAACCGAATCGAATTTCGGTTCGGTTCGGTTTTTTCGGTTCTCCGGATTTTTTGCCCACCCCTAAATTTTATCATCAAATTGAGTCTCTTAATCAAAAATATTTTTTCTCTTTAACTAGATTCATGGCATGAATAGCGAGATTCAGGAAAGTTTAGGTTTACATTTACTCACATAGTTAAGGGTAAAAATTTATCAATACGGATGTTTATATTAAATTAATGCAACTTATTATAGTTAAATGATTCAATTGAGTTATATATATATATATATATCATGATTAAGTGATAATCATGTAAATTGAAAACACATATTATGCCTCTATTGAATGGCTCGTCGCAAGGGAGTAAGAAAGGGGTACGTGAAGTTTAAAAGCTACTCAAAAAGTCACCTATTTTATAACAAAAAAGTTATTCAAATTTAGGTAATTATCATGAAAGTTAATAAACTATTTTTTTTTATAATCAAAAGGTCACTTAACTGTCTGAATATCACAAAAATAACTAGAAAGAAACAAATAAGACATTTTATCAGTTACTTTATAAATTAACGAGGCAAGAATGAAATTGACAAAAAATAGATTCCATAAACAGGGAATAAATAAACTGTCTCTCTATAGTGTAATTACTGTCCTTAAGGAATTTAAGCCCCCCACTTAATTTTACAGGGATGATGACAAAATTTCTTCAGGATTTTATAAACTCAATAAAATTAATTTAAATTTTCAACGATTAACTTGAATTTCCTACGTGAGAAAATAATTTTGATTTGTAGTGAAGAGAAGAAGAGATTATTAGATTGTATTTCGTTTTAGAAAAGATTGTATTTCGTCCTCAAGGAGTCTGTTGAAGTTAACAGATTCAATCCTTACCAACAGACACCTTTAAAAATTAAAGGTCATCTATGTTAGAAATTTTCTAAATGTGGAAATAAGTAGTGGTGGCCAGTGGGTCGGGCTCGGGTCTGGCGGGGTTGGGTCGGGCGGGACTTGCTCCAGTCCCGGACTTGTCCCGATCCCGATCCCGATCCCGATCCCGTCGGAATCGGGTCGGGGCAGGGTCGGGATCGGGGCGGGTCCCGGCGGGTTTTTTTTTTTTTTTTAAATAACATATGTATAAAAAAAACTCAATAAAAAGCAAGAACCGGTCCAAGCTGAAGCCTTCTTTTACTCAACCTCCGCAACCAATCAGTGAGGATTTCAAGGGAAGTTCCACACTATAAATAGAGGGGAGCTTTAGAGTATCGATATCCAGAATTGAACGAGAAGAATTACCAAGAGAACTCTCGGATATTCACCTTAGAAACTGGATCAACACACTTAGCCTAAAGTAGTATAACAACATCTAGTCCCACATTACTATTGCTGCCTAGATTCTAGATCAAACTTATATTTCAAGCAATTGTAATGAAGATGTTGTATTTGTCATTTTAGATCTTTTAACTTTAGGCTGAAGTCATCTGCGACTTCACTTTTGTTTGTAATTTCTTTTTCGCATTTATTGTTCAATCTTGTAAAAAGAAATTCATTTGTAATTGTATATAATTTATACAATTCTTTGGTCATTGACCATCAAGGGATATATTAATATATACCCTTGAAAATATAAATCTTGTGTCTCTTTACTTTTCCGCTGCATTTACTCTATAAAGGTTTATAATTGTTTTATCACAATGTTGCCTCAGATATTGACACAACATTGAAGGCAACATCCTTAAATAACATATATCGATACTCTAAAGCTCCCCTCTTATATTATTTAATAGACATATGATTTTTTTGTAATACAAATACAATTGTCGAAATTGCAACTTTGTGGTGTTGTCCAAATGTTACAAATTACATAATAAAATTGCAATTAAAAAAATTACATTCTCAAAAAAACCTGTTCTAATTGCTTGATAATTTCCTGTGGTTCTTCAATTGGAATTGGTATTTGTTGGTCAAATTGATCCACGACGCTTCCACCACCTTCGGATAAGATTTCGTTGTAGTTTTCGTCTTCTTCTTCGTTGATCTCCGGTTGACCGCACCTTCTCCGCTCCGCTCGTATCCAATCTCTGAATAATACTGTAATTTCCAAGATGTCTCCGGCTAATGAGTGTCTGTGGTCTCCTATTTGATATCTGCCGACAGAAAAAGCGCTTTCAGACACAGTTGATGACGCTTGAATGTTCAAAACATCTCGGGCCATCAATGAAAGTGTCGGAAAGGTCTTCTCATTCCCCCTCCAGTATTTCAACAAGTCTTCATGTCCATCTTCATTGATAACTTCTTGGTACGGTACAGAACCCTGCAAAACAAAAAATCCAACTCGCTAATTTGGTTAGTAGTAGAGGTACGGCCGCATATTCTATTTATGAGGCTTTCAATACTAGCCGCAGAAACAACATGTCTTTTGTAAGGTTGTGTTGAAAATGAAGAAGATGGTATGGAAGCCGGTAAGTTACTAGCATTTTCTTGTTGATAAAACCTATATATTTTTTTGTATTGGTGTTCTACGCTAGACAACACTTCTTCTTTAGTTTGTTCAATAGGTGGTGGGTGATTTAGATTTTTGGGACTTGGAGGTGGTAGTACTTCTATACAATCGTAAATAGTTTCAATTAGTGATTTAGTACAGTCTATTTTAATAGTCGGATTTAATACAGAACCAATAATATAAATAGTGGGAATAGAAATAAAATATTTTTTTATTTGGATAAACATTTTTTTAATAGCTGCCATATAAGCTGGTTTTTCCATATATTCACTAAGTAATAAAAATATTAGAGTTATATAAAACAACATAGTTGAAATAGTAGGATAATATATACCGGAAAATTCTTTTGTTGCTTGAAAAAATTTCTCTAAAAATACAATAAGTTCGGAAATTTTTACCCAATCACTATCTACAATCATATCAGCTGGATTTTGATTATGAGAGTTAAAAAATAAAGTTATAGGTTTTCTATAGTCATAAGCAACAAGTAGTTGCTCGTATAAAGAATTCCACCTAGTGGATACTTCTTGTGGAATTTTTCTAAAAGGTAGTCCACAATCGTGACAAGTTTTGTATATTCTTTTCTTCGTTGTACTTTATTACTTTTAAAAATAAAGTTTATAGCAAATTGTATTTTACTAAGAATGTCTTCAAAAAGTGATAGACCATCATCATTTACAATTAAGTTATATATATGGCACGCGCATTTTATATGAAAATGATCTGGAAAAGATGGAGTTAAACTATTTTTTAAAATTGTAATTGCGTAATTGTTAGAAGAAGCGTTATCTAATGTAATAGTCATAATTTTATCGGTTATTCCGTAATAATGACACACTTGATAAATATTATCTGCAATAAAAGTACCAGTGTGCCTATCATCTATATATCTATACGCTAAGATACGTTTTTGCATAGACCATTTATAATCTATCCAATGACAAGTTACAGTTAAATAATCATGGCCGTTAGTACTACGACCTATATCAGACGTGATAGATACTTTGCCATTAAAATGATATAATGAAAAACGTAAATATTGTTGATATTCATGCGCGAATTTAAATACATCTCTCTTAACAGTTGATCTAGGAAAACCGTTAAAAGCAGGATTATATATATCTCTAATGTAATGAATAAAACCGGGAGATGACGGAAATGAAAAAGGCAAACCCTCCACAGCAACTAATTTTGATATTGCTTCCCTATCTCTATGTTTATTGTATTTAGGGCCTACAATTCCCCCCGTCATAGGGTTAATTTGACCATGTACTTGGTCTGAGACAGTATCAGTATGTGAACCTTGTCCCGATGGAGCGGGCGTTTGCGCATCCGGTTTTGAAGCCTGGTATTGGGCATACCTCGCTGGATGAGCACTTACTACGTGTCTAATTAAACCCCCCGTCCCACCGTGACCTTTTCCGCTTTTAAATTTTAAAACATTTTTACAAATTTTACATATAGCTACTTGATTCTCTACGTCCCTATCAAAAAATGTCCATGCATCTGATTTTAATGGTCGTTTTGCTGGACCTCGTCTCATACTAGGGGGAATAGGAGGTATTTCAGTTGAAGGTGCACTAGTGGGTGTGTTGTCATCAACATTAGTGGGTATATCATCTAGATCATCGTCTAAATTAAAGTCTTCTTGAGTTCCAGAAAATAGCTCCTGGTCTAAATCTAATGGTATTGTAGGAAAATGTTGAGTATCAACAAAATCATCCTGTATAGGAATAAGATGACTAGAAGAAGTACCATTGCCCTGGTTGCCCCTACTAGAAGAAGCACCCTTACCCTTAAACATACCTCTTAATCCTTCCATTTTAATTATGATAATAAATAATTAAAGATAATAAAATTAAGTGCGCTAAACAAAATAAACAGACAATAATAGTTTAATGAAGGAACGAATGTACCAAACACCGACGTAACGTCGACGTGTAATCCAGAGGTTGAAAATTGAAACTTTGCTCGATGGAAGATCCTCAAGCTAGTTGCCAACTTCACTCCCAATTTCCAAATGAATAAATAAAATTGAATATTTAGTAAACAATGTAGACTTGTAGAGAGATATATTGAGAGATTAGAGAGATTGTAGGAAGATTTGTGAAAAAGATGAAGAGAAAATGAGTTATTTATAGTTGGAAAATTGGGTTAAAGTGTAAATATAATAACTTATGGGTTAAAAATAAATATTAAGGGGGAGGGGGTAGGGGAGGGGGGAGGCCAAAAATGGCCGTTGCCCAATGGCCAAAATCTAACATAGTCGTTGGTGCAACGACTATATTTGCAAAGGGGGTTCTCGGGCGGGATCGGGGGTGGGATCGAGACGGGCTCGGGGCGGGGTCGGGGCTGGCGGGCCTGGGGCGGGCTCGGGTCTGGCGGGATGAGACATTGTCCCGTGCCGAGTTCGAGTCCCGCTACCATTTTTTTTTTTTACTCGGGGTCAGGGCAGGACCGAGGCATTGGCCACCCTTAGAAATAAGTATATCCCATAAATTTATGACTCGAACAACTGGGCCCACATGTTGGAAACGTCATTTCCACACACGTGCACATATAGTGCCAAGTATCGCAAATTTCATTAGTGAAAGAGATATTGGTACGTATGTAATACGTTTGAGACATAAAATTATGTACGGTTATTGGCCAAATGATAAAGTATTCCACGTTGGTAAATCAAGGAAGAAGTGTACAAAGTGTAAAATGAAACAAGTCAGAAATCGCCATGGAGCCGTGAAGGGCCGCGGCGCAGGAGCGTCGAGGCGTAAAATGGTTGGTCAACTACTGGAGCCGTGACGCTGATTCACAGCGCCGCTGCGCTTCGGAGGCAGAATGCTGCGACGGGAAGTTGGAAAAATCTGACGTTTGGGCTGGTTTTGAAGCATTGATTCTCCATTACTTGCCACATGAATTCAACCATTATTTGGCTGAATGTAACCCCTCAATCAAGTGCAATTACATGGCTATTGAAGGACATTAGTTGGCTAGTTGAGGGGTCTTCTACTTACACTATAAATTGAGGCCTTTGGCTCAATTGAAACACACTACACTCAACACTTAGAAAATATTCTACAGATTTTCAGAGTTCATATTCTTCCTCTCTAGCAAAGTCACTATACTCAAAGTTCTTCAAGAGTAACACTTGAGTTTCCTTTGTTCACTTGTTAAAGTTGTTGTTGTATCTTGGGAGACTATTGCTCAATATCGTAAAAGGAGATATACGGGGAAATCTTGTCTTAAAGATAGAGTGTCATCACTCGACTCATCAAATCACACAAGCAGTTTGTAAGGTTTTGATTTCCAATTTTATTGTAATAGTTTGTTTATCCTTTCTACTATTGTAATGGTTACTTACTTCCCTTTTTCTACAACAATTGTATCCCAATAATTTTAAGACAAGATTTGTGTTGTTAGTAACTAAGTTAGAAAGATGACTGGCATAAATCAAGTTGCTTCTGATTCTGGTGCTTCTGCTCAAGGCAATCCCTCTGCCTTCCACACTGCTCAAGGCACTCCTAATGCCTTTCCGGTTGCTCAAGGCTCATACAACGCCTTTACTGCCGCTCAAGGTAATGTTGTTGTTCCTCCACCCACTAGATTTCACCATGAACGCCCTGAAAAGTTCATGGGGTCAAACTTCAAGAGATGCCAACGAAAGATGCTCTTCTATCTGACTGTTATGGGAATGACACGTTTCCTAACAGAAGATCCTCGACAAGCTGGAGATTAAATGGACCCTTCGCCTTCTGAAACGGGTGAAGGGGACCTAGGTATCCATGTCAATAATGGCATGAAGATAGTTCTTGATGCATGGAGTCATAATGATTTCATGTGTAAGAATTACATATTGAACTGCTTGTCATACCCTCTCTACACGGTGTATTGCACCGTTGGCACTGCTAAAGAGTTGTGTGAGAAGCTGCAAAATAAGTACAACGCACAAGATTCAGGTACTAAGAAATTTATCGTTGGGAAATTTCTAAAATTTCAAATGGTGGATAGTAAGACAGTGATGTCCCAAGTCTAGGAATTCCAAATGATCCTACATCACCTGGATTTGGAAGGTATGAAGCCAAACGAGCAGTTTCTGGTTGCATCATTGATTGAAAAGTTACCTCCTTCATGGAATGCGTTTATGAGCTACTTAAAGCTCAAGACAAAGAGATGACCTTTGAAGAACTTATTATCAAACTCCAAATTCAGGAAGATAATAAGAAGGCCTTGCCTAGGGATAAACAACCTGCTGACGCAAAGGCAAATCTGGCTGAGGTCAAATGGAACCAAAGCAAGAAACGCAAGTTCCAGAAAGACGGCAAGACTCAAGCAGCGGAGAAGTTCAAAGGAAACTGTCACCACTGTGAGAAACCTGGTCAGATGATCAAAGGTTTCCACAAGCTCAAGATTGAGCAATAAGAGAAGGCCAAGGCTAAGGGCAAGGCTCAGGTTAACGTTGTCAAGGACCAGTTTCTGGACGACATGATTGAGGAGTTGTCAGCGGTGGTGCTAGAAGCAAACCTGGTTGAGAATCCTATGCAATGGTGGATGGACACAGGTGCTACAAGAAACATCTGTTCCAACAGAGATGCCTTCTCCACTTATACACCGGTTACAAACAAGAAGTTGTTCATGGGCAACAACACTTCCTCTGTGAAGGCCTCTTCAAAGTGAACACCATGACTGTATTACATAAAAGCAATAATATTGAAGCCTCTTCATCTTACTTGCTTGAGTCCTCTAATTTATGGCATCATAGATTAGGACATGTCAACTACAAGTCCATCCAAAGGTTGGTAAAGTTGTAGTTATTGCCGTCTATCGACGTAAACCCTCGAAGGCCTCTTTTTTTTCGATCCGTCGAAAGGAATACCACTTCTCTAGAACTTATTCACACAGATATATGTGATTTGAAGTTTGCACAAACTAGAGGGGGGAACAAGTACTTTGTGACATTCATTGATGATAGCACAAGGTATTGTTACCTTTACTTGTTGAAAAGTAAAGATGAAGCCTTTGAAGCGTTCCGACGTTACAAAGCAGAAGTTGAGAACCAACTAAGCATGTGGATTAAATCCATTCGTAGCGATAGAGGGGTAGAATGCGTAGTGCCATTTGAGGAATATTGTGCCCAAGAAGGCATTTTTCAACAAACGATGGATCCATACTCACCTCAATCGAACGGTGTGGCAGAACATAAGAACTGCATATTGAAGAAATGATGAATGTCTTGCTCATCAATTCTAGTATTCCCCAAAACATGTGGGGAGAAGCTGTCCTTACCGCTAATACTATTCTTAACAGAGTCCCACATAAGGGTAAGGACAAAACTCCATATGAATCGTGGAAGGGAAAGAAACCCACCTATAAATATTTAATGGCATGGGGTTGTCTGGCAAAGGTCGAAGTACCCAAGCCAAAGCAGGTCAAGATAGGGCCTAAGACTGTATATTGCATATTCATCGGATATGCAAATAACAGTAGTTCTTATCGCTTCTTAGTGCATAAGTCAGATATCCACGGGAGTACGATCATGGAATCAAGAAATGCACAATTCTTTGAAGATACCTTTCCTAGAAAGGAAAAAGACATAACCTCTCGCAAATGAAGTTATGAACAAAGCTCTCAGGAACCGAGAGTCATTGACGGCCTGGATCTAGATGGATCAGATCTAGTGGATCTCGAGGTGGCTGAATATCTGGAATCTAGTGTTCCAGATTCTCAGAACTTGGAGACTCCAGAGATAGAACTAAGGCGAAGTAAAAGGGCTAGGAAGGATAAATCCTTCGGTCCTGACTTTGTAGCTTATATGGTTGATGATAAACCAAGGACAATTGCTGAAGCATTGTCAACTCCAGAAGCACCGCTCTGGAAAGAAGCTATTGAGAGTGAAATAGGCTCTATTCTGCATAACCATACTTGGGAGTTGGTTGATCTTCCTTTGGAAAAAATCGTTGGGTTGTAAGTGGATACTCAAACGGAAGTATAATGCAGATGAGTCTATAGGTAAGTACAAGGCCAGGTTGGTAGTCAAGGGCTATCGGCAGAAAGAAGGTCTTGACTACTTTGACACGTACTCCCCGGTATCTCGGATAACGTCCATATGGGTATTCATTGTGATCGCAGCGTTGCGTGACCTTGAGATACATCAAATGGATGTAAAAATAGCCTTCCTAAATGGTGATTTGGAAGAAGAAGTTTATATGGACCAACCTGAGGGGTATGTGGTTCAAGGGCAAGAGAAGAAATTCTGTCGGCTTGTCAAATCTCTATACGGGCTGAAACAAGCCCCGAAATAATGGCACAAAAAAATTGATAGTACTCTACTATCGAAGGGTTTCTCCATTAATGAGTGTGATAAATATGTCTACATGAAAGGTAACTCTGACTCGATTGTTATGATATGCATGTTTGTACACGACATGTTGATCACAGGGAACAATCCTAGCATAATTCCAGAGACTAAGAACATGTTGAAACAATACTTCGACATGAAGGATATGGGTATCGCAAATGTCATCTTAGGGATAAAAATCTCTAAGACGTCCGACAGACTAGTCTTATCTCTGTCTCACTACATCGAGGATGTTTTGAAAAAGTTTGAAATATTAGACAGTTCGCCTATAAAGTCACCAATGGATAGAAATCAAAATCTTGATAAAAATTGTGGTGCACCCACATGCTAGGAACGATATCCACAGGTGATAGGAAGTTTGATGTACATAACAAACTGCACCCGATCTGATATTGCTTATGCAGTCAACAAATTGGCTAGGTTTACCCAAAATCCGAGTGATAATCACTGGAAGGCGTTGAATTGGGTACTTCAATACCTGAAATACACGCTAACTTACGGGTTGCATTATTCGAGATATCCAGTTGTACTAGAGGGGTACAGAGAAACAAACTGGATATCTGATATAGAAAACACCAAGTCCACCAGTGGGTATGTATTTACAATTGGTGGTGGGGCTGTGTCTTGAAAATCCTCAAAGCAAATTTACATCGCCCGATCCATGATGGAATCGAGTTTATCGCTTTAGACAAAGCAGGAGAAGAAGTTGAATGACTTCACGACTTCTTAGAGGATGTTCCTTGCTGGAACAAACCCGTACCTTCTGTAATGATCCACTGCGACAGCCAGTCGGCTCTAGGAAGGGAATGAAATGCTATGTACAATGGTAAGTCACGTCATATTCGACGGTGGCATAAACCGTTAGGCAGCTGATCATCACGGGTATAATACCATTGATTACATAAAGTTAAAGGATAACATAGCAGACCCGCTGACAAAGGGCTTACCCAAAGATCAGATGTTCTGCCTGTCTAGGGGAATGGGCTTAAAACCCAAAGTATAAGGACCAATATGGTGGTAACCCAACCTTACTGAATGGATATCCCATGAATTAGGTTCAATGGGAAAACTAAGCTGTAAAGGTTCAGTTGATCGTTTCGGTGGAAGCATGAGCACTTCGGATAGTGATTTCTGTAGAGAAACACCAAATCCAAAGTCGTTTCCGCTATAGACTATAAGTGTTATCTGCAGTGTGGGTGAATGTTATGTTTCCAAAACCTTTAATGATCCTCACCGGTTGAGGTTAGGTTTGGAGAAATTTTTAATAGATCCTAACACTTGTAAAGTGGGGTATAGCAGGATACCTTGTAGGAGACCACTTATTTAAGTGCGAGCACCGGCCGCCTCAAATGAACGCATTTAAGAAACCAAGAAGTGTCCACGGCCATAACGGATAAAACATTACGAATAATTGAGTAGAGGAAGTTGTTGTGTTGGTACCATTGACTTGGCTTACACTAAATACTGACGGTTCAAGACATCACGTTCACCGCGCAGTAAGTAAGTCTGATGATATTCAACTATGGAAGGTTCAAAGCGTATGCTACCTATTCAGATGCAACATCGATCCGCTGAAAGATTGCTAGAAAAGGCACCATGTGTGTGCGCCAAAATCTCTTTCAAGAGGGGATTGTTGGAAATTTACTAAATGTGGAAATAAGTATATCCCATTAATTTATGACTCGAACAACTGGGCCCGCACATCGAAAACGTCGTTTCCACACACGTGCACACGTAGTGCCAAGTATCGCAAATTTCATTAGTGAAAGAGATATTGATACGTATGTAATACGTTTGAGACATAGAATTATGGACGGTTATTGCTCAAATGACAAAGTATTCCATGTTGGTAAATGAAGGAAGAAGTGTATAAAGTGTAAAATGAAACGAGTCGGAAATCACCGAGGAGCCGTGAAGGGCCGCGGCGCAAAATGGCTGGTCAGCTACTGGAGCTGCGGCGCTTCGGAGGCAGAATGCTGCGACGGAAAATTGGAAAAATCTGACTTTTGGCCTGGTTTTGGAGCATTGATTCTCCATTACATGCCACATGAATTCAGCCATTATTTGGCCGAATGTAACCCCTCAATCAAGTGCAATTACATGGCTATTGAAGGCCATTAGTTGGCTAGTTGAGGGGTCTTCTACTTACACTATAAATTGAGGCCTTTGGCTCAATTGAAACACACTACACTCAATACTTAGAAAATATTCTACAGATTTTCATAGTTCATATTCTTCCTCTCTAGCAAATTCATTATACTCAAAGTTCTTCAAGAGTAACACTTGAGTTTCCTTTGCTCACTTGTTAAAGTTTATGTTGTATCTTGGGAGACTATTGCTCAATACCGTAAAAGGAGATATACGGGGCAATCTTGTCTTAAAGACAGAGTGTCATCACTCGACTCAGCAAATCACACAAGCAGTTTGTAAGGTTTTGATTTCCAGTTTTATTGTAATAGTTTGTTTATCCTTTCTACTATTGTAATTGTTATTTACTTCCCGTTCCCTACAACAATTGTATCCCAACAATCTATTCCGAATTTTAAAAACTCTTAAAAATATTTTAGATAATCAATTTAATAGAAAACATTTTAAATTAAATAAATAAAGATTCTGATATATAGGTGACTAAAAATATTATGTAAAAACACTTAAACATTTTTCTATCTTACCAAAAAAATATTATTGAAAAACACTTGCAGTTTCTTCTATCTTACCAAATAGCACAAATTTCATTCTCTTAAATACTCACATCAACACTAACTATTCTAACAAAGAATTGAAATAGCTGTGAACCTATTTCTTAAGAAAGAAACTGTGATATCCACTCTTTCTATCTTCTTTCATTTAACTCAAGCAAATACTTGTGAAAAGAAGAATAAAAACTTTCATAAGTCATAACTCCAGAAATGACCGACAAATCATTCATGGCATAAGAGATAAAAGAACAAAAGTAATATAGAGCATATGAGACTACAATAGCCGGTTTGACCAAGCTTTTAAAATTAGCTTATTTTAAGAAGTTTTCAAATGTGTTTTACTTTGGGTGAGAAGCAGTTTATGTTTGACTAATTAATTTTAAAAATATATTTAAACAATAATTAGTATTTAGCCAAGCTATAAAATGCTTCTATGTGTATTTTCATAAAATTGTTTTTTTGAAAAGTGCTTTTCGGAAAAAAAGGTATTTTTTAGCTTCTAAAATACAGTTTCTACTACTCTCAAGAAACATTTGTTTTCTCCCAAAAGATTGGCCAAACACTTCACCTTTTTAAAATAAATATTTTTAGGCCCCAAAAGCTTAGTCAAACAAACTATTAGAATGTAGATGCATATTTTCTAGGCATGTAATTACTCAGAATAAGTCCAAACAAATCGGTAACAGTACGATAAAATTAGCATGTATACCACTTATCTTTCCGAGTTCTTAATTCTAAGATTACAAAAGCTAGTCACATCAGTGTTATCCGTTAATGTACATTATTAAGAACAAATGATTTTAATTAGAATGGGTTGGAAATTTACTAAATGTGGAATTAAGTATATCCCATTAATTTATGACTCGAACAATTAGGGCCCGCAAAACGGAAACGTCGTTTCCACACACGTGCACACGTAGTGCCAAGTATCGCAAATTTCATTAGTGAAAGAGATATTGGTACGTATAATTTTGAGACATATAATTATGGACGGTTATTGGCCAAATAACAAAGTATTCCACGTTGGTAAATGAAGGAAGAAGTGTACAAAGTGTAAAATGAAACGAGTCAGAAATCGCCGCGGAGCCTTGAAGGGCCGCGGCGCCACACCGTCGGAGTTGCTGCGCCTCCCAGGTAGCGCCGCGGCGCAAATTGGCTGGCCAGTTACTGGAGCTGCGGCGCCGCGGTGCTAATTCACAGCGCCGCGGCGCTTTGGAGGCAGATAGCTGCGACGGGAAGTTGGAAAAATCTGACATTTGGGCTAGTTTTGGAGCATTGATTCTCCATTAATTGACACATGAATTCAGCCATTATTTGGCTGAATGTAACCCCTCAATCAAGTGCAATTACATGGTTATTGAGGGCCATTAGTTGGCAAGTTGAGGGGTCTTCTACCTACACTATAAATTGAGGCCTTTGGCTCAATTGAACTACACTCAACACTTAGAAAATTCTCCATATTTTCGGATTTCATATTCTTCCTCTCTAGCAAAGTCACTATACTCAAAATTCTTGAAGAGTAAGACTTGAGTTTCCTTCGCTCACTTGTTCAAGTTATTGTTGTATCTTGGGAGACTATTGCTCAACACCGTAAAAGGAGATATACGGGACAATCTTGTCTTAAAGAAAGAGTGTCATCACTCGACTCAACGAATCACACAAGCTATCGGCTAAGTTCTTAATTTCCAATTTATTGTAATAGTTAGTTTATCCTTTCTATTATTGTAATAGTTACTTACTTCCCGTTCCCTACAACAATTGTATCCCAACAATTTTAAGACAAGATTTGTTGTAAGTAAGTTAGAAAGATGACTGGCATAAATCAAGTTGCTTCTGATTCCGCTGCTGCTGCTCAAGGAAATCCCTCTGCCTTCCCTACTGCTCAAGGCACTCCTAATGCCTTTCCGGTTGCTCAAGGCTCATACAACGCCTTTACTGCCGCTCAAGGGAATGTTGTTGTCCCTCCACCTGCTGGATTTCACCATAAACGCCCTGAAAAGTTCATGGGGTCAAACTTCAACAGATGCCAACAAAATATGCTCTTCTATCTGACTGTTATGGGAATGACACGTTTCCTAACAGAAGATCCTCGACAAGCTGGAGATGAAATGGATCCTTCGCCTTCTGAAACGGGTGAAGGGGACCTAGGTATCCATGTCATTAATGACATGAAGATAGTTCTTGATGCATGGAGTCATAGTGATTTCATGTGTAAGAATTACAAATTGAACTGTTTGTCAGAACCTCTCTACACGGTGTATTGCACCGTTGGCACTGCCAAAGAGTTGTGGGAGAAGCTGCAAAATAAGTACAACGCATAAGATGCAAGTACTAAGAAATTTATCGTTGGGAAATTTCTGAAATTTCAAATGGTGGATAGTAAGACAGTGATGTCCCAAGTCCAGGAATTCCAAATGATCCTACATCACCTGGATTTGGAAGGTGTGAAACCAAACAAGCAATTTTTGGTTACATCACTGATTGAAAAGTTATCTCCTTCATGGAATGAGTTTATGAGCTACTTAAAGTTCAAGACAAAGGAGATGACATTTGAAGAACTTATTATCAAACTCCAAATTCAGGAAGATAATAAGAAGGCCTTGCCTAGGGATAAACAACCTGCTGAGGCAAAGGCAAATCTGGCTGAGGTCAAATGGAACCAAAGCAAGAAACGCAAGTTCCAGAAAGACGGCAAGACTCAAGCAACGGAGAAGTTCAAAGGAAACTGTCACCACTGTGAGAAACATGGTCAGATGATCAAGGGTTGCCGCAAGCTCAAGACTGAGCAATAAGCGAAGGCCAAGGCTAAGGGCAAGGCTCAGGTTAACGTTGTCAAGGACCAGTTTCTGGACGACATGATTGAGGAGTTGTCAGCGGTGGTGCTAGAAGCAAACCTGGTTGAGAATCCTATGCAATGGTGGATGGACACGGTGCTACAAGACACATCTGTTCCAACATAGATGTCTTCTCCACTTATACACCAGTTACTAACAAGAAGTTGGTCATGGGCAACAACACTTCCTCTGACGTACTGTGGTAGGAAAGGTAGTCCTGAAGATGACTTCTGGAAAGGAGCTCACTCTGAAGGAAGTGATGCATGTTCCTAGGATTAAAATAAATTTAATTTCAGGTCCTTTATTGGTTAATGTTGGCTTTAGGCAAGTGTTTGAGTCCAATAAATTTGTAGTCACTAAGAATGGAACGTTTGTGGGAAGATGATTCGTCTGTGAAAGCCTCTTCAAAGTGAACACCATGTTTGTATTACATACAACCAATAATATTGAAGCATCTTCTTCTTACTTGCTTGAGTCCTCTAATTTATGGCATCATAGATTAGAACATGTCAATTACAAATTCATCCAAAGGTTGGTAAAGTTGGAGTTTTTGCCGTCTATCGATGTAAACCCTCAACATAAGTGTGAGGTGTGTGTAGAGGCAAAACTCACAAAGCTTCATTTTCGATCCATCGAAAGGAATACCGCTCATCTGGAACTTATTCACACAGATATATGTGATTTGAAGTTTGTACAAACTAGAGGGGGGAACAAATACTTTGTGACATTCATTGATGATAGCACAAGGTATTGTTACCTTTACTTGTTGAAAAGTAAGGATGAAGCCTTTGAAGCGTTCCGACGTTACAAAGCAAAAGTTGAGAACCAACTAAGCATGCAGATTAAATTCATTTGTAGCTATCGAGTGGGAGAATATGTAGCGCCATTTGAGGAATATTGTGCCTAAGAAGGCCATTTTCAACAAACGACGGCTCCATACTCACCTCAATCGAATGGTGTGGCAGAACGTAAGAACCACACATTGAAGGAAATGATGAATGCATTGCTCATCAATTCCGATCTTCACCAAAACATGTGGGGAGAAGTTGTCATTACCGCTAATACGATTCTTAACAGAGTCCCACATAAGGGTAAGGACAAAACTCCATATGAATCATGGAAAGAAAAGAAACCCACCTATAAATATTTAAAGGCGTGGGGTTGTCTGGCAAAGGTCAAAGTACCCAAGCCAAAGCAGGTCAAGATTGGGCCTAAGACTGTAGGTTGCATATTCATCGGATATGCAAATAACAGTAGTGCTTATCGCGTCTTAGTGCATAAGTCAGATATTCCAGATATCTACGGGGGTACAATCATGGAATCAAGGAATGCTCAATTCTTTGAAGGTATCTTTCCTAGAAAGAAAAAATACATAACCTCTCGCAAACGAAGTTATGAATAAAGCTTTGAGGAACCGGGAGTCGTTGATAGTCCGGATCTAGATGGTTTAGATCTAGTGAATCTCAAAGTGGCTGAATATATGGAATCTATTGTTCCAAGTTCTGAGAACTTGGAGACTCCTGAGATGGAACTAAGGCGAAGTAAAAGGGCCAGGAAGGAAAAATTCTTCGATCATGGCTTTGTAGCTTATATGGTTGATGACGAACCAAGGACAATTGCTAAAGCATTGTCAACTCCAGAGGCACCGCTCTGGAAAGAAGCTATTAAGAGTGAAATAGACTCCATCCTGCATAACCATACTTAGGAATTGGTTAATCTTTCTCCGGGAAATAAACCGTTGGATTGTAAGTGGATACTCAAATGGAAGTATAAAGTATATGGGTCTATAGATAAGTACAAGGACAAGTTGGTAGTCAAGAGATATCGGCAAAATAAAGGCCTTGACTACTTTGACACGTACTCTTTGGTATCTCGGATGACGTCCACATGGGTGTTCATTACGATCGCAGCTTTGCGTGACCTTGAGATACATCAAATGGATGCTAAGACATCCTTCCTAAATGGTGATTTGGGAGAAGAAATTTATATAGACCAACCCGAGGGGTATGTGGTTCCAAGACAAGAGAAGAAAGTCTGTCGGCTTGTCAAATCTCTGTATGGGCTGAAACAAGCCCCGAAGCAAAAAAAATTGATAGTACTCTACTATCAAAGGGTTTCTCCATTAATGAGTGTGACAAATATGTCTACATGAAAGGTAAATCTGACTCGTTTGTTATGATATGTCTGTATGTAGATGACATGTTGATCAGATGGAGCAGTCCTAGCATAATTTTAGAGACTAAGAACATGTTGAAACAATGCTTCGACATAAAGGAAATGGGTATAGCAGATGTCATCTTAGGGATAAAAATCTCTAAGACGTCTGACAGACTGGTCTTATCTCAGTCTCACTATATCGAGGATGTTTTGAGAAAGTTTGAGATGTTTGACAGTTTGCCTATAAAGTCACCAATGGATTGAAATCAAAAGCTAGATAAAAATCGTAGTGCACCCATATGCCAGGAGCAATATGCATAGGTGATCGGTAGTTTGATGTAGATAACAAACTGCACCCAACATGATATTGTTTATGCAGTCAACAAGTTGGCTAGGATTACCCGTAATTCGAGTGATAATCACTGGAAGGCGTTGAATCGGGTACTTCAATACTTGAAATACACGCTAACTTACGGGTTGCATTATTCGAGATATCCACCTGTACTAGAGGAGTACAGTGATGGAAACTGGATATCTGACATAGAGAACACCAAGTCCACCAGGGGGTATGTATTTACAATTGGTGGTGGGGCTGTGTCTTGGAAATCCTCTAAGCAAACTTGCATCGCTCGATCCATGATACAATCAGAGTTTATCGCTTTAGACAAAGCAGGAGAAGAAGCTAAGTGGCTTCACGACTTCTTAGAGGATGTTTTTTGTTGGAACAAACTCGTACCTTCTGTAATGATCCACTGCGACAGCCAGTCGGCTCTAGGAAGTGCACGGAATGCTATGTACAACGGCAAGTCTCGTCATAATCGACGGAGCATAAGATCGTTAGGCAGTTGATCACCACGGGTATAATATCCATTGATTACATAAAGTCAAAGGATAACATAGCTGACCCACTGACAAAGGGCTTACCCAAGGATAAGATGGTCTGCCTGTCTAGGGGAATGGGTTTAAAACCTAGGGTATAAGGACCAATATGGTGGTAACCCAACCTTACTGACTGGAGATCCCAGGAATTAGGTTCAATGGGAAAACTAAGCTATAAAGGTTCAGTTGATCGGTTCGGTTGAAGCATGAGCACTTCGGATAGTGATTTCTGTAAAGAAATACCAAATCCAAAGTCGTTCCCGCGATATACTATAAGTTCTATCTGTAGTGTGGGTGAAGGTTATGTTTCCAAAACCTTTAATGAACCTCACCGGTTGAGGTTAGGTTTGAGGAAATTTTTAATGGTTACTAACACTTGTAAAGTGGTGTGTAGTAGCATACCTTGTAGGAGACCACATATTTAAGTGCGACGACAGCCGCCTCAAATGAACGCACTTAAGAATCCAAGAAGTGTCCACGGCCACAACAGACAAAACATTACGAAGAACTGAGTAGAGGAAGTTGTTGTGCTGGTACCGTTGACTTGACTTATACTAAACACTGACGGTTCAAGACATCACGTTCACCGCACAGTAAGTAAGTCTGATGGTATTCAACTATGGAAGGTTCAAAGCGTATGCTACCTATCTAGATACAACATCGGTTCGCTAAAAGATTTCTAGAAATGGCACCAAGTGTGTGCGCCAAAATCTCTTTCAAGAGGGGATTGTTGGAAATTTACTAAATGTGGAATTAAGTATATCCCATTAATTTATGACTCGAACAATTGGGGCCCGCACGTCGGAAATGTCATTTCAACACACGTGCACACGTAGTGCCAAGTATCGCAAATTTCATTAGTGAAAGAGATATTGGTACGTATACGTTTGAGACATTGATTATGGACGGTTATTGGCCAAATGACAAAGTATTCCACATTGGTAAATGAAGGAAGAAGTGTACAAAGTGTAAAATGAAATGAGTCGGAAATCGCCGCGGCGCCACACCGTAGGAGCCGCGGCGGCGGAGCGTCGCGGCACAAACTGGCTGGACAGTTACTGGAGCTACGACACCGCGGCGCTTCGGATGCAGAAAGCTGCGACGGGAAGTTGGAAAATCTAACATTTAGGCTGGTTTTGGAGCATTGATTCTCCAATACTTGGCACATGAATTCAGCCATTATTTGGCTGAATGTAACCCCTCAATCAAGTGCAACTACATGGCTATTGAAGGCCATTAGTTGGCTAGTTGAGGGGTCTTCTACTTACACTATAAATTGAGGCATTTGGCTCAATTGAACTACACTCAACACTTAGAAAATTCTCCAGATTTTCTGATTTCATATTCTTCCTCTCTAGCAAAGTCACTATACTTGAGTTTCCTTTGCTCACTTGTTCAAGTTGCTGTTGTATCTTGGGAGACTATTGCTCAACACCGTAAAAGGAGATATACGGGACAATCTTGTTTTAAAAAAAAGAGTATCATTACTCGACTCAGCGAATCACACAAGCTATCGGCTAAGTTCTTGATTTCCAGTTTATTGTAATAGTTAGTTTATCCTTTCTATTATTGTAATAGTTACTTACTTCTCGTTCCCTACAATAATTGTATCCCAACAGAATTAGCATAGTATTTCTCATTATTTGGTTGTTATTATTAGAGGGCTTTTTCTTTTTATAACTGTGGTATACGTGCCAACTTACGCGCACATCGACTAATTTCACTTCCACGAGATACCTGTCGATCACCTCCTACCAACAAGACTAATTCCACTTCCACGAAATACTTGCACCTCCCACCAACAACACTAATTTCACTTACACTGAATATCTGTCACCTCCCACCAGCAAGACTAATTTTACTTTTATGGAAGACCTATCACCTCCCACCAAAAATAGGTACAAGGTAATTTTCCCACCAAAATTAGAACAGATGGGGAGAAATCACTTTTTTGCTGAAATTTAAATATGAGACGTCATGTATTAGAGGTTCTTTTCATCCTGCCAAGCATCAACTAGATAGTTGTTGGTAAACATCTTGCTGATAGGCTCCAAAGTATATATGATGGAACACTCTATATGACATGCTAACCCAACACAACTACCATAGTTCAACTAATCTACATTAGTTGTCAAGATTTGTTCGATTTCAGAAACGATTGAACAAAGTAAGTTAGAATAATTGAACTATGTTGGATAAGTTTTGCTCGACTGCAATCACTCTACAATTGTGCAATTTAGACATGGAAAAAGATTGGGCTTCACATTAATTGGTACATGGGCTAAAGATTTAGCGAAGGGAAAAGGAGACAATTAGCGGTGAAACTTTTCCCAACAATCTTAAAAGACATTTTTAGCCTATTCAAAATAATATTATTTTGTAGCCATTTTAAAACTAATTTCAGCATATTTATAGAAACTGTATATGTATAACAAATGTATCATACGTATAAAAATTGTATCATTGTTGTACAAAATATGCATCCCTACAGTCTATAAATAAAAAATGTATCATTGTTGTATAATTTATGTACAATAAATATATACTAGTGATACACATATTATACACTATTTACAAAGCTAAGGATTATCAGGAAAAAACAGAGACCACCAGAAAAGTTTTTCTGACCAAATATCTGATGATTTTAGGGTCTACCCTTTGTGTATTTTCAACTCCTTTAGTTACACCCCAAAAATTATCAATCATTACTCTCATGTCTTCAATTTTTCTCTTAAAAATGATGATTCTAATCTTGATGTTTCTTTCGATGAAAGTAAATTTAGTGCAATTCGAAATGTTAGCCAGAAAGTCAACATCCACTTCAGTAGCATATTCTTTGAATTCCAGTAGCACCTGCAAACATATAAACCACACTTAGTGATGGAAGAAAACTTATTCAATGGGCAGAAACTTATACATCCTCAAAGAAATTAGGGATTAATGAAATGATATAACCATGAAAACAATATAAAAAAAAAAAAAAAAGAGCTTATCAGAATATTATCAATAAGGAAATCCAATTTGATGAACCCAATTGACGTATAGAATGAGGAAAATAGGGATAAGAAAAGAAAAGGAAGAGAACATGGTTTCGCAAGGAGTTCCAAGAGGTAGGAGGATCCAAATTGAGTGGATCTTCACAAAAAAATGGGCCATTTTTAGGTAGCCCACATTTAACCAACTTCCTCGGATAAGTAAGAAAAGTTATTATTGTTGATCACCAACTGTCCAACTCATAAGAAGATTTTTATGTGGCATGACCGAGTCAAGTAAGCACCACCAGCACCCTGAGTATTAGTTTAGGTTTTGGATGGTTTAAAAGTGATACTTTTCACTAAGCATATTTTTCAAGAACTAGGAAGGTGTATCCTAGTGCCATGAATAGCATACACTAGATAATTGCTACAAACTAGTTAGTTGGAGTTAGTTTTAAGTTTGTTAAGATGGTGGTTATTCTTATTGCATGGTTGGTTAGAGTTTGTTAGAAATAATTATTAGAATCATCTAGAATTGAGATTGTGTATATATACACATGTATTCATACCTTTTGGAAAAAGAAATTTTTTCCCAAATTGTCAACTCTCATCATTCTCGAACTATCCTTCTCTTGGCCAGATTTCTTCTTTTTTTACTTTACTGACTTCACAGTTTGTGTTCAAGCCAAGCAATCGACCAATTTCCACATTGAATCTGTGTAGAACAAGAAGAAAATCAGTGAAATCAACAAAATCAACATGGTATCAGAGTCGTGAGGAGATCAATGCAACTTGACACAATTCTGAAATATGTTTGTGCAAAATCTGATGGATTTTATGGCATGCAACAACTTTTTGTTTGAAAATTCTAGACAGATTGATGATTAATTGATATCGATCAAGTTGATGGGAATGATGTTGTATCTATTCAAGTAGATATAGATGCATGCAGAATGAGGTCAAAAATCTAGGAGCAGATCTGTGAAACAGATCACTAGATTCAAATTGTTACTGGGTTTTTTTCTTGTGAAACAGATCACAGAAGTTGGATAGATAGGTCTCTGTATATTGAAGATCAATATTGATATTGTAGCACACATAAGGAGTAATGGGGAGTAGTGGAGAATATTCAGCAAATGAGGTCACAATAGACCACAATCATCATTTGTATCTGTTTCCTTCAAATGCACATGGTTCTCTATCTGTAGGAATCGTCCTGAATGGAATGGACAACTATACATTGTGGAGTAGAGCTATGAAGTTAGCTCTAATAGGAAAGAACAAGATAGAATTCATTGATGGAAGTGTAAGAAGAGAAGCCTTCTATGGAGATCTGGCTAAATTGTGGGATAGATGCAATGCAATTGTGGTACCTTGGTTAATGAGAAATGTAAGTAAGAGTTTACTTACTGGAATGTTGTATAACTCAGACTCATATAATTTATGGGAAGAGTTGAAGGAGAGATTTGACAAAGTTAATAATTCCAGAGCTTTTCAATTGCACAAAGAGATAGTTTCCATGAGATAAGGAACACTATCTATGTCAATGTATTATTCCAGACTCAAAGATTTATGGGATGAGTATGACTCTATCATACCAACCCCATCCTGCTGTCCAAAATCAAAAGAATTTGGGGATCACTTGCAGTATCAAAGATTATTGCAGTTCCTTATGGGACTAGATGAAAGCTACAGCCAAGTTAGGAGTCAAATTCTCATGATGCAGCAAATGCCTACATTAAACCAAGTATATGCCATGGTTAATCAGGAAGAGAGTCAGAGGATGGTGGCAGGAGCTAGTAGGGTGATGTTTGAATTAGCGGAGTCATCTGCCATGTTCACATCTAGAAATGGAAACATCATAAGTGAAAGTGGAGTTCAGAAATAGAAGAAATAATATAATCCCAATGTATTCTGTGATCATTGTCATATAAAAAGTCACTCAAAATTGGAATGTTTCAAGTTGATGAAGTGTGAGTACTGTCACAAGACTGGACATACACAAGATGAGTGCTACAAACTGATTGGATATCCAGATAATTTCAAAAACAAAGGAAAGAAAGCTTATGCAGTCACATGAGGGAACATTTTGTGTGAGGACACTGGACAGAAAGGTGCAATGCAACATCAACATGGCATGAACAGATTCAAACAACCACAATTTTTTCTGCAAAATGCACAACCATTCACAAGTCATAGACACAACATGATTGTCTATCCACAATCTACTGAAGCAATACCATACAGCCAGTTTATACCCAGCCAGCACTAAAAACTTCTTGACTTGTTAAATAGGAGAGAAAATAATAATGTCAATGCAAATATGGCAGGTAAGTATGTTTCTGATTCAGGAGGATTGATAAAGTGGATAGTAGATACAAGTGCAACTAATCATATGATTAGTAATCAGAAGTACTTACATAGTAATTTGTTCACAGAAGGAACAGAAAAAATGTAATTGCCCACAAGAGATTCATCCAGAATCTCACATGTTGGGGAATACCATTTAGGAGGAGGTGATGTCCTTAAAAGTGTCTTGTATGTGCCAACTTTCAAGTAATCTGTTGTCTGTCTCAAAAATGACTAAGGAACTGAAATGTAGTGTTACCTTCTTTCCAACATGTTGTGTGTTCAGGATCTCTCATCTGGGAAGGTGAGGGAGATTGGTAATGAGGAGGAAGGATTGTATATAATGTCCCTAGATGCTCAAAATAAATGAGGAGAATTGAGTAGTTGTTTGTCTGCAACTCAGCAGGTTGATGCAGTCACTTGGCATCAAAGGTTATGCCATGTACCTATGAATGTCTTGAAGAAAATAGCATGTTTAAAAACTAATGCTAATTTTGTCTTGAATAATTGTGAAGTATGTCCTTTAGCTAGACAAACTAGACTTCCTTTCATTATTAGTAATAGTAGAGTAGCAAAGTCGTTTCAACTATTACATATGGATGTATGGGGACCTTACAAAGCTGAAACATATAATGGAATGAGATATTTTCTAACCATTGTAGATGATTATACTAGATGGACTTGGATTTTTTTGATGAGATTGAAATCTGATAGTTTTACACCTATCAGAAATTTCTTTGTTGAAGTTAATACTCAATAAGGAGCTAAGATTCAGAGGGTAAGATCTAATAATGAGACTGAGTTTTTTAATCATAGTTGTAGTGATTTGTTTTTACAGTATGGTGTTATTCATGAAAGTTTTTTCCCACATACACCACAATAAAATGGTGTAGTGGAAAGAAAGTACATACACATCTTAGAAACATCTAGAGCCATTAAGATTCATAGAGGATTGCCAAACAGATTTTAGGGACTGTGTGTGGAGAATGTTGTATATATAATCAACAGAATACTCTCTACTGTTATAAAGAATAAATCTCCATTTGAAATGTTATACAATAGGATACCACAACTTAATCACTTGAGAGTATTAGGTTGTTTATGCTTTGCAACTGTCCACACCAAGCATGATAAGTTTAATCCAAGGGCTGTGAGGGACGTGCTTCTTGGATATGGATCTACTCAGAAGGGATATAAACTTTATGACATGGAAAATGAAACTCTCTTCATGAGTAGGGATGTGTTATTCATGGAAACAGTTTTTCCTTTCAAATGAGGCACATATGAAGACATCCATCACATCAAGACACATGAATTTCTTTGCTATGAAGACTTAGTTTGTCCACAGAATTCTGGCAATTCACCAGCAAATGCCAGACAGCAGGTAGATGATCAACACAGGCAAAATGACATGCATGATGTGCATGCGCCTGATGTGGTTCAATATCATGGTCATGATCACATGGGCACAGAATCACCAAGTCCTGACATGGACATAAGATCACCAGGTCCTGAAGTCAGAAGATCCACAAGAAACAACAAACCTCCTATATGGCACAAAGATTACATTACTACATATGGTTCTTCTAGTTGTTTATATTTCATATCTTATAACATTACTTATACTAGTTTATCAGCAGGATATCAGAATTTTATGGCCAAGGTTTCTCTTGACACAGAACCACAAAATTATTCAATAGCAGCAAAAGACCACAGATGGGTTGAGGTAATGGAGGCTGAGATCAAAGCTTTGGAGGATAATGAAACCTGGAAGATTTTCACTCTACCAGAAGGAAAGAAGGCTATAGGATGCAGATGGATATACAAAATAAAGTACAAGGCAACAGGAGAAGTGGAAAGATTTAAAGCCAGGTTGGTAGCAAAAGGATACAACCAGAAGGGGCTTGATTATCAAGAGATTTCACCAAAGGTGGTGAAAATGACCACTGTGAGGGCGTGATTTCTCTTGCATCAGAGACAATTCATCGATGGATTGCATTCTTACAAGGAGATCTTTTTGAAGAAGTGTATATGGAAGTCCCAGAAGGATTTGTTGTCAAAGGAGGGAAGAAACAAGTGTGCAGATTGCTGAAATCTCTCTATGGTCTAAAACAGGCATCAAGGCAAATGGAACATCAAGTATCTTATCTCTTCGATCATAGAGACTATTCTCTTTTTACTAAGCAGAAGAATAGTAGCATTGTAATAGTGCTAGTATATGTTGATGACTTGTTGCATACTGAAAATGATCCAATCATGATTCAATCCACTAAAGAGGCATTGCAGTCCACTTTCAAGATAAAGGATCTAGGAGAGCTTAGATACTTTCTTGGCATTGAGTTTGCAAGGAACTCACAGGGCATTCTTATGCACCAAAGGAAATATGCATTGGAACTTATTTCAGATATGGGGCTTGCAGATACAAAGCCTGCCTCTTCCCCTATAGACATGAACCAGAAGTTCACAACTTTTGATTTTGACAGACATGTTGCTTCTACAGCATGTTCAGATTCTATTATAATAGAAAATTCTAATTCTCTGCTACCAGACCCTAGTGCTTACAGAAGATTGGTTGGAAGATTATTATACTTGACAACTACTAGACCAGACATTGCATTTGATGTACATTGCCTGAACCAATTCATACATGTACCTAAGACATCACACATGGAGGCTGGTCTCAGAATTGTCAGATATGTTAAGCAGGCACCATGGTTAGGAATCCTAATGTCCAGCTCAAGCAATCCTCAACTCAAAGTGTTTTGTGATGCAGATTGAGGGGCTTGTGTTAATAGTAGAAGGTCACTCACTGTTTACCTAGTGATGCATGGCTCTTCACTAATTTCATGGAAATCAAATAAGCAGGATACAATTTTCAGAAGCTCTGCAGAGGCAGAATACAAGGCTATGACAGCCTCAATGGCATAAGTGGTGTGGCTCACAAGCCTGTTCCAAGACATTGGTGTGGAAATTCAGACTCGAATATCAGTACTCACAGATAGCAAATTTGTTGTTCAGATTGCTGGTAATCCAGTTTTTCATAAAAGAACAAAACACGTTGATATAGACTGTCATTTCATCAGAGAGAAAATACAAACAAGATTGATCAACACAGTTTACTTACCTCTTGTGGATCAACAAACTGATCTACTTACAAAAAAACTTGGTCGACAACAACATGTTATATTACTGTCCAAGCTAGGAATGAAGAATAGGTTTACCCGTAATCCGAGTAATGATTATTGGAAGGCATTGAATCGGGTACTACGATAATTGAAATAAATGCTAACTTACAGGTTGCATTATTCGAGATATCCAGCTATACGATAGGGGTACAGTGATGCAAACTGGATATCTGATATAGAGAACACTAAGTCCACCAGTGGGTATGTATTTATAATTGGTGGTGGGGCTGTGTCTTGGAAATTCTCTAAGCAAACTTGCATCGCTCGATCCATGATGGAATCAGAGTTTATCGCTTTAGACAAAGCAGGAGAAGAAGCTGAGTGGCTTCATTACTTCTTGGAGGATGTTCCTTATTGGGACAAACCCGTACCTTCTGTAATGATCCACTACGACAGTCAGTCGGCTCTACAAAGGGCACGGAGTTCTATGTACAACAGCAAGTCTCATCATATTCGACGGAGACATAAGACCGTTAGGCAGCTGATCAACACGGGTATAATATCCATTTATTACATAAAGTCAAATGATAACATAGCGGACCCGCTGACAAA
The DNA here is from genome assembly GCA_034509755.1 of Anisodus tanguticus. Lineage (NCBI taxonomy): Eukaryota > Viridiplantae > Streptophyta > Magnoliopsida > Solanales > Solanaceae > Anisodus > Anisodus tanguticus. Next base: position 20,716,419 of record CM067551.1, read on the forward strand.
GGGCTTACCCAAAGATCAGATGTTCTGCTTGTCTAGGGGACTGGGCTTAAAACCCAAGGTATAAGGACCAATATGGTGGTAACCCAACCTTACTGATTGGAGATCCCAGGAACTAGGTTCAATGGGAAAACTAAGATGTAAATATTCAGTTGATCGCTTCGGTGGAAGCATGAGCACTTCAGAGAGTGATTTATGTAATGAAACACCAAATACAAAGTCGTTCCCGTGATAGACGTTAAGTGCTATCTGCAGTGTGGGTAAAATGTTAAGTTTCCAAAACCTTTAAGGATCCTCACCGGTTGAGGTTAGGTTTGGGAAAACTTTTAATGGTTCCTAACACTTGTAAAGTGGGGTATAGCAGGATACCTTGTAGGAGACCACCTATTTAAGTGCGAGAACAGGCCACCTCAAAATGAACGCACTTAAGAATCCAAGAAGTATCCACGACCACAATGGACAAAACAATACGAAGAACGGAGTAAGGGAAGTTGTTGTGTTGGTACCGTTGACTTGGCTTACACTAAAAACTGAAGATTCAAGACATCACATAAACCGCGCAGTAAGTCCAATGGTATTCAACTATGGAAGGTTCAAATGGTATGCTACCTATCCAGATGCAACATCGGTCCGCTGAAAGATTGCTGGAAATACACCATGTGAGTGCGCCAAAATCTCTTTCAAGAGGGGATTGTTGGAAATTTACTAATGTGGTATATCCCATTATTTATGAGTCAAACAATTAGGGCCCCGCACGTCGGAAATATTGTTTCCACACACGTGCACACGTAGTGCCAAGTACCACAAATTTCATTAGTGAAAGAGATATTGGTACGTATGTAATACGTTTGAGACATAGAATGATGGATGGTTATTGGCCAAATGACAAAGTATTCCACGTTGGTAAACGAAGGAAGAAGTGTACGAAGTGTAAGATGAAACATGTCGGAAATTGCCGCGGCACTAATTGGGTGTTCAGTTACTGGAGCTGCGGCGCTAATTCACAGAGCCGCGGTGCTTCGGAGGCAGAATGATGCGACGGGAAGTTGAAAAGTTCTGACCTTTGGGCTGGTTTTGGAGCATTGATTCTCCATTACTTGGCACATGAATTCAACCATTATTTGGCTGAATGTAACCTCTCAATTAAGTGTCATTACATGGCTATTGAAGGTCATTAGTTGGCTAGTTGAGGGGTCCTTTCCTTACACTATAAATTGAGGCCTTTGGCTCAATTGAAAAACACTACACAACACTTAGAAAATACTCTAAAATTTTCTGAATTCATCTTCTTCCTCTCTAGCAAAGTTACTATACTCAAAGTTCTTCAAGAGTAACACTTGAGTTTCCTTTGCTCAATTGTTAAGTTGTTGTTGTATCTTGGGAGACTATTTCCCGACAACGTAAAAGGAGATATACGGGGCAATCTTGTCTTAAAGATAGAGTGTCATCACTCTACTCAGCAAATCACACAAACAGTTTGTTAAGTTCTTGATTTACAGTTTATTGTAATATTTTGTTTATCATTTCTTACCATTGTAATAGTTACTTACTTCCCGTTCCTTACAACAATTGTAACCCAACAACATTCTCCACAATCGCCTCATGGTACTATCGAAAGCTCGTAATATATTACTAAGTGTTGGGATATGTAAAGCAGTACGGGAAGTAAATAAATATTACAAGTGTTCGAAAGGATAAACAAGTAGGCCAATGTTCAAAACTACCGCAAGCTTATTGAGTCTTGAATCTTGATAACCTGAAATCAAGAAACACTAAATCTGGATTGTTACAACTGTGTGCTGAGTCGAGTGATGGTACTCTGTCTTCAAGACAAGATTGCCCCATATATATGCTGTTACATTAGCGGGCAATAGTCTCCCAAGATAAAACAACACTTTAATCAACACTACAAAGAAAATAGGTTGATTCTGATGAAGAAAACAAATACGAATCGACTTGCTAAAGAAATGGAAAAGGAAGGAAGAGTTTATGTTTTTCGTCTCAACGTTACTGCTCACGTTTTGGACTGTGTTTTACTCTTCTGTATGTCTCTGCGTATATATTTCTATCTCATTTTTCTATGTCATATTTTGTTCACTTTCTGTATCACACAATTGAGCCAAAAGGCATCAATATATAGCATAAGGGGAGACTTCTCAACTGCCAAGACATGACTGTTTATGGCCATTGAATGAGGGTGTAAGTCACCCAAGTAATGGCTATTAATGGAGGGAGTTAATCAGCCAAGTAATGGCTGGTTAATGCACAATAACGCCCCCAAAAATTAACTCCAACGGTAGACAGAAACTTTTAATATTCCAGAAACTCCAGGGACCAAATTGTAAATATTAAATAATTTGGGGTCCAACGAGATAATACCAGAAGAAGCCCAAGACCCACGACCCATGACCCGTGACCCGTGACCTGAGACCCGAGACCCGAGCCCGAGCCCGGACCGGACGGGACGGGCGAGGGCGGCGGCGCGCGTATGGGCTTAGCCTTGAACCAAAGCACATCTAGGTCCTCCCTTCTTTAAACACATGGGTTATACCTTGGGGTCCCAAACCCTTAGCCAATTTTGAGACTTATAAAGAGGAATTCTTCCTTTTCCCACCAATGTGGTAGATTTGTCCCACACCATATTTTCATGCCTCAAACACCTTACTTCGTGGACCAATATCTCTTTCATTTCTCAACGAAATTTGACGATTCTTGGCCCTACGGTCATCTACTCACTTAGTAGATTATGCACGTGTGAAGAGACAAAGCCTCCAACATACGAAACCCTAGTGTTTAATTCATTAAATATGGGTGGACGCACCTCCCCATCAAAGGCAAATTTCCAACAATCCCCTCTTGTAAGAGAGATTTTGGCGCACACACATGGTGCCTACTTTCAGCAATCTTTCAAGGAAAAGATATTACATCAGGAGAGGTAGCTTACGCTTTGAACCTTCCCAAGTTGAATACCACCGGACTTACTTACTGCGCGGTGAACGTGATGTCTTGAACCGTTAGTGTTTAGTGTAAGACAAGACAATGATACCAACACAATAACTCTCCTTATTTGTTTTCTTCTTATGGTTTTGTCCGTCGTGGCCGTGGACACACTTGGATTCTTAAGTGCGTTCATTTGAGGCGGCCTGTCCTCACACTTAAATAGGTGATCTCCTACAAGGTATCCTGCTATACCTCACTTCACAAGTGTTAGAAATCATTAAAAGTTTCCCTAACCTTAACCTCAACCGTTTGAGGATCGTTAAAGGTTTGGAATCTTAACCTTTACCCACCATGCAGGTAGCACTTTAATGCCTATCACGGGAACAACTTTGGATTCATGTTTCCCTACAGAAATCATCATCCGAAGTGCACTTGCTTCCACCAAAGCGCTCAACTGAACCTTTTTACAGTTTAGTTTTCCCATTGAACCAAATTCTTGGGATCTCCAATCAATATGGTTGGGTTACCACCGCAAAGGTTCGTATTGTTTGGGTTTTAAGTCCATTCCCCTAGACAGGCAGAATACTTGATCTCCGGGTAGTCCCTTAGTTAAAAGGGTTCGCTATATCCTTGGTTAGTAATCAAGGAAGTGACACCCGTGATGATCAACTGCCATACGGTTTTATGTCTCTGAAAAATCATGACAGATATGTCCAGACGTCGTCATCCATGTCCTTCCTGAAGCCGATCGGCTAGCCACAGTGTATAACTGCTGAAGGCACGAGTTTTTCCCAATAAGGGACGTCCTCTAAGGAGTCGTGAAGTTACTCAACTTCTTTTATGCTTTGTATAAAGTGATAAAATCCGATTCCATCATGAATAGGCCGATGCAAGTTTGCTTAGAGGTTTTTTCAATACCCACCATACACATTTACTTGTGGCTTTGGTGTTCTTCACATCTGATGTCCAGTTTGCATCACTGTGTTCTCCCAGAACCGCTGGACATCCAGAATACTATAATTCGTAGATAAGCGAATATTTCAGATATCTTCATATCCGACTTAACACCTTCTACCGATCATTTTTAGAATCATCAATGAACCTTAGTTCAACTGATTTCCTTTGTAGGCCGATACCAGGTCGGTTGTAGTGTGTAACATACATTGAACTATATGTGACCTGCGCATATCGCTCCTTGTATATGGGTGCACCGTGATTTCAATCAGTTATAAGATTTATATCCATTGGTGGTTTCAACAAGACTATCAACTATCTCACAACTGAGGTTGGAGTTAGACCAGTCCGTTAGATGTCTTAGAAATCCAATTCCTAAGATGTCATCTGTGATACCCATATCTTTCATATTAAGACTTTGTTTCAATATGACTTTCATTCTCAGACTGTTGGCTTTCTAACTTCAGAGTTAATGTTTCTGTGGTCAGATTCATTGTTTATGTTTTATCTGAAACTTCCAGGACCAAAATGTAAACATTTCAGGGACCAAAATGAAAGTTCATGAAGAAGCCCAACAGGCCAGTAAACCAACTCTGATCCTCCCCTTCTAACTCTCCGGTTAGGAAGGTTGTTTCAACATCCATGCCACGCAAGACTGCAATGGCCCTGGATGTTAAGCTACTCACAGGGGAGCACATGTATAAGTAGTCGAGGCCTTGTATTCGTCAGTAGATCCATCTACTTTGTACTCACTTTTGAGTATCCACTTTTACAACCCAAATGTTCTTTTCCCGAAGGAAGATCAACCATTACACACGTATGATTCTATATGATGGAATCTATTTCTCTTCTTAGCTTCTTTCCAAAGCAGCGCTTTTGGAGATGACAATTATTTGTTAATTGTCCATGGTTCGTTCTCAACCATACAAGCTATAAGACCTGGAACAAGTCTTTGTCCCCTCTTTGCTCCGTCTCGGTTCAACATCTAGAATCCCTGAGTTCTATAGATCTAGAATATTAAGTTCCGGATAGACATCAACTTTTGAGTCCTGTAGATACAGAACGTCTAGTTCCGGACAGTCAGGCCCTCGCGGGTTTTTGTTAACCTTGAGCAATTACTCCTTTTTCCTTTTCAAGGAAAGTTATCTTCAAAGAATTCAACATTCTTTGACGCCAAGAGGCGATAAGCACTACTGTTATTTGCAGATCCAGTGGATATGCAATCTACATTCTTAGATCCAACTTGACCTATTTCGGTAGTCCAACTTCTACCAAGCCACCCCACATCACAACATTTGTATGTGAGATCCTTTCCATGTTTCACACGGAGAGTTATCCTTATCCTTATACGCATTTCTGTTGAGAATCGCATTAGCGGTAAGGATCGTCTTGCCCCACATAATTTGGGCATACGGCTTTGCGCTTGGCTAACATCGTTAGACTGAGGTGAGTAATGAGCAGTCGTTTGATGAACGATGTTTCACATTCTTCCCCTCTATCACTACGAATTCCTCAATCCGTAGGCTTAGTTGATTTTCAACTTTTGCTTTGTAGCGCTTATCCGCTTCAACAACTTCATCTTTGCTTTTCAACAAACAAAGAATACAATACGTTGTACCATCATCAATGAAGGTCACAAAGTACTTGTCTCCCCCCTCTATTTTGTATAAACTTCAAATCACCCAAGTAGGTGTGACTAAGTTCTAGAGGAGCGGTGCATCTTTCGCCATTCCTTTGACGGAATTTGGAAAGGTGATTTTGCCTCTTCGCCTACCTCACATTTATTTTGAGGGTTTATGTCGACAGAAGGCAACAATCTCAACTTCGTTAGCTTTTGAATGACTTTCTATTTAACGTGTCTTAATCTATGATGGTATACATGCACGAATTACAAATATATCATTCATTTGGCTACAGATATACTGTACCATTCTTAGTTATTATAGACCTGTTGGACTAGTCTCAAACCAGCTTGACCAACAGCGTCCCTTAACCAAGTTTTGGGACATGTATCACCTCATTTTGGAGTGATCCTATCCCCTGAAGTCCTATTGAGGACAACCTCTCCAACCCCTTCTACTTTAGAGGTGGCGTTGCTTCACATGAACAACCTCTTGCCCGTGGTTAGGGCGTAACCGAATCATATGTGATCTGGATACTCTGGCCCACTCCAGTTGCTTTGGCAGACCGATCCAATTTCTTTTCTGCCTTTCTTTAGGCCTTCAGATCATTTAAGACCTGGAAACTCTGGCACACCCCAGTCACCCGTAGGCTTTGTATGACTGAGTGTCCAGGACCCGTGACCCGTGACCCGAGCCCGGACAGGAAGGGATGGGCGTGCGGCGACGCGCGTGTGGGCTTAGCCTTGAACCCAAGCACATCTAGGTCCTCTCTCCTTTAAACACATGGGTTACCTCTTGGGGTCCCAAATCCTTAGCCAATTTTGAGACTTATAAAGAGAGCAATTCTTCTTTTTCCCACCGATGTGGTAGATTTGTCCCACACCATATTTCCATGCCTCAAACACCTTACTTCGTGGACCAATATCCCTTTCATTTCTCAACGAAATTTGACGATTCTTGACCCTACGGTCATCTACTCACTTAGTAGATTATGCACATGTGAAGAGACAAATCCTCCAACATGCGGAACCCTATTGTTTAATTCATTAAATATGGGTGGACGCACCTCCCCAGCAAAGGCAAATTTCCAACACTAAGTCTAGTGTCTCTTTCACCATGTTTTCTGTACTTAGGGATTTTAGATATAACTTGTTCCAGTAAATTAAATCCCTCCTTTGTGACGTCAACCCCTACTCCTCTTAGTGTTCGTGTGGTTTTATCCTTCAAATCTGGCCTCTCCAGAGCAATGTATACCACAGATGAATCAGAATAAAAACATCTTTCTCTCATCTGAGTCAATTAATATAATTCTCTCATTCAGTTCATTAAGAACATGCATAGAAAAAGAAATTTCATGTTTCCAGTTAAGGTTTTCTGCGATTACTTTCCTCAGTGATTCAACTTTAAAATCAGTTACAAAAGAGAAAGTACAATTGCGTCTCTTGTTTACAAGGGTTGCAACTACAACTATATGCTTGCCATCAGAAGTCAAAGACTTCTCCACATTTGATATCACTACTGAAGATGATGAAGGCATCAATAAATGTTCCTCAGTAAATCAATGACCACTAGTATTATTCAGAGTTGTGTAGCCAATTTTCTGAAGTTCAATTTTTATTTCCCTGTACTTTTCCATAGGAAAGTCCGGATCTTTGACAGTTGTAACAAGTTCAATAACACCAATGCATACATCTGAAGAAGAGATGGTGAAAATAGGTAATAACTTCGACGATTGAATACCAAACTGTCTTAGCCAATTTAAAAAACAAAAACTTCGATTATTCTGGTAAAGAGGAAGAGGGATTTGTCCAATTCTTTGGTTTTACAAATTTGATGGAAGTTGCCCTATATTTTGGTAACTAAGACAAGATTTCTTCCTGCACATTTCAATTTTTAATTCATGAAATTATGTGTACGTGTGGCAGTACTGACTGTATGCTGCAAAGTTAGTGATTGCATTACCAATGAGATTTGATTTTTAAAAAAAACGAGATATGAGAGCTCTTGAATTTTGAGATAATGTTTCTTCACTATGAAGAAAATTCAATTTAAATATAAAAGTGAAATTCAAATTAGTGACTTAAAGCCAAATATTAATAAGTGATTTGTATTTATACAATCAGAATAGTATAAATATTTTTTGTTTAATTTTTTTTATAATGACGGTGTTTGAGCCATTTTGTAGCATCTTTATCATTCACGAAAACTTATATAATGTTTTAGGATCAAGGTTAACGTAATGTTTGTAAAAATTATCATCACCTAGTAATTTTCAAAATTTACCATTAAATAGAACATTAAAAATTATCCCATACATCTTAAATAGTTCAAATATTTTGCAGTAAAAAAAAATAGCTTCATACTTTTTTTCTCTTTCAAATTCTCATCATCTCATTTTTTTTGCCACTGAAAATAGAATGCCAATAATTTGAATAATTCAAATATATTTTTAAAGTGAAAAAATGACGGTGTCCACTTGGGGTATTCAATTTTTGATGCTTAATGCAAATGTTTTAGTTGCCTTAGCCTTTTGAGCCAGCTTTGTCCAAGTAGTCGTTTGGACATGCGATGAAATCATCGTTTTACATGTGATTTCATTTCATGAGATGAAATCTCAAATCATTCAAAAAGGCATGATTTGAGATTCCAAATCATGATCTCAAAATTTTTAAATGTAAAAGTGACTCATTAGTTTATATTTTGTAAAAATAGATTCATAAGTTGGTAGATATATTTACCGATCATGTTTACCAACCATTTATATCAAATATTAAAAGATCTACAAGCTGGTAGTATATTTATAACAAATTTACTCTTACCAACCATGTGAAAAGATTATATTAAAGAGTAGTATAACTCATGTTCAATTTTCCATTTTATTAAACTAAAGTTTGATCAATTGATGTTGTATTTTTTAAAAATTTCTTCTGGTAGCGTATTAATTTTGTTATGAACTATGACTTGCTCATTTGATAAGATTGTATAAGAATTGGAAATTTTTTGATTGTTTTCACAACTTTTAGTATTTTTATGTCTATAAGAAAAAATACAACTTAAGAAATCCAAATAGCATATCCAAATAAAATTTCAATTTCAAATTATCATGATTCATCTCTTGATTTCAAATTATGTCCAAACCGCTATTAAGACTTCCAAATGGAGTGCTTCGTTTGATGCATAGTGTTTGATGCTTCGTTTCTAAGGTGAAAACACACACTCTCTCTCTCTCACTCAGCACGCGCGCTCACACACATTGACTAATAAGCCTAAACTCAAAAAAAACTATTCTTTGGTATTTTTCAAAAGAATTTACTCTGATCTTTAATTATTGTATGCTTTTTGTTAGTGTTTAACATGGTAGGAAGTGATTTTCCTAAATTTAGCTTGTTAAATGGCTACAAATATTGTTGTTTTAAATTTGATGGTTCGTGACATTTGGCTTCTAATAACATTATTTGATATTTTTCTTTACTTTTCAGAATAAATCCTTCTTTTAGAATGAAACATCATTAATGTCTGGTTTAATTATTCTCTTTTATTTTTTTTCATTTTCTATTTAATCATCAAGTTTGAAAATTTGGTTTCATGAATAATTACGATTACAAGTTTTAATTGTCCATTTTAAATATGATTGATAGAGTAAATATTTTAAAAGTAATACCGAAGTTATGCACAACCGAAATTGAAAACTGAAAACCGGGCAACCTAAACTTATTTCGGTATCATATTGCTGTACTATTTTTTAATTATTCTTTCACGTTTTAAACCTAAAATTACTTTTTTGTAAAACCCAGTTCCAAAACCAAATAAACATTGTCTTCCCTATTTGGTTCGTTATGATCCAGTGACTTGCATGTTATTTAGTTTATTGCAAGAGCTATCAATCAAAACTTTTCATTATCTGACACTTTCATCCCCAGAATCACTGGATTGATTAGCAGAAAAAGAGTTCGATCAAATTGCCAAGCAAATAAAGCTACATTTGGGTTTTAAAAAAATCTAAGGTTTGAGTTCAGAAATGTCATACAATCTAAATTCAATAATTGTGATACATATATCTCGAGAACCTGTTTGATGGATTTCATTTTATATCATTAGGGATAAAAGAGAAACTTTAAAGTTAAATTATTTCTAAATATATAAATATAACACTCTTTTTAAGATAGATCAAAAAGATAAGTGTTGGAAATTAGCATTTGGCGGGGAGATGCGTCCACCCATCTTTGATGAATTAAACACTAGTGTTCCGCATGTTGGAGACCTTGTCTCTTCGCACATGCATGATCTACGAAGTGAGTAGATGACCGTAGGGCCAAGAATCGTCTAATTTCGTTGAGAAATGAAAGAGATATTGGTCCACAAAGTAAGGTGTTTAAGGCATGGAAATGTGGTGTGGGACAAATCTACCACATCGGTGGGAATGGGAAGAATTGCTCTCTATATAAGTCTCAAATTGGTAAAGGGTTTGGACCCCAAGGGGTATCCCATGTGTTTAAAGGAGGGAAGACCTAGATGTGCTTGGATTCATGGCTAAGCCCACACGCGCGCCGCCGCCCGTCCGGTCTCGGGTTTCGGGCCGTGGGCTGATATTATCTTTTTGGACCAGAGAACTCTGTCAGATGTACAGTTTGGTCCCTAAAGTTTCAATATTTATAGTTTGGTCCCCAGAGTTTCTGGAAAGTTGGTTCTGCCATTACTTGGTTGATTAACTCCTCCATTAACAGCCCATTACTTGGGCAGTTGGGCAGCCTCTTTCAATGGCCATTAACAGCCATTACTTGGCTGTTTTAATGCCCTCTCTTGATGGTCATTACAGCCTTGTTTGTGGCTATTGGGCAGCCCCTCTTCTATGCTATATATTGAGCTGTTGTTGGCTCAATTCGTGACTGAACAGATAACTGAAAAGCACACTGGAAAAACACCAAAAACAGACTGCAAAACAGTCACGAAAATAGCACAAAACAGTGAGTAAAACTGTGTCAAAAACAGTGACCAAACCCTCACATATACACAAGATATATACTACAGAGACACACTATATACATAGAGACAAAAGAGAAGAGTAAAGAGAAACTCTTCCTTCCTATTCCATATCTTCAGCAAGTCGAGTCATATTTGTTTTCTTCGCCAGGCTCAACCTATTGGCTTTGTAGCGTTGAGATTAAAGTGTTGTTTTATCTTGGAAGACTATTGTCCACTAACGTAAAAGCATATATACGGGGCAATCTTGTCTTAAGGACAGAGGGCAATCCCTCGACTCAACACACAACGTTGTAACCATCCAGATTTAGTTGTTTCTTGATTTTAGGTTATCAAGATTCAAGACACAACAAGCTTGCGGTAGTTTTGAAGATTGACCTATTTGTTCAACAAGATTCAATTTCTGAATATTGAATATTTGTTCACCCTTTCGAATACTTGTAATAGTTATTTACTTCCCGTACTGCTTTATAAAGTACAATAGTGTACCAACAATAAGTGTGTCACATAAATTGAGACAGAGAAAATACTAATATGAATCCCCCGCCGAACTAACTTCATACATAAAGATCGAAACTCAAAGGTTAAAATAAAAAAATAAAAAATGTTAAATCATTATAATCTTGTCGACAGTCCAACTTTCACCTTAACCAGAATCTAAATAAGATGCATAGTCCTAATCATCTACTAGTTCGATGACAAACAAGATATTCCGTATTTTTAGGGGTCGTTTGGTAGGAGTGATAAGTTATCCCATAAAGATAAGATTGAATGGGATAAGATGAAATAATTTATTTCACCCTCTATTCCGATTTTGTCTCTGCTCCATTACTTTTTGTTAGGGGTGGGCATAAAAACTAAGGGTGGCCAGTGGGCCGGGATGGCCCGACCCCAACCCGACCCCGTCCCGAGCCCGCCCCGGTCCCGCTAAAAAAAAAACGGTAGCGGGACTCGAACTCGGGACGGGACAATGTATTGTCCCGCCAGACCCGAGCCCGCCCCAGGCCCGCGCGCCCCGACCCCGCCCCGAGCCCGTCCCGAGCCCGAGCCCGAGCCCGCCCTTTGTCCCCCCTTTGCAAATATGGTCGTTGCACCAACGACCATTTTAGATTTTGGCAGTTAGCCAACGGCCATTTTAGGCCTCCCCCTCCCCCAACCCCCTACCCCTTAATATTTATTTTTAACCCATAAGTTATTATATTTACACTTTAACCCAATGACGGGGGGAATTGTAGGCTCTAAATACAATAAACATAGAGATAGGGAAGCAATATCAAAATTAGTTGCTATGGAGGGTTTGCCTTTTTCATTTCCTTCATCTTCCGATTTTATTCATTACATTATAGATATATATAATCCTGCTTTTAACGGTTTTCCTAGATCAACTGTTAAGAGAGATGTATTTAAATTCGCGCATGAATATCAACAATATTTACGGTATTCATTATATCATTTTAATGGCAAAGTATCTATCACGTTTGATATAGGTCGTAGTATTAACGGCCATGATTGTTTAATTGTAACTTGTCATTGGATAGATTATAAATGGTCTATGCAAAAATGTATTTTAGCGTATAGATATATAGATGATAGGCACACTGGTACTTTTATTGCAGATAATATTTATCAAGTGTGCCATTATTACGGAATAACCGATAAAATTATGACTATTACATTAGATAACGTTTCTTCTAACAATTACGCAATTACAATTTTAAAAAATAGTTTAACTCCATCTTTTCCAGATCATTTTCATATAAAATGCGCGTGCTATATATATAACTTAATTGTAAAGGATGGTCTATCACTTTTTGAAGACATTCTTAGTAAAATACAATTTGCTATAAACTTTATTTTTAAAAATAATAAAGTACAACGTAGAAAAGAATATAAAAAAACTCGTCACGATTGTGGACTATCTTATAGAAAAATTCCACATGAAAGTATCCACTAGGTGGAATTCTTTATACGAGCAACTACTTGTTGCTTATGACTATAGAAAACCTATAACTTTATTTTTTAACTCTCATAATAAAAATCCAGCTGATATGATTTTAGATAGTGATTGGGTAAAAATTTATGAACTTATTGTATTTTTAGAGAAATTTTTTCAAGCAACAAAAGAATTTTCCGGTATATATTATCCAACTATTTCAACTATGTTGTTTTATATAACTCTAATATTTTTATTACTTAGTGAATATATGGAAAACCAGTTTATAAGGCAACTATTAAAAAAATATTTGTCAAAATAAAAAAATATTTTATTCCTATTCCCACTATTTATATTATTGGTTCTGTTTTAAATCCTACTATTAAAATAGACGGTACTAAATCACTAATTGAAACTATTTACGATTGTATAGAAGCACTACCACCTTTAAGTCCCAAAAATCTATATCACCCACCACCTATTGAACAAACTAAAGAAGAAGTGTTCTCTAGCGTAGAACACCAATGCAAAAAAAAATATAGATTTTATCAACAAGAAAATGCTAGTAACTTACCGGCTTCCATACCATCTTCTTCATCTTCAACACAACCTCACAAAAGACATGTTGTTTCTGCAGCTAGTATTGAAAGCCTTAGAAAGAGAATGTGCAGTCGTACCTCTACTACTAACCAAATTAGCGAGTTGGATATTTTTGTTTTGCAGGGTTCTGTACCGTACCAAGAAGTTATCAATGAAGATGGACATGAAGACTTGCTGAAATACTGGAGGGGGAATGAGAAGACCTTTCCAACACTTTCATTGATGGCCCGAGATGTTTTGAACATTCAAGTGTCATCAACTGCGTCTGAAAGCACTTTTTCTGCCGGCAGATATCAAATAGGAGACCACAGACACTCATTAGCCGGAGACAGCTTGGAAATTGCAGTATTATTCAGAGATTGGATACGAGCGGAGCGGAGAAGGTGCGGTCAACCGGAGATCAACGAAGAATAAGACGAAAACTACAACGAAATCTTATCCGAAGGTGGTGGAAGTGACGTAGATCAATTTGACCAACAAATACCAATTACAACCGAAGAACCACAGGAAATCATCAAGCAATTAGAACAGGTTTTTTTGAGAATGTAATTTTTTTAATTGTAATTTTATTATGTAATTTGCAACTTTTGGACAACACCACAAAGTTGCAATTTAGATTTTACTTTTTAGACAATTGTATTTGTATTACAAAAAAATCATGTCTATTAAATAATATAAGAGGCACAAAAATAGCCTTGGGATGTTTTTATTACACTATCTTGTCTTGTTTATTGAGTTTTTTTTTTATACATATGTTATTTTTTTTTAAAAATGGAAACCCGCCAGACCCCGCCCCGACCCGATTTCGACGGGATCGGGACGGGACTGGAGCAAGTCCCGCCAGACCCCGCCAGACCCGACCCCGACCCCGCCAGACCCAGCCAGCCAGACCCGAGCCCGGCCCAATGGCCAGGCCTAATAAAAACTAGAGAACCTAAAAAACCGAACCGAACCGGACCGGTGGCGGTTTAAATTCGGTTATTTTTTTTTTAAAAAACTGGGTCTTTAAAAAAACCGAATTTATCAGGATTAAATAATTCGGTTCGGTTCTTTAGGATTTTTGATGAACCGAACCGAACCGAAAATCAGGGGTAAATTTGTAATTAACTATAGCCAATTTTAATTAAAATTGAAAGCTTTGAAACACTAAAATCCTAAATCGTTTTCGTTTTGGATGTGCTGCCGATGTGCAACAATCCACCATTAGCCCAGCATATGACCTTTTTCATCTTCTTTTCGAATTTGGTAGTATTCAGGTTCGTATTATCGCTTTTCCACCGATTTCTTCATCTTTTTTACTCCTATTGTGTAATTGGATTTTGCTATTTTTCGATTTCTATTTTATGATGTTAGCGAATAATCGATTTGGAAGTAAGGATTATTGGTAGAGTAGCTTTGGAATTTCTGTTTCTTAACTTGGGTTTCATATTTTTGCTTGTGTCTACTGGTTTATGCCTCTTTATATGCTTAATTAATTCAGATTTTTTGTCGTAAAGATTATGATGGGCATAAACCAGTAGATGGGCATGAAAGAAATCTAACAACTTCAGCTTCTATTTTGCTTGTGTCTACTGGTTTAACGCCGCTACAGCACCAGAAACAAGTATTGATGGGCATGAAAGAAATCTAACAACTTCAGCTTCTATTTTGCAAGAGGAATTGAAGTGGAAAGAGGAGGGGGTAGGGCGGAAGAATGGAAGACATTTTGGATGAAGGAACAGAAGAGGTGAAACAAACCGACGAGGGAAAATTGAGATCAAAGTTTGGAATTTTTTTACTAAGCTACCTGGAGGAAAGAAAGCCAAATGACATTTTTACCGTAAAGATTATGCTTGCGATAGCTCGTTAGTTAGGACAACTAATTTAAGGAACCACTTGGATAGATGCAAAGTGTACAAAAAATTGAAGCTTGAAGATGATAAGAATAAAAAAGTATTAACTCGTGATAAGGGTAAGAACAATGGTAAAGTTGTATTTGTGGGGTTTAATAAAAATGCTTGTAGAGCCGCACTTGTGAAATTGATTATTAAGGATGAGGTAACTTTTAGATTTGTGGAGAGTCAGAACTTTGTGGAGTATACGAGGGTTTGTTGTCCTAGATTTGAGGTGTCTTCACGAAGAACGATTGCACGAGATATTCTTCAGTTGCATCAGAATGAGAAGACTTTGATTAAAGGAATCATGAACTCAAACCAGTAGAGAATTTGTATTAAAACAGACACGTGGACATCAATTCAAATGAGTAGCTACATGGTAATAACTGGACATTTTATTGACTGTGAATGAGTGTTGCATAAAAAGATACTTGCTTTTACACCGATTTCTAATCATAAAGGAGATGGTATTGGAAATATTATAGAGAAATGTTTATTGGATTGAGGTATTGATAGGCTATTCACAATTACTGTGGACAACGCAAATGCTAATCAAGTCGAAATTGCTTATGTGAAGAAGAAACCGACAAATTGGAGTCCTGATGCGATTGTTTTAAAAATGGTGATCATATGCATGTGAGGTGTGTTGCACATATAGCGAACTTGATTGTTGAGGATGGGTTGGTAGAAGTGAAGGATTCAATAGCTGTTGTTCGTAATGCGGTGAAGTATGTAAGATCTTCTACGACAAGATTGCAAAAATTCAAGACATGTGTTGAGCGAGAGAAAATATCATATAAGAGACTTATGATTTTGGATGTGCCAACCAGATGGAATTCGACATACTTAATGTTGAAAAAAAACGGTGATATTTGAAAAAACGTTTGATAGGTTAGAGGAGGATGATGGCCACTACAGAAGTTGGTTTGATAAAGATGAGAATGGAAAAAAAAGGGTTGGGCCACCGAATTTTGTGGATTGCGACAATGGATTGATATTACTTGCTGGTAGAATTGTGAAATATTAGCGTCATAATGGTAAAGTTCTCAAATCTACATTCCTTCAAATTAGTTCCTATTTTTTGGTTGCTGAAACACTTTTTTTGTTGTTGTTGGAATGCTGCATTTTGCTGCTGAAATATTAGTTTTTATTGTTAGAACGCTGAAATTTACTGTTGAAATGATGTTTGTTTTTTATGTTGCAATGCTGAAATTTGCTGCTAAAATGCTATTGGAATGCTGAACGCTGAAATTGTGCTTATCTACAGTTCCACAATGTGTTGTATGGAGATGCAAAAGGATGGGCGAAGAGAACTTGTTCTTTCTTGCATCCATTTATTCCTGGTGTCATGAATCCTCATGCGAAGACTGTCCAAAAGTGGAACAAATTTTAAAATTCATGTTTTGAACTTTTAATTTATGATGTGAACTTTATATTTTGGAGATGCAAAAGGATGGACGGATAGAACTTGTTCTTTCTTGCATCATTTATGTTTTAAGAATATATGTGATGCAAACTTTATGTTTTTGGATTTTAAATTATTTTTTTTTGACTTTATATTTGCTGATTATGATACACTCGAATTGATAAAACAGATATGTTTGTTTTTTTTAAAAAAGTTTGATTCGGTTTTTAAAAATAAAAACTGAATTTTATTCGGTTCTTTAAAATACAAAGTTATTTTTATTCGATTCATATTTTTTTGATACAAAACCGAACCGATATACGCCCACCCCTACTTTTTGCTCAAGTAGATGTCAAATACACCTTTAAATGACTGACATGTGTCTAAAAATTATGAAGGATTGAGATGTTCATTTATTTTATTCCCTAATATTTATTTGAATTATATTAATGGCAAAGGTATCGTTATTACTCCTACTTGCACAATTTCAAGAAAAAAACAAACAAATCTACAATTGTTAAAGAAAAAAAGTAATATATTTGCTTTATTTCTAAAGACAGGTTATACTAATCGTTTAAACTCATATTAATTTCTGTAGGAAAGCATATTACTGTAATTAATTTTCGTTCTGTTACACCATTTTAAAGTACATTTAAATGTGTAAAATAAAAAGAAAAAACACCTAGCACAGACTACGATTTGCCTTTTTTCTAAAATATTGTATAACAAATGATAACTTTCAGGAGACTTACTATACAAAATATATAATTCAAATAAATAGAAGTAATAGGGAATAAAATAAAATAACATCTCAGCCTCTCATAATTTTTAGGACACATGTTAGTCATTTAAAGGTGTATTGACATCTACTTGAGCAAAAAGTAATGGAACATAATCAAACCCATCTTGATATGATCCGACTTGGGATTGTATGAAAAACAATAACAAATTCGCAGAAATTAAGGTAGGAGAAATTGAGAGATGAGAATAGACGAAACAAGAGATCAATTCAACTAATAACTGTGACTAATCAACAACCAAAAGATGAATTAACCCAAGGAAGAAAAGAAAAAGAAATTTAAACTCATACATGAAAATCTAATCCAAAATTATCCAAAAAAGATTCTAAGTTAAGAGGTTAAGGGAATCCTCCGACTATCTAAACATTAGCTTAATCTACATTCCATATAAGGAGACAATACACTCATATCAGTTTCATCATCAATCAAGGACTGAAAATAGGATAAGACAAGTATATATAGTGTTTGCCTTTACATGCCTAGCACGGTTATTTAACTAATAACCACATATGGCATTTAACTATGTAAGCTTGCAATTGTAGACACACATCAACATTTGGGATTAAGATGCAAGCTTTGGCCCTCGGCCTCTTGGACTCTTCTACACTTTCTCCATGCTATCCTCCATAAGCTTGAAAGCCCTCCAATGGTTCTCTTCAAGGGCTTCCATAGCTTCATTCTCCGTGAACTTGGCTTCTAAATCTTGAAAGTTATTGGCTTGACTTCTAGTATGAGGCCTTGGGAAAAGTCAAATACTTGAATCCTCCGATATCAAATCACATCTATATGGGATAATTTATCCCACCTTTTATCCCATATAAATGGGATTGAGTGAAATACCAAAGAGTTATCCCACCAATCAAACATGGGTAATTCCAATTCCATGGCATTAATAATCTCATCCCGTCATATCTCTCCTATCAAACAACTCCTAAGTGTTGGGAATATTTTTATTCGAAAGGTATTTTAGGAATTGAAAAAGAATGTGATTCCTATTTTAAAAAACGAACCTTATTCTTTTATTTACTTTTATACTGTTAGGAGTCATTTGGTACGCGAATTAAATTATCCCAGAATTATAATAATGAAATTATAGTTGTACGACTGATTTATCTCATTTGGAAGGTGAGATAAAATAATACCAAATTTGATGAGATAAGGTGGATATCCCAAGATTAAGTTTGACTTTATTTTGTAGAAGGTATAAATTTATCAGATAAATTTAGGGTTAAAATTTATACCTTGTACCAAACAGAGTACAAAATTAATCTCAAACTTAATCCTGCCACCAGTGTTTCCTCTGCAAAGGCCGCATATGTATTTCTAACAAAAAAACCATCAAACCCTCGTGCTCTAATTCCGCAAATCTTCTCCGGCTTCACTTTGATTCAATGGAGTTTTCAATTTTTTTGAACTGAGAGGAAGCTAATAGAATATTTTCCAATATTCCTTTTTATTAATTGTATATCTCCTATTTTAGGTTGAATTATAACCCTTTTGTAATTAGGATAATTAGTTACCTAGTTTGTATCAAAGTAAATATTCTTGTAACCTTATATATATTGTAAATCATTCATCAATAAAATCAAGGAACATATATGAACTGAAACAGGCTCCTCGAGCATGGTACCAGCGGTTTGTCGATTAAGTCTTCTCTATCATTTTTTCACACAACAGATCCGATCATTCTCATGTTCATCTACAACAATGGTACATACATGGCTTGCCTATTATTATATATTGATGACATCATCTTCACCACATCATCTGATGCTCTCCGCCGGTCCATTATGTCTCTCATTTCTTCTGAGTTTGCTATGAAAGATTTGGGCCCCCTGAGTTATTTCTTGGGCATCTCTGTCTCTCGACATTCTGGCGGTCTATTTCTATGTCAGAAGAAGTACGCCGAAGAGATCCTTGACCGTGCAAGCATGACATTTTGCAAACCATCCCACATGCCTATAGACACAATTCCAAGCTCATGGCTGATTCCGGCCCTTCATATTCAGACCCGACTCACTATCGTAGCCTGGCTGGGCCCTGAAGTATCTCACATTCATGAGACCACACATATCCTATGTCGTGCAATAAATCTGCTTGCACATGCATAGTCCGATGGAAGCACACATGCATGCCCTTAAACGTATTTTACGATACGTCCAAGGTACACTTCACTTCGGATTACATCTATACAGGTCTTCACTCACTGGTCTTATTGCTTATTCTCATGCTGACTGGGGTGGATGTCCTGACACCCGATGCTCCATGTCTGGTTATTGCATTTTTCTCGGAGATAACCTATTGTCTTGGTCTTCCAAAAGGCAACCTATGCTATCCTGAGCAGAAGCAGAATACAGAGGTGTTGCCAACGTCGTCTTTGAGTCTTGTTGGATCCATAACCTTCTACTTGAGCTTCACTGCCCGATTCAAAAGGCAACACTGGTCTACTGTGATAATTTTAGTGCGATATATCTTTCCGGCAATCCCGTCCAACATCAGCGCACTAAACACATTGAGATGGACATCATTTCGTTTGCGAAAAAGTGGTTCGTGGTCAAGTTCGTGTCCTTCATGTTCCTTCCAGATATCATATTGCCGACATCTTCACCAAAGTACTTCCGCGCATACTATTTGCTGATTTTCGAGCCGGTCTTAGTGTTCGAGAACCTCCCGCTTCGACTGCAGGGGTGTAATAGAATATTTTTCAATATTCTTTTTCATTAATTGTATATCTCCTATTTTAGGTAGAATTATAATCATTTTGTAATTAGAATAATTAGTTACATAATATGTATCAAAGTAAAAATTCTTGTAACCTTAGATATATTGTAAATCATTTGTCAATAAAATCAAGGAACATATTCTTTATAAGCCGTGGGAGATAATGCAAGGCATTCATGAGAGGAGCTTACTGCACAAGTAGCTGCACAGTCAGTTGCCTCGGCAGAAGCTGCTATTGCCTCGGCAGAAAGGGCAGCTACACTTGCGGAGGAAGTTGAAGCAGAGTTAGAAGCGACAATATACCCTGCTGAAGCAGCATTGAATATCCTACGTGTGCGGTAAGCCTATCTTTTCATTAAGCAAACAATAATCAACAATGCTTTAATCTCAAATTATTTGTCCATGGGGATCAAATCATGATTACAATTTTAGTTCCAACTTTGGTTTGCCAAATCTTGTTAGATGTTATATCTGTTACTGCTACAGTTTTTTTATAACAATTGATTTAGTATAATATTCAATTTCTTAATTTTAGTAAGAGATTAATAATTTAGCGCGGGATAAAAGAAGTCTACTATTTTGTTTATGTGCCTATATAAAAGCTTATGATTAATAAAATTTATATGAGACAATTTTTCATTCATACTTTTTACTCGCTGTTTGAATCTCTCTCCAAAAAATCATAACAAATCTAAGACATGAATGGAGTAACAAAGGTGGACTTGCTTTGGAGAACACTTCTATATTCAAATATCTTATTGGTTTTCTAGACTTTATTCCATTCCAAGTATGAAATCAATAACCTTTTGATTTTAAATGTAATTAGTTATCGCTTTGTTGAAAAGAAAAAAAATTATCTACATGGTAAAAAAGGCTTTCAGATGCAGGAAGTATTGCCGTTCACATGGGATCCGTAGATGGGCCCGTTCACATAGGGTTTATGGGCCGCACCCCAAGGTAATGTAATGTAGGCAAGCTATACCATGACGCAAACATTGATGATTGATTTCACGACTTGAACTCATGTACCTCCAAAGGGCTTCTCTTCATTTACTTATAATACTAGTTTGTTTTTGGTGGGGTGAATGTCTGGGGTTGATCACTTTGTCTGTGAAGTAAATAATTAGGTGGCCTACTGATTCACAATCTATTCTTTTTGTTTTTCGTTTATAACTAACTATATTAGAAGTTTCTTTATATTTTACTATATCATTATACTCCCTGAAATGCATCGGGCTGCCTTTTCTTATTATACTCGCTGAAATGAAACCTAATTGTTTGATTGCATATAAGATTTTCGCTTCTTATCGCCTCTTTACAATGTCCTGTACTTGTTTATGCAGATGATATTATTTGGATTGTCATAGGTAGGGTCTTCGTCTTCCAGCTTAAATGCCAGTTTGCTGTAGATATGAGAATAGATTTGTAGATGTGGAGAATTCTGTCCATTGGCAGTGATCTGAAAATATCGTTGAGGTTACAACAAAGTTTATAAGCAAACATGGTGCTTTTATTTTTGTTGAGCTTCACACATATACCCTCCTTTTGTAGTCTGTTTTTGGGTGTAAATTACTGCACAAACAGAGTTAGGACTCATTTGTTTTTATAAAATTAATACGTCTGCACCTGAATACACATTTGAATATTAAGATGTACATTAAAATTTTGAAGTCTGAATTTGAATATACATCTAATGATTAAGATGTTGTGTTAAGATTTAAATACTAAATAACTAAGACTGTTTGTTTTTCCAACATCTGAATGCATAATATTTATCTTTAATAAATACTAGAAGATTTGATAAAATACTAAATTATTAATACTGTATTCACAACATATTTTTTTAAAAAAAATTATATGGCAGCGGGTGGTGGCGATGACTAGAGATGATGGTTGTAGGTGCCGATTTGGAATAATGTTGGCTAATGGTGGCGTTGTGGGTGTTAGCTAGTGGTGATCAATAGTGGAAGTAGGTAGTGGCGATTGATAGTTGTGGTGGATGATAGTAATAGTTAAAGTGGTGGTGTATAATGATGGTGGTTGGTGATATATAGTGATGACTGATGATGGTGATTGTCGGTAATGATTGGTGGCTGTTATGGTAATGATGGTTGATGATTGTAAATAGTGATTAGTGGTAGTGACATCTAATTGTAGTAATTGGAAGCAATGGTGATTGTGGCTGATGGGTGAGGGTGGTTAACAATAGTGGTTGTGAGGTGATGGATAATGGTAATTGATAATGGTGGGCATCGACGCGATAGTTGATAATGGTGGTCATCAGCGAAATTAGTTGAAAATGGTAGGCGATGACGGTAGCGGTAAATGGATGGAATTGATGAATTGTCGTTCTTGTAGAAATCCTTAAATAGACATATTAATGATGTTAAAACTTTATTATCGATCTTAATTATTCATATTTATTCATACCCACTAAGTAATTATCACATAAAAACCAAACGCATTTAATGATTAAGATCTAAATGATTAAGTTTTAAACCTAACTCAATATCTAAAATCTAAATGATTAAGATTAAGAAGTTCCGGTTGTCCCTCCGAGTATGTAAACGAAATTGTTGTTCTGATCATATGGAATCAAGACTACATCGATATTACTGGAATATACCTTTATTTTAGTTTAAACCATTTTATATTGCTACTAATTATTGAAATGTTAAATATATCTGTCATCAGCAGCACTTGCACTTCAATTGACATGTCACGATATTGTTGTGCATTAATTTGCAACAATTTTTCAAACAGTTGAAATTTGATGTAATTGTGGAGGTTGATGAAAACCTCCATAAAAAAACTGCCACAACCAGAACAATTTTGGGAACTGGAGGTTGAAACAAACGCTATATATTGTATGTATAGTACGACTCTTTTACAACCCTCTCACTTAAAAACGTCACAAAAAAAACTATATTTTGTAGGGATTGACATAAACGCCGTAAAGACAAATGTTACTGGGGTAAATAAACTGCCACAATTTAGCAAATTTTTGTAGAGTAACTTGGTAAATATTTACCCACATTAGGTGTTTATACCCAACTAATCATTTTAACCTTAGCTAACTAAAAAAAAAGGTAAGAATACTAATCATTTCAACGTGGCTGGTGAAAGACACATATCTTATATTTGTTGGGTAGGTGTGAACACTGATGTGGATAAATTTTTGTCATATGTTGCGGGGCTTGTGGAGTTGGGCATATTACTCATGAAGATGAGGTTTTACCATTGACATCATACTATACTTGTTCTCAGTTATAATAAGTCTAGGTGAGCTTCGAACGCGCTTCGCCAGTGAACCAAAAAAGTTATAATTATATATATACATGATTGAGGTTTGCCCTCAAATTCGACAAAAGTTAACTTGGTACAAGGCCACTTATAAAATTAGAAAGATCACTGAACTTGGTCTTAGTTCCTAAAACATAATTAAGCATTAAGGAAATCTAGGCGAGATCTAGAACCCACTACTCATTATAATGCTCAGATAACGTTAACTATTATATAGTCGTCTGTTAGATTGTCTAAATAGCTAGTCACCCAATTAAAATCCATGTTTTGTCGGATTTTTGTCCATATAATCGGGTTGGGTGGATCGGATATTCATGAGATTATGGTGAAATTGTCAGCCCTATTTGAACATAGGTTAAAAGTACTCTCTTAAGTAACAATTTTAGTTATTTAAGTTTGTCACAAGTTAACAAAAATGATGCCATATGTTTAGAGTAGGTTAAAAATAGTCTCTTAAATATGCACTTAACAGTTTTTGTTCTTTAAGTTTGACCTTTCATTTTATATATCATTTTTATATGCAATACCTCTTATTTAATCTTGCTATACGTCACACTTTTAGCCCCCAACAAAATATTTACATAACTATATCTATTAGAATTGACGAGAACTATAAAACTTATCACTATTAAAAACAAGCGAAAAATCAACGGACAGAATCAAGGGACGCTATCGAAAAACCAATGATTCTTTTTTACGAAAACCGATGGACATTCGTTTGTTATTTTGTGTAAAAATGCGTGGAAAATATAATTTTTTTACCGACGTCCATCCGTTGATTTTGTGTTTCGAGGCACTATTATCCGACATTATCAAGTCCGTCGATTTTTTCTTGGTTTTGTCCTATAACCGAGAGATGTCCGTCGGTTTTATCCCTTGGTATTTGACATTTTTGTAGTAGTGTGTACCTCTAAAGTGAGTTCTCACTAAAAAAATTATATGGTTCTTGTCAAATCTATCAAACAAAATTAGATAAATATTTTATTGGAGACAAAAATTGTTAACTTTTGACAAACTTAAATGACCAGAACTGTTAAATGCAAACTTAAGAGACTATATTTAACCCATCCCCAAACATAAGGAACCATTTCTGTAAACTTGTGACAAACTTAAAGGATCAAAACGGTTAAGTACATATTTAAGGGACTATTTTGAACATATCCTCAAACATAAGAGACCATTTTTATCCTTTTCTCTCGGATCTCACTTCTTAAATATTTAATTATGAGCAACTGTAGTTGCCTTAATTCTACTTAAAGCATTTAAACTTTTGAGTAATATTTACACAAAAATGTCCAATATCTACGGAATATTTCTCTTCTTTTTGGGCCACGAAAAGATGAAAAACAATTCACTTTTGGAAAAAAATTCTGTAATTTTTGAAAAGAAAATTTTCACCAGGTGTTGTAGTATTTCCTTCAATAATATGTTGGTCTTCCTCTTTCCTAAGCCTCCAACCTCAAAGCTGTGTTTTTTTTAATTTTTCACCCGATGTTTGATACCTATACTGGGGCTCAATTAAATCTGAATTCACGTCAAGAAGTCCTACATAACAAAGGCGAATCTGCACCCACGTAAACTGAAATTCAAGACCTCTGATTAAGAATAAAAGAGTATTTGCCGCTCTATCACAGCCCTTGTTGGTCTCCTGCATCAAAAAGTTATGACCAAACTAAGAAGTAGGATTTTATTTGCTATGGTACAAGTGTAATTCAGGAAAAGCTAGAATAATTTTTATCAATAAATTATACTTTTTGTTCCGAATTTATTTTAGTACTACATATTGAAAAGCATTTAGTGGTCGCAACTAGTCAAGTTACTTCTGTGTTTTGGTCTCTTCTCTTCTCTCTCTCTCTTTTTGGGGGTTGAAAATTTGACACCTTATGTCCGGTCAATACACTAAGTGGCACAAAATAGATTATTTTTCTCTTATTTGGCATATTTTATTTCAATTTGTCAATCCTATTAAGAAGTTTGACAAAATATATTCCACATTTAACTAAGCCAAACGCAACTTTCTTCCGAAACCTGAATTTAATCACATCATTAAACAAGAAATGAAATGTATATATGCTCATAAGAGAAGCTTACAATGAAGAATTCAATAGAGTTTTAGGCCTTTTACGATGAAGTAGATCGTCGAAATTAAGCTACGGCTTAGTCAAAAGAGAGATAGGGGCACTGGGGGGGGGGGGGGGGGGGGGGATTTAAGTTCAAATCCCGAATGAAGAATAACCTCATGAAAACATTGAAGCTTGCTCTGTGCAATTGTGACTTATTTCAATTTGATAATATCAAAATTTATTAAAAATATATTAAGGAGCTTGAATATCAATTTTGGAGGTGTTTGTAGATTATTTGAGTTGTTTTTCAGATTGAAGGCGACTCTGTTAGTGTATCACCTTATATGTCCGTGTATATCTCCATATGGATAAGTGCATATCCCCTATATATCTCATGTATCTTGTGTATATTTATGTATATTAATGAAAATTTGTGTGTGATATATATTGATATTACATGATATACGTTTTTTAAATCTGAATTTTGACTCCAAACCAATCCAAATCATCTCTAATTTTTCTCTAATTTTTCATATAGCATCAGCCTCGTCCACGTGTTTCCGACCAATTTCAACCATACCCACTCAATAAAATAGAGAAATAATTTAAGATGAAAAAGTAGAATCAATTTTGATCAGAAGATATATCGGAAATGGGACTTTCCGATGACCTGCCTTTTTCCTTGTGAATTTTATGGGTTATTGAGTGAAATCCCGGTGAGAATATACTTTTGTATATTTTCATAGGTTTAAGCGATTTTAGCTATTGTACGCCAATTTGTTTAAGCTACATTTGCTAACCGTGATCTTTGGCTAAAATGCTGCCAATAGCTAGTATATGTGTCAATTTCCCATTTAGGTATTATTGTGACTGTGATCAGAACAAATACAGGACTTCGAATAGCCAATACAACTATTGAGCTTGAGAATTAAATTGTTGAATGAAATATCTGTTGGTTACAAAGGTGCAAAAAACGGAAATTACAAGTAACTGCTAAGGATTACAAGAACTGAAATTACAATGAACAAATAAACAATAAACTGGAACAGTTTTTATGGTATGCTGAGTCGAGTGTTTGCACTTTGTCTTTAAGACAATATTGCCCCGTATGTATCATTTCTACGTCCCGGACAATTGTCTCCCAAGATAAAACAGCAAGCGAACAAATGAGCAAAGGAAACTCAAGTGTTACCGTGAAGAATTTTGAGTAATGAAATGATGCTGGAAGTTGTCGGAAGACTGAATTCGTTTCTGTTTTTGTGTTAAGTGTAGCTCATGACAAGAGGGTCTTTATATAGGGTGGAGGAGAGGCTGATGAACTGCCTCCATAAGTGACATTACTGGCCAAGTAATGGCAATTATGGAGGTAGTAATTCCTCCAAAATAAATGGTGAAGATGTGCAACGGATTGACCATTTAGTAAGAGTAATTCAGCCAAAATAAATGGCTGAATTGAGTGCTGGTAGACGTTTCTGATCTCTGCCCAATTATGACTTTCTTGAAACTTCAGGGACCAAAAAGATAATATTAGAATAAGCACAGCCCACAACCCACGAACCCGGAACCCGAACCCGGACGGGGCGGGCGGGCGGCGACGCGCGTGTGGGCTTTCCTCGAACCGAAGCACATCTAGGTCCTCCCTCCTTTAAACACATGGGATACCCCTTGGGGTCCCAAACCCCAAGCCAACTTTGAGACTTATAAACAAAACAATTCTTTCTTCCTCCACCGATGAGGGAGAATTGATCCCATACCACACTTTTCCATGCTTCAAACACCTCACTTCGTGGACCAATATCTCTTTCATTTCTTAACGAAATTTGACGATCCTTGGCCCTACGGTTATCTACTTACTTAGTAAATCATGTACATGTGAAGAACCGGATTCTCCAACATGCGTAACACTAGTGTTTAAGCCGTTAAAGTTGGTCGGATGCAACTCCCGCCAAAGGTAAATTTCCAACAATCCCCTCTTAAAAGAGATTTTGGCGCACTCACATGGTGCCTTTTCATTTCCAGCAATATTTCAGCAGACCGATGTTGCATAAGGAGAGGTAGCTTCAGCTTTGAACCTTCCATAGTTAAATATCATCGGACTTACTTACTGCGCGGTGAACGTGATGTCTTGAACCGTCAGTGTTTAGTGTAAGCCAAGTCAATAGTACCAACACAACAAATTCCCTTACTCTCTTCTTCGTAATGTTTTGTCCGTTGTGGCCATGGACAACTTCTTGGATTCTTAAGTGCGTTCATTTGAGGCAGCCCATCCTCGCACTTAAATAGGTGGTCTCCTACAAGGTATCCTGCTATACCCCACTTCACAAGTGTTAGGAACCATTAAAAGTTTCCCAAAACCTAACCTCACTGTTGAGGATCATTAAAGGTTTTGAAAACTTAACCTTTACCCATACATCAATAGCACTTAACGTCTATCGCGAGAACGGCTTTGGATTTGGTGTTTATTTACAGAAATCACTATCCGAAGTGCTCTTGCTTCCATTGAAGCGATCAACTGAACCTTTACAACTTAGTTTTCCCATTGAACCAAATCACTGGGATCTCCAGTTAGTAAGGTTGGGTTACCACCGTATTGGTCCTTATATTTTGGGTTTTAAGCCCAATCCCCTAGACAGGCAAGCCATCTGATCCTTGGGTAAGCCCTTTGTCAATGGGTCTACTATATTATCCTTTGACTTAATGTAATCAATGGATATTATACCCGTGGTGATCAGCTGCCTAACAGTCTTATGCCTCCGTCGAATATGACGAGACTTGCCGTTGTACATAGCATTCCGTGCCCTTTCTAGAGCCGACTAACTGTCGCAGTGGATCATTACCGAAGGTACGGGTTTGTTCCAACACGGAACATCCTCTAAGAAGTTATAAAGCCACCCAAATTTTCTTCTCCTGCTTTGTATAAAGCGATAAACTCCGATTCCATTGTGGATCGGGCGATGCAAGCTTGCTTAGAGGATTTCCAAGACAGAGCCCTACTACCAATTATACTGGTGAACTTGGTGTTCTCTATATCAGATATCCAGTTTGCATCACTGTACCCCTCTAGTACAGCTGGATATCTCGAATAGTGTAACCCAAAAGTTAGCGTATATTTCAGGTATTGTAATACCCGATTCAACGCCTTCCAGTGATCATCACTCAGATTACGGGTGAACCTAGCCAACTTATTGACTGCATAAGCAATATCAGGTCGGGTGCAGTTTGTTATATACATCAAACTACCGATCACCTGTGCATATCGCTCCTGGTATACGGGTGCACCAAGATTTTTATCAAGATTTTGATTTGTATCCATTGGTGACTTTATCGGTGAACTGTCTAACATCTCGAACTTTCTCAAAACATCCTCGATGTAGTGAGACTGAGATAAGACCAGTTCGTCAGACGTCTTAGAGATTTTTATCCGTAAGATGACATATGTGATACCCATATCCTTCATGTTAAAGCATTGTTTCAACATGTTCTTAGTCTCTAGGATTACCCTAGGACTGCTTCCTGTGATCAACATATCGTCTACATACAGGCATATCATAACAAATGAGTCAGAGTTACCTTTCGTGTAGACACATTTATCACACTCATTAATGGAGAAACCCTTCGATAGTAGAGTACTATCAAATTTTTCGTGCCATTGCTTCGGGGCTTGTTTCAGCCCATACAGAGATTTGACAAGTCGACAGATTTTCTTCTCTTGCCCTTGAACTACATACCCCTCGGGTTGGTCCATATAAATTTTTTCTTCCAAATCACCGTTTAGAAAGGCTGTCTTGACATCCATTTGGTGTATCTCAAGGTCACGCAAAGCTGCGATCGCAATGAATACCCGTATGGATGTCATCCGGGATACCGGGGAGTATGTGTCAAAGTAGTCAAAACCTTCTGTCTGCCGATAGCCCTTGACTACCAACCTGGCCTTGTACTTATCTATAGACCCATTTGCTTTATATTTCCGTTTGAGTATCCATTTATAACCCAATGGTTTATTTCCCGGAGGAAGATCAACCAACTCCCACGTATGGTTATGCAGAATGGAGCCTATTTCACTCTCAAAAGCTTCTTTCTAGATCGGTGCTTCTGGAGTTGACAACGCCTTAGCAACTGTCCTTGGTTCATCATTAACCATATAAGCTACAAAGTCGGGACCGAAGGATTTATCCTTCCTGGCCCTTTTACTTCGCCTTAGATCCATCTCTGGAGTCACCAAGTTCTGAGAATCTGGAACACTAGATTCCGGATGTTCAACCACCTCGAGATCCGCTAGATCTGGATCATCTAGATCCGGGCCGTCGACGACTCTTGGTTTTTTAGAGCTTTGTTCATAACATCGTTTGTGAGAGGTTATGTCTTTTTCCTTTCTAGGAAATGTACCTTCAAAGAATAGAGCATTTCTTGATTCCATGATTGTACCCTGGTGGATATCTGGAATATCTGACTTATGCACTAAGAAGCGATAAGCACTACTGTTATTTGCATATCCGATGAATATGCAATCTACAGTCTTAGGTCCAATCTTGACCTGTTTTGGCTTGGGTATTTCAACCTTTGCCAAACAGCCCCACACCTTAAAATATTTGTATGTGGGTTTCTTTCCCTTCCATGATTCAAATGGAGTTTTGTCCTTACCCTTATGTGGGACTCTGTTAAGAATCGTATTAGCGGTAAGGACGGCTTCTCCCCACATGTTTTGGGGAAGACCGGAATTGATGAGCAAGGCATTCATCATTTCCTTCAATGTGCGGTTCTTACGTTCTGCCACACCGTTTGATTGAGGTGAGTATGGAGCCGTCGTTTGATGAACAATGCCTTCTTGGGCACAATATTCCTCAAATGGCGCTACATATTCTCCCCTTCTATCTCTACGAATGGATTTAATCCGTAGGCTTAATTGGTTTTCAACTTCTGCTTTGTAACATCGGAACGCTTCAAAGGCTTCATCCTTACTTTTTAACAAGTAAAGGTAACAATACCTTGTGCTATCATCAATGAATGTCACAAAATACTTGTTCCCCCCTCTAGTTTGTGCGAACTTCAAATCACATATATCTGTGTGAATAAGTTCTAGAGGAGCGGTATTCCTTTCGACAGATCGAAAAGGAAGCTTGGTGAGTTTTGCCTCTACGCACACCTCACACTTATGTTGAGGGTTTACGTCGATAGACGGCAACAACTCCATCTTTACCAGTCTTTGGATAGACTTGTAGTTAACGTGTCCTAATCTATGATGCCATAAATTAGAAGACTCAAACAAATAAGAAGAAGGTTCAACTTTATTACTTGGACGCATTACAGACATGGAATTCACTTTGAAGAGACCTTCACAGACGAAGCCTCTCCCCACAAATGTGCCATTCTTAGTGAGTACAAACTTATTGGATTCAAACACTAGCCTAAAACCAACATTAACCAATAAAGGTCCATAAATTAAATTTCTTCTAATCTCTGGGACGTGCATCACTTCCTTCAGAGTGAGCTCCTTACCGGAAGTCATCTTCAGGACCACCTTTCCTACCCCCAACACGTCAGATGAAGCGTTGCTTCCCATGAACAGCTTCTTGTCGGTGACTGGTTTGTACGTAGAGAAGGTATCTCTGTTGGAACAGATGTGTCTGGTAGCACCTGTGTCCATCCACCACTGCATCAGATTCTCAACCAGGTTGGCTTCTAGCACCACTGCTGAGAACTCCTCAATCATGTTATCCAGGAGCGTGTCCTTGACGATGTTATCATGCGCCTTGCCTTTAGCTTTGGCTTTCTGTTGTTGCTCAGTCTTGAGTTTGCGGCATTCCTTGATCTTATGACCAGGTTTCCCACAGTGGTGACAATTGCCTCTGAACATCTCCGCTGCGTGGGCCTTGCCGTCTTTCTGGAACTTCCGCTTCTTGCTTGAGTTCCCTTTGGCCTCAGCCAGATTTACCTTTGCCTCAGCAGGTTGTTTACCCCTAGGCAAGGCCTTCTTGTTATCTTCCTGGATTTGGAGTTTGATAACAAGCTCTTCAAAGGTCATCTCTTTTGTCTTGAGTTTCAAGTAACTCATAAACTCATTCCACGAAGGAGGTAACTTTTCAATCAGCGATGCAACCAAAAACTGCTCGTTTGGTTTCATTCCTTCCAAATCCAGGTGATGTAAAATCATTTGGAATTCCTGGACTTGGGACATCACTGTCTTACTATCCACCATTTGGAATTTTAAAAATTTCCCAACGATGAACTTCTGAGTACCCGCATCTTGTGCATTGTACTTCTTTTGCAGTTTTCCCACAGCTCTTTGGCAGTGCCAACGGTGCAATAGACCGTGTAGAGAGGGTCTGCCAAGCAGTTCGGTATGTAATTCTTACACATGAAATCGCTATGATTCCACGCATCAAGAACCATCTTCATGCCGTTAACGACATGGATACCAAGGCCCCCTTCATCCGTTTCAGCAGGCGAAGAGTCAATTTCATCTCCAGCTTGTGGAGGATTTTCCGTTAGGAACCTGGCCATGCCCATAACTGTCAAATAGAACAACATTTTTTGCTGCCATCTCTTAAAGTTTGAGCCCATGAATTTTTCAGGGCGATCATGGTGGTAGGAGGCAGAAGGTGGAGCAGCAGTAGTCGGGAAGGCAACGGAGTTGCTGCCTTGAATAATAGCGGCAGCAGCAGTGAAGGCAGCAGTAGCGGCAGTAGCGGGGAAGGCAGCATTGTTGCCTTGAGTGGCAGCAGCAGCAGCAACAACAAAATCAGTCATATTTTCAGCCATGTTGAAGCAGTTACAGTAAGCAAATATTGTCTTAAACTTGTTGGTTACAAAGGTGCAGGAAACGGAAATTACAAGTAACTGCTAAGGATTACAAGAACTGAAATTACAATGAACAAAAAACAATAAACTAGAACAGTTTTTGTAGTATGCTGAGTCGAGTGTTTGCACTCTGTCTTTAAGATAATATTGCCCCGTATGTATCCTTTCTACGTCCTGGACAATTGTCTCCCAAGATAAAACAACAAGCGAACAAATGAGCAAAGGAAACTCAAGTGTTACCATGAAGAATTTTGAGTAATGAAATGATGTTGGAAGTTGTAGGAAGACTGAATTCATTTCTGTTTTTGTGTTAAGTGTAGCTCAACAATGGTGACAAGGGGGGTCTTTATATAGGGTGAAGGAGAGGCTGATGAACTGCCTCCATAAGTGCTATTACTGGCCAAGTAATGTCAATTATGGAGGTAGTAACTCCTCCAAAATAAATGGTGAAGATGTGCAACGGATTGGCCATTTAGTAAGAGTAATTCAGCCAAAATAAATGTCTGAATTGAGTGCTGGTGGACGTTTCTGATCTCTGCCCAATTCTGACTTTCTTAAAACTTCAGGGACCAAACTGTACATATTGAAACTTCAGGGACCAAACTGTACATCCGAAAGAATTCTGGTCCAAACTGTATATATGAAACTTCACGGATCAAATTGTAGATATGGCAAAGTTCTCTGGTCCAAAAAGATAATATCAGAAGAAGCACAGCCCGTGAACCCGAAACCCGAGAACCCGGACGGGACGGGCGGGCTTTCCTCGAACCGAAGCACATCTAGGTCCTCCCTCCTTTAAACACATGGGATACCCCTTGGAGTCCCAAACCCCAAGCCAACTTTGAGACTTATAAACAAAACAATTCTTTCTTCCTCCACCGATGAGGGAGAATTGATCTCATACCACACTTTTTCATGCTTCAAACACCTCACTTCGTGGACCAATATCTCTTTCATTTCTTAACGAAATTTGACGATCCTTGGCCCTACGGTTATCTACTTACTTAGTAGATCATGCACGTGTGAAGAACCGGATTCTCCAACATGCGTAACACTAGTGTTTAAGCCGTTAAATTTGGTCGGACGCAACTCCCGCCAAAGGCAAATTTCCAACAATATCATAATTGTCTTTATTTCCTCTTCTTAATATTCCATATCTCCTCGAGTCTACTAGGCTTATTGATCTCTAATATGTATTACTCAGTTTCTAATAAGTGTAAAACCGAAGGTTGATGTGTGAAGGAAAATGGTATTGGTAAATTTCTTTCCTTTTTCCAGTACTCAGAACAGTCCATTAAAATGTACAGGAGATGTAAAGGTAGTTAATGTGTTACTCCCTCCGTCCCAATTTATGTGATGTACTTTCATTTGACACGCATTTTAAGAAATAAACAATTTTTTTAAAATTTTATGGTCTAAAATAAGTCAAAGATATTTGTATGATTATAGATCATATTGTTTTGCGTAAAAGGTAAAGTTTAAAGTTAAATTATTGACAAATAATGAAATATGTCATTCTTTTTTAGAGGACTAAAAAGAATAGTGAGTCATTCCTTTTGAGGCAGAGGGATTATTAAGTAAGCGTTGGCCATAGATTCCAAATATTTTTTTCACTTTATTTGAAATTTATGGAATTGAAGTTGAAGACGGAGTTGTGTTTGATTATATTTTTTGTAAATAATATTTGATACAATCTTTATGCTTGAATGTACTTAAATACAATTTCAAAAGTGAAAAGTGAGTTGAAAAACATATTATAAACTATTTTCCAAAGTTGAAATACAACTTCAAATTGGATTTAGAATTTTATGGTCAAATACTGATTTTCAAATAAAGTAAAAAATTATTTCAAAAAACATGAATAAATTTTATGACCAAACGGATCCTAAATTGTAGGTGAAATACCCATTCTCATCCCTTGAGAGCATGAACCTCAACTTCAACGTAACTCATGCAGATACTTGAGTTTGGACTCTCAAAAAGGTAGAATTTAGTGATATCAGCTAACCTCTTGTAGTATCCTTATTTAAAATATAATTAGTTTTTAAAAATTACTTAAAGATTAGCTAATTTGACAAACATTAGACTGACCCCTCCTCCTTCTCCTGCCCAACTTCATTGTTGAAGTTTTGAAGTTTGAAAAGTCAAAGTTAAAACTTAATTAGACATGCGGGTTTGAAGTTAGGCTCTATTAAAACTTAATTAACTTCAACCCTCAAGTTTGCATTTAAACTTTATTCAAGTCTAAATTTCGCTTCACGTGATATATATATATATATGTTATCCTAACTTTTCCATGTGATATATTTTCTTTGTTAGAAGTAAAACGTGTTGTTATATGTGTTTGTAATGTACTTATTGTAGGCTAAGGAATAGGGATTAGTAGTTGAATGATCGTTCACTTAGCATGGTGAGCTCGTCAAATATCAATATTAGTGCTCCAGTTTTGGATCGTGACAGGCACTAGTACTACAAAAACTTGAAAAATGAGAAGGGTGTTTGAAAATGGCAATTCAATTGACCAATGAGGCTTGAAGAGTATTTAGTCCCAATCACTTTAATTTTGTCAAACCCTACAACTTGTGGTCGGGTCAAGTCGTGCGGCTCACGGGACTTGGTCCTTCGTTCCGTCTCTCTTCCCCTCGCACAAGGTGATACGTATTTATATATTTTTCTCTAAACTCTTATTCAATACTCGCTCTATCATGTGAAACAATTCAGATTTTAAAAAACAAATAATTTAATTTTGACCGTGAAATCGAGCATAAAATCTTCAAGTTTTTAAAATAAAATTTTCATATTTGAAAACTATATAAAAAATATTATAAGTCACAATAATTGACAATTCAAAATATTTAAAAGATATATGAAAAAATTACGGTCAAAGAAAGACTTATTTGAATCTCGAAATCCAAAAAATGACACATACATTGAGATGGGGGAGTAAATTATGTTGAAACTTTTATGAAAAAATGAAACGCAATCTGATTGAAAAAAATGATTGAGTTCATTCAATCAACATACACAAACATGACATCATTCTTCCAAAATACTGAACAAAGTTTTAGCATCATAAGAAAATAAAGACGATTGACTTCATTAGTGATGCTAAACAGGTTGCAATTTTGAGCTACTTTTTGGAGGCTTTAGTGATGCTCCGCTTGTAGTTCTACTGATTGACTTCATTAAACAATGTCAGTCATATATCAAAAGTCCCAGTTTTTTTTTTTCTGATCAAACAAATGAGAGAAAGATACTTAAAGCTTACGACTAGCAAATTCAAGAAAGAGAAATTTAAAGAAGAGTGATAATTTTTTCTTTTTATAGAAATGAAAATATGAGAAGTTGCATAGAGCATATAGGTAAAAGAAATGAAACTTCAAAGACAAATTACATGGTTGTGTGACTTGTGTCTTATCCTGGTTCAACCCTTTACCCAATACATAAATTATGAAAAAAAATTAAGAAAATACTTATAAAATTACATTCTAGGTTATGAATATATTTAATAAAAAACGGATCCACGGATCGGATACAGATCTCAAATACAAGATTCAGATCCAGATCGATCCGTTAGAAACGGATCCGGATCCGTCGGGTCCAAATTTTGAAAATTCATATCCTATAAAACGGATATGGATCCACCGGATCCGGACCGGGTCCAAGATCAATTGACATCTCTACCTGCAACACAGAAAGGGATAGAGTGAGGATGAATAAACAGGATGTCACACACTTAACTAAACACTCTAAGAGTAGAATTCACGGGAGGATCTTTTCTTCATCTAATAACCCTAAAGAGGGTAGGAATATAGATGGTAGGTTGATAAAGTTTTCTCAGAGTTTATCAAATAATAACCATGTAATAAGGAAGTGCGTTGTATCAACTCAAATTTCATTTTCTTTTTTGTTTAAAATAAAAGTCTATAATCTTTGATCAATGTAAGCATCATAATTTCAGAGATCAACATTTATCCAGATCATAATTAAAAACATACTGGTCTAGAAATCATACCTCTTAATCAGAATTTCAGATCACCGGAGATTTCAACCTTACCCTAGCTCTGCTTCCCTTCTCCTTCCTCGGAATTGCGGGATTATCAACCTGGGTGCCTGGGAATTCTAGACAGAATATCCTCTAAAATTCTCACTAAGGTGCTAGTTTATAGACTGATATGGTTATAATTATAATCCCTCAAAGTGTTATTTTCTCTGGTATTATGATAATCTCACTGATCTTGATTATAGACTAGAGAGAAAGTTTAGCTGGTCATAGATTTTGTAAGTGAAGAATTGTATAGAAGTTTTTCGAATGATTAATCAGGTTACAAGAGGCTCCTTCTATAGATGACGTCGGTTGTTCACTGTTCATTACTTTTCTCAAAAAGTCGTAAAGTAAATAGTAGTTGCTTTTTAGAAAGTCATAAAGTAAACAGTAATAAATAGTAATTGCTACAGTTTGTCTGCTGCTTTTTCAAAAGTTGTTTGTCCTCTGCTGCTTTTTCAAAAGGTCGTTTGTCTTCTTTCCAAAAGTTGTTTTTCTTCTTTCTTCTGCTTTGATAATGTTTTTCCAAGTGTCCTTGATGTTATTCTTTTTCCGTTGAGTTGATTTTTTCACCGATTCTCCTTATTTTTGTAGTAATCTCTTTTGGGCTGCAAGTAGTGAAAACTACATGCTCCATGTTCAAAGTAATCTTTTTTGGGCTGCAAGTAGTGAAAACTACAGGCTCCCTGTTCAAAGTAATCTTTTTTGGGCTGCAAGTAGTGAAAACTACAGGCTCCCTGTTCGAAGTAATCATGTGGGCTGCAAGTAGTAAACACTACAGGCTCCCTGTTCATGGTAACCATTTTTGGGCTGCTAGTAGTAGTTACTATAGGCTCCCAGTTCTCTTGGGCTTCACATAGTAAACTATATGATCCCTTTGTTCTGATAATCAGTAGGATCCTTATGCAAAAGGATCAGAGTTTTCTCCCTTTTTTGTCACATTAGTAGTCATGGTAGGCCTGGTGCTTATCACATGTCTTTTGTTTTGTCCAATTATTCTTTGATATTGTTCAATGGTTTCTCTCGCATGTTTGTATTTTATATTGACTATTTTTTCATGCATGTCGCTTAATCTCGTGGTGTCCTGAGTCATGATATCATTGTCATAGTACAAGGTAATAATGTCCTCAACTTCTCCTCCCTTTGAATCTCCAATTATGCATGCCTTTTTTGCTCTTAGCATGTCTTCTATTCTTGTTTTCAATGTGATTAGTCCAAATGTTCTTTTTGCACTTAGCCATTCTTGAAATTTGTCCAAAGTGCAAGGGATCTTTTTTTCCAGGTTTTCATCATCTCCGTTGATAGTACTGTTTTTCCCTGTTTTCAATATCTGACATATTACAATTGGTTTGCCAGTTAAATCAGAGGATGCGTCAAATACCTGTATTCCGTATACTCCTTTTCCAAGTGACTCCATCATTAGTCTTGTGGACTCCACAATAATACTTGGTAGTTTTGCTATATTACTCATATTTTCATCTACTACCAGTTTGTCAATAAATCCATAGGTAAATAGTTTTGATACTACCTCAGAATTTGCTTGCTCACTGCATATAAATCTTGGATACCTGCTCATTTTTACACTATGTATAATATGAGGATTAGTCTTATAATCATAGAATTTGTTAATCTTCTCATAAGCGCTGATATATTCAGGTGTGAACTTCAGCTTATCTACCATTGATCTGGGTGATGAAGAAGATGGTATATCTAATGGCATGGTTGCCAATTTTGATACGAATAGTCCCATGGTGGGGTTTTCTGGTTTTTTCAGTGTAGTAATAGGTGTTCTGGATGATGATGATTCACTTTGTATGTTTTTCACAATTATCACGTCTTGTATAGCTTCTCTGAGCTGGTTGATAGTATTGGTGTTCTCTTGTAATCTGGTTATAAGGATTTCATTGGTTTGTATAAGGAATTGTATGGCTTTGGTAATATATTCTTCAATCTTGTCACTGTTGTTCGACATTATTATATCTGCTAAGAAAATCAGCTAAAACATTTTTAGTTCCGAATATATTCTTAACAATAAAGTCATAACAACAAAAGAACAATTGCCATTTTCTCCTTTTATTCAATTCTGGTAAAGGATCTATTTTATTCGTAATAAAGGATTTTACCTGTGTGTTATTAGTTCTAATAATAAATTTTACTGGTAATAAGTAGTAATGAAATCTTTTTATCCCAAATTTTACCGCTAATAATTCCTTTTCG
The DNA here is from genome assembly GCA_034509755.1 of Anisodus tanguticus. Lineage (NCBI taxonomy): Eukaryota > Viridiplantae > Streptophyta > Magnoliopsida > Solanales > Solanaceae > Anisodus > Anisodus tanguticus. The sequence goes on from CM067551.1 coordinate 20,754,671, forward strand.
TTTATATGATAATTTTTCTCGTTTGGTTTCCACGTTCCTCCTCCGTGTCCACATATAAGTGGTTTTTCTTTATCTATATCCTCTTTATCATAGGCTATGAGGACTGCTCCCCATCCTATATCACTTGCATCAGTGAAAAGTTCTAATTGGTCCTTTTCAGTTGGTATCCTGTGTTTTGGTAATGATCTTACTTTTTCCTTGATGTCTTTTATAGCCTTAGTGTGTTCTTGTTTCCATTCAAAGGTTATGTTTTTCTTTATTAATTCTTGTAGTGGTTTTCTCATGAGTGGTAAATCTTTTGTGTGATCTGAAGCATAATTTATTATTCCTAGGAATTGTTGTACTTCTTTTTTACTTTCTAATTTTTCTTTGAAGTTTTTTATTTTTGTTACTATATGATCTTGTAGTTGTAATCCTTGGTTACCTATGATATATCCTAAATATTCAATACTGTTTTTAAATATTTCAGATTTCTTTTCTGATAATAGTATTCCGTGTTGTTTTATGGTTGTTATAAATTTTTCTAGGTGTTTTATATGATCATTTAGATTATCACTAAATATTAATATGTCATCGACATATACTATACAAAAGTTTGTCAATGCTCTAAACACCTGATCCATTCTTCTTTGGAATATTTGTGGTGCATTTTTTAATCCAAAGGGTAATACGTTCCATTCATAGTGCCCTTGAGGGGCATTAAAAGCTGTTAGGGATTTTGATTCTTTGGTCAGTTTTATTTGCCAAAAACCGCTTTTACAATCAAATTTGCTAAACCATTATTTATTTCCTAGTCTATTAATGAGGTTTCTTTTATATGGTAAAAAATATCCGTCGAATATAGTCTTTTTGTTTAGTTCTCTATAATCTATTACTATTCTGGCTTTTCCTCTTTTCTGTTCGCTATGTTTCCTTACTAAAAAGGCTGGGTTCCTATGTGGGCTTTTACTTTCTTGTATTAATTTTAAATCTAATAATTCTTTTAGTTGGGTTTCAAATTCCTTTTGGTCTGTTGGGCTATATCTGATAGGTTTAGATCTAACTATATCATTCTCGTTTATCAGTTTGATTTCTGCATATATTTTTTCTTTTTCCCATAGCTGAATTGGATTTTCTCCAAAGTTTATTTTTAATGTATTCAGTTATTTTTCTTTTAATAGTTGTAGGTTATTATTCCTATCATTCTTTATAGTACATAATCTTAAGGTATGTATTGGTAATATTCTTTTCAATACTATCCATTTATTACACGGTGTTTGTAAGCTAAAAGTGTTACTATCTATAACTTGTGTTTTAAAATAATCTAGGAAGTTATCTCCTAACAACACTTGTTGTTTCATATTATCCAATTGGTATATTATTGGTAATCTGAATATAGTTTTTCCTAATATTATTCTCTTGTTTTCTGCTACTATATCTAATTCTTTTTGATTGCTCATTAAATCCTGATACCTTAGCCCTATGCGTTCTGGTTCTTTTCCATCTATGCGATTCTAATACATCTTTTCTTGCTAAGCATAAATCTGCTCCGCTGTCAATAAAGATTTTTTGTTTTATCATTTTATTAGGCTTATATTCTATATGGGCTTCTATGTAGATTGCTACCATTTATCCAATATTCATATCTCTTAATCTCTGTTGGAGGTCTTCATCTTGTTCATATTCTTTTACTTCTTGACTAATATCTTCATCAATCATTAGTACTTGTATTTGTTTTCTTATTTCAACAAGTTTCCAGTTTATTTCTCTTATTCTTTCCATTATTCTCCCTAGGTTTTTTGTAACCTTTTTATATCTATCCAAATAATATTTGTGTCATGTTTCATTAGTAGTTGAAGTCATAACTAATTTGTATCTAATATGTTGGTCGCAATGTATCCAATAATCTCTTTCCTCTAATAATTTGTTTCTCTCTTTTCCTAATGTATTCATTTTATTTAGAAGTAGTTTCACTTTCTGGTTGTTGGTTAATGAACTAGACATTTTCTAGGCCTGATTCATTTTCCTAATCTGTTTGGCTAACATAAAAGTCTTCATATTCATACCATTTATTATTGTCTTCTTTTATCTGTTGTAAGCTCATTATAAATTGTGTTGTGTTTATGTATTTTACTCATTTTCTCTTTAGTTTTGGACATTTGTTAGCATAATGTCCCTTCTCATTGCAATTCCAACATGTACGCTCTTTAGCCTTTTCTGTGTTAATAGGTTTTACGTATTTTCTTTTCCTGAATTTTCTTTTATATCTAAATTTTCTTCTGGTTTCAGGGGTATTTTTATACCTGTTAAATCTCTTTTTTCTGTAAGGTTTGTCGTTATAATTTTGTCTATTATAACTTTTATAATTGTTATTCTTTATGTATCTCTTCGTTTGATATCTTTTGTTACTCTTTTTATATTTTTTCTCTTTTCTTTTGTCATCGCATCCGAATACTAATCTCTTTTCTGTGAATCCACATATTTCTCTTAATCCTAATTTTTTATCTTTTTAAATTTTTTGTTGCATCCTAAATTCTTCGCATTTTCTCATTAAGTATGCTCTTAGTACTCGTATTCTTTCCCCTAAGGTGTTTTCTTTGGGTTCTAGTTGGGTGTATTCTTTTGATATTTCAGTATTATACGGTGTTGGTAGATGGTCATAATAAAGTTGTTGGTATATAAGACCTTCTTCTGGTAAGAATCTCGCTTCATAGAAGAACTTGCTAAAGCTAATCATATATTCTGGTAATTTATTAATCTTACAACATTTCATATTGTTTAAACTCATTATTATTTGAATTTTTCTTTCTGCAAATACATTTTCTCTGGCTACTAACCATTTTTCTCCTAAAAATTCTCTTTTTAGTATAATATCAAATATCATTAACATGGATTTCCAGTCAGTTGCGTGACTAAGTACTTCTCCTCTTAGTTGATACGCTATAGATTCTATCCAATATGCTACTTTTCCAATTAATGTTCTAGTTATTAGTTCATACATGTAGTCTAAGTTTTTCGTGTGTGTAGAGTTCATTATCGCTATATACATTCCAAGATTCCAATCTATTATCCTTCTTCCTATTTCTTGTTCATCATACACGTTATCTAAGTCTAAAAAGTATCCGTTGTAATTTACTCCTTGTGCCATTGATCCTATAAACTCTCTAAATTCTGCTTGTTGTCCTGCTGGTATATGGTTTGGTAATCTAGTTCGTTTTCTTTCTATTACTTCTAAGTTGGGATCTACTAACTCCTCTTCAAGATAATCATTAGCATCTTCATTTATTATATCATCCGATTCTATTTTTGTTTCTTCCGGTCTATTATATTCCTCTTCTATGTCACTCTCAGGTTCTTCTTCTATAATAACATTTACTCTTTTTATTTTTTGTAGAGCTTCCATTATCTGGTTATTTTCGTTTATTATTTCTGCGTTTTCTTCATTTTCTACTTCCTCTATAAATTCTACTACTCGTATTTCGTGGTTATCTGGTTTATCGTTATTGTCTGACTCACTGTCAGTTTTTTCATTACTGCTAGTACTTTCATCGCTCGTGTTTCTTCTTACCTTCTTTTTTCCTTTTAACCTTCTTACTTGTTCCCTAAGAATTTGCATATCCTCTTTTAATTCTTCTAGTTCTTGTTTTGTTTCTTCTGCTTTTTCTAGTCTCCTGTTGGTTTCATTTAATTTTTCCTTCATTTGTTTTATTTCTACCTTTGCTTCTTTTAATATCTTTTTTGTATCTCTAAATTTGTGTTTGTATTTTTTGTACTTATCGTACCATTCTTCATTACTATGTAATTTTAACCTTGTATTTTCTGTCTTTAATTCAGCTATTTCTAACTCTTGTTTATCTAATTTTAAGTTTAGATATTCGTAGGTTGTTTTTTCTACATTCTTTAGATAAATATTTTCTTCTTTTGTTTCTTTATCCTTTGTTTGTGTTTGTGTCTTTATTGGCTCATACTTGTATCTTTTTTTTTCTATGATCTTTTTTCCATTATTTCTCAAAAACGTAAGTACACTAGGTATATTAGGTTCTTGTTTCTCCATCAAAATTCTCCTTTTTTATTTAGTATTGCTAGACCTTCTAATGTTTTCTCTACTTGAGATGATAGTTTTGGTTTCATTTTACTTATATCTACCATTATGAGTTTTTTACTTCTTCTCCATGCATCTATTGGTACTATTTCAGGTTGTTTGGTAGTAGTTTTAATTATTGTATTTTCTCTACTTGTGCTAGGTTCATTATCTCCTGCTACCTCTTTACCTTTATTTTTGTCTTCTAATATCATATTAAGTTTTTCCAATATTATTTTAAACGTTGATATTTCAGATGTATTCCATAGATTAGTCAGTTCTTCTCTCATCATCTGTTGGGTACGTCTCTGATTTTCTTTTATTTCATCCATTATTGCTATTGTACTTTTTAGTTTTTCTTTTACTATTATTTCTTTCCATAGTTCTTGTATCTTCTCGTTGTTATTAGTCAGGATTATTTATTCTTTTCTTCCATCCATTTCCCATATCTATCCATATTTTATCGAACTTATCGCATTGCTGTTCTAATATCTCTATTTTTTCCTCTAGTTTTGTTTCTTTTGCTTTATATTTTAAGTATTTTAGTTGGGAATATATCTTTTCTGATAAGATTTTCCTTATTTTCTTTAGTTTTAGTTTTTTCTCAATTATCTCTTTTTGTATATTCATACTTTATTTATGAATCTCGTTTTTCCTTGATCATTTATTTCTATTCCGTTATTATTTATTTTATAGTTTATCATTGTTAAAAAAGCACTTCCTAAGAGTAATTCGTTAAAGCTGCCATATTCTATTACTCCTATGTTTATCTTATATTCTAGATCTTGGATTTTGAATCTTAATTTAATACTTTTAGTAATTATTATTTCTCTATCATTTTCAGGATAATTATAAGTTTGTGGGTCTATTAGTTCACAATCATTTTCATTTATTTTGCTTATATGTATAAAGCTTTTAATAGCTCCAGTGTTTATCTCTGCTACACAATCTGTTGTTATTATTCCTTTGAATATTATTAATTTAACTTTTAATATACTTGTGTTTATATTTATTAAATCTAGTATTCTAGACTGATGTGGCCTATTTTGGTCTCTTGTAATACTTAATCTGGATCCTTCTATTCTTGGTATTATTCTTTTCGATGGTGTAAGGGTCCTAGTATTAAAGTCCATATATATTTCCTCTGGTATTGTTATTTTGGAGTTTTCCTTATGTTCTATTGGTTCTAATATTTCTTGGTACATTCTTGGTACTACTATGTTCATTTCATGTTGTCTTTTTACATGGTGGTTACCTGTTAAGGCATATATCATTTTCGTTTCAATACTTATTACCTTGCTTCCTGGTGGCATGGTTATCCCATCTAATTTGTAATATAGTGTTAAGGCTAAGTCCTCGTGCTCATCTTTTAATGATATGCTGAAGTCTGGTTGTACCGTGAATTTTAGTTTTTGATATACTAAATTTCCTTTTACCACTGATATTATGGCATCTTGCAAATTACCTAGTATTCTATCATCTAATATGTATATCTGTATATGTGTATCTATGTTTTTCTGAAAATATGCTTTTATAGTAAATTCTACTCCTCCGAAGTATATGTTTCTGTATTTTCTGGCCTCATTTGTAGATAGTTTTGTTAATTCTATTTTTATTACTTCATCTGTTATTAAGTTAATTTTGGTTCTTCCATTTACACTTGTTGTATCTATTATGTTTTCATGTTTGTGTGCTATGTATCTTGTTTCTTTGTTTCTTTCAAACCATCTGGTTTTAAATATTTTCTTTATTGATAGTTCTTCTTTTTCATCTTGTATTTTCTGATAAATTTCCGGTTTAAAGCTTAGTGTTTGGGTTGATCCTCCTTCATATGTATTCATTTGATAGTGTGTGTATTTAGAATCTTCTACTATTTCTTTTCCTTTATCCATATTTCATTAAGTCTATGTACTTATACTGTTCTTCTATTATATCATTTAAATCTTTTAATTCATTATCTTTTCTGATTATGTCTCTCAATTTATCTTCTAGTAGTTTCATGTTTTCTTCTTCTTTTTGTCTTAACCTTTCGTTTTCTAATGCTATTCTATTTCTTAATTCTCTAATGGTTTCTTTCTGTTCATTTATTTGTTTGGAATTTTCTTGTATGTGTTGATCTCTTTCTTCTATTAGATCTATACTTATTCTGCAACTTATTATGTGTTGGTTTATATCCCTATTATATCTAAGAGGTTTTTCTGCTACTATTCTGAGTTCTTCTAATTTATTCTGACGTTCTATTATTCTTTGTTCATCCATAGTGTTCTATCTCCATTCTTATATCGGCTTTTAGATCGTATATCATAGCATCTTGTTCGTTTATTCTAGTGTTTATTTCTATCATTCTCCTATACGTTGTCATAGCATCTTCTAAGTGTGTGCCTATGTCTTCTAATTCGTTGTCTGAATATTATTCATATGGTAGATCCTTTTTTCGTTTTACAGCTAATATAGCTTCTTGGATTCTCATTAATTTCTCATTCTCCTTTCTGTATTTTACCAAATAATGTTTAATTTCATACCTTTTCCATAGTAGTTGGTTCATCAACTTAACATTTTTAAATGCATAATTCATTTTCATCTTACAAGTTTAATCCTTTTACAGGCTCTGATACCAATTCATTCTTCTCTCATCATCTCTGATCACTTTAATTTGTTGCTTTCCATCTCGCTCAAATACCACAATGATTGTTGCAGGTCCCTGTACTTGCTAATATTATATTATTTCTTATTATAGCAATGATTATTATACTTCCTATGTACTTATATTTTAATTTTTGTATTGCTATTACTATAACGAGTGAGTTACTGAAAGCAATGGCAAGCGATGCGACGCGACAGTGGTCTAAAGATGGTCAATATTAAATCGTTATTATCAAGTATATAAATTGTGCATAGGTGAAATTATTCATAAATATACAATAATATATTGATTGTTGACTCCGTTAAATAAAAAGCTTTTAGTGTAAGTGATAAGAATTATTCGAAAGGATCAACTGTCTAATTAAATTTGAAAAAAAAACAAAGAAATAAAGAAATTAAACTCTTTTGAATTCCTTTACCCCAGTCCTTGACATTTCAATATAATGCTCGAGAAAAGAGAAAAGAGAAAAGAAAGTCAAGAACCTCCTAAAAATATTTTTCAATTCAGCATAAAAAAATACAAGTCTTTGGAGAGAGAAAACAAGGTCAAGGAGGACAAAACATATATAGAGCCCATTTGGATTCACTTATAGCTTTTTGAAAGAAATAATCCCCTTCATTATTTTCATTTATTGAATAGATATATATATAAGTTACAAAGCCTTCTTCTACCATAATTCTAACTCTACAATTATGGTAGTGTATATTCCTAATTATGGTAACCTATATATTACAATATATTACACATATATTTTCCTAATATACAAGATTATTACCTTGTCTAATATTAACAATTACCAAAAGAAGTAGAGCCAAATATGGCCAGCAAATCCGAGAGCCAAATATGGCCAAATCCGAGAGCCATAAGGCAGCAAATTCGAGAGCCTTAATAAGGCAATATACACTTGTATATTGTGTGTATATTGCCTTATTTAACACACCCCCGCAGTCATAGCGGGCGGTCATCGAATGCTGAGACTGTCCCTAAAATCTTCAAAGAGAACTGTTGGTAGACCCTTTGTAAAGATGCCTGCAATTTGATAACGCGACGGGACATGGCATACGCGAACTTGACCCTTTGCAACCTTTTCGCGGACAAAGTGAATGTCCATTTCGATATGCTTAGTACGTTGGTGTTAAACTGGGTTACCTGAAAGGTAGATGGCACTAATGTTATCGCAATATACCAAGGTTGCCTTCTGAATAGGACAATGGAGCTCCAAAAGCAAATTACGTAGCCAACATGATTCGGAGACCACATTAGCCACCCCTCGATATTCTGCCTCGGCACTTGAGTGTGATAGGGTTGCCTGACGTTTTGCTGACCAGGAGACCAGGTTGTTGCCAAGGAACATACAGTAGCCAGAAGTCGACCGTCTGGTGTTGGGACAACCACCCCAATCAGCATCCGTGTAGGAAACAAGTGTGGATGTAGATGACGGATACAAGTGCAACCCATAGTCTAGTGTCCCCTGAATATACCGAATGATGCGTTTGATTGCATTCATGTGCTAAACACTGGGATCATGCATGAATAAACACACCTGCTGAACCGCATATGTAATATCCGGTCTAGTAAATGTAAGATACTGGAGGGCCCCTGCAAGACTGTGATAGCGGGTCGGGTCCTCGTATGGTGCACCTGATGCGGCACTTAGCTTTGGGTCTGCATCAACTGGCGTGGAAGTGGACTTACAGGATGACATCCCAGCCCTCTCGATGATCTCAGCAGCATACTTCCGTTGAGACAGAAACAACCCACCTGAATGACGCTTGACGGCAATCCCCAAAAAATAACTCAAAGGCCCTAAGTCTTTCATAGCAAACTCAGAACTTAGCATGGTCATGATAGACTGGCGTAAGGCATCTGAAGAGGAAGTCAAGATGATATCATCCATGTACAACAGGATGTAGGCCAAGGACGAACCACTGCGGTAGATGAACAAGGAATTATCTAACCTCCTGTGAGTGAACCCAATAGTTGAAACAAAGTCAGCAAACCTCGTATACCAGGCCCTTGGAGACTGCTTACGCCCATATAATGATTTCTTCAACAAACAGACATGATTAGGGCGGTTGGGATCCCTAAAACCCAACGGCTGATGCATATAGACTGTTTCCTTGAGGTCACCATGTAGAAAAGCATTCTTGACATCCAACTGATGAATTGGCCAAGTCTTTGAAAGAGCCAAGCTAAGCACAGTGCGAATGGTAGCCAGTTTGACCACCGGACTAAACGTCTCACCACAATCAATTCCAACCTGCTGAGTCTTACCATCACCAACAAGTCGCGCCTTATGTCGAGCAAAGGACCCATCTGAATTCTCCTTATGAGCAAAAATCCACATAAACCTGATAACATTAATACCATATGGACGGGGCACCAACTCCCACGTCTTATTAGCAATAAGAGTATTATATTCATCAGTCATAGCAATTTTCCAATTAGGGTCATTTAAAGCCGACACAGGATTGCGGGGCAAGGAGGATTTAGAGACATCCGAATGTAAATTAAAATGTCTTTTAGGTGTAAAAATACCCCGCTGACTTCGAGTGATCGGTCTATGATTCGAGGAAGAATTGAGAGAATTTTGGGAATTTTCGGTCCGATTGAGTCAACCCCAACGTGTGCATCGCGGCCTCGATATCAGTATGAGTGGGGCCTGCTGCATGATGGGCCTGGACCCATGGACTCGTCGGCTGGACCAGTTCCAGAATTGGGCTGGACTGGCCCAATTTCTGGAACTGTTCCAGTTGCTGGAATTACTGGGCGAGACGATGCGTGGGGTCCGGCGGCGCGTGGGCCCGCTGGAGGATTTAGGGTGCGGGAGAGGTCCAAAAAATTCCGAATAATATACGGGGATATTTGGTCATCCAAAAAATTATACGACTTAGGCTCGGGAGTATGAACTTTCGTAAAAGGGAATTGGATTTCATCAAAAATGACATGGCGATTTATTATGATTTTCTTGGAGGATAAATCAAAACACTTATAACCACGATGATTCGACGGATAACCCAAAAATACACACGGGGTAGACCGAGCCTGAAGTTTGTTAATTGTGGTGGATGGGAATAACGGATAACACAAGCACCCAAAAATCCGAAGATGAGAATAAGATGGGTTCTTATTATATAGAATTTTGAGGGGGGAAGAATATGTCAGACCTTTAGACGGAATTATGTTAAGAAGATATGTAGCCATTTGTAGAGCATGATGCCAAAAGTATGGAGGTATGGAGGCATGAATTAGGAGAGTTCGGACAATGTTATTGATGGAACGAATTTTGCGTTCGGCCTTCCCATTTTGTGAAGATGTATGAGGACACAAAAACCAAAATTGATCCCATTTTTCGCATAGAAATCTCGGAACTCCCTATTGTCATACTCTTTCCCATTATCACATTGAATATTTTTTATTTCTCTTTCGAATTGAGTACGGATGAACGCTCTAAATTAGATGAAGACGGAAAACACTTGTGATTTATTCGCAATTGGAAACGTCCACAAAAATCTAGAATAATCATCTAAAAAGAGAACATAATATCGATGACCCAATGAACTGAGAACAGGAGACGTCCATAAGTCGCTATGAATAATCTCAAATGGCATTGAAGTATGAGAATTGGAGTCTACAAATGGAAACTTAACAATTTTTCCTAATGAGCAAGACTGACAAAGTGGAGTACGACTCGTACCCTTACAGGAAATAAAGCTATTTTTATCTAAAACTGATAAAATAGAAGATCCCGGATGACCCAGACGAGCATGCCACATGGAAGGAGAGATGGTTGCAAAGGCTGACGGCAAGGGTTGACTCGATGGACTGAAACCAGGCATGATAGGATAGAGATCCCCCGTACTATCACACCTCATGAGATGACTCCTCGTCTTGAAATCCTTCATAGAAAAACCAAACGGATCAAATTCAACGGAAACAGAATTATCAGTAGTGAACTTCCGGACAGACACTAAATTTTTAATCAATTTCGGAGCATGTAAAGTATTTTTCAAGAGTAGGGGTGGATTGGGGGGAGACAACGTTTTCTGACCATAACCCTGAATTGGAATAGAGTTGCCATTACCAACAATTATACCGCGAGAGGTGCTCAAATTGGAATAAGAGGAGAGAGTACCTGATTCGGAAGTCATGTGAGTAGTTGCCCCGGTGTCCATGTACCAATTTGGGTCCGGTTGAGTCAACCCTAACGTGTGCATCACAGCCTCGATATCAGTCTGAGTGGGGCCTGCTGCATGATGGGCCTGCGGTGGTCGGGGCCCAAGAACTCCTGTCCGTGGTGCACCTGGGCCGTAGCTGCTGTTGCTACCACTGCTGGGCCAATGGCCAGTGGGCCGCCACTGCTAGGTATTGGGCCTGGACTGTTGGCCAGCCCACTGGCCGCTGGAAACTGCTACTGGGTGGTACGGGTTCCACTGCCATGGGCCCCACTGTTGGGCCCACGGTGGTGGTGGGCCATTGTACCCTGGCTGGGACCCACCGCCTGCTTGTTGACCACCAGAACCGCCGCGTTTGCCCCCGCGATTTTTGTTATTATTCTTGCCGCCACCATTATTATGGTTTTGGCCCGAATTATTAACAAAACCTGAAGGACTCGGAGAGGACGCCACCATGACAACTGGGCTTGCTCCGGTAGCCGCCTTTTTATCCAAACCGGCTTCTTCCAACGTCAGCATGGAGCGGGCTTGATGGAAGTCGGGAAGAGGGTTGCTTTGGCGAAGGAGAGTTCCAACACCATTATAGGCCTCCGAAAGACCGGCAACCAACTGTAGAACTAGACGATTATTTATTACTGGTGCGCCAACATTACGGAGTTGATCCGCCAACTCCTTTAGTTTCTTGCAATATGCAGAAACGTTCGGAAAATCGTCCATTCGAACGAGAGAGAATTCCTGCTCGAGTATGACGACACGTGAATGCTGGTTGTCTTGGAATAGGTCACGCAATCTATTCCATGCAGCCATAGCCGTGGTATCTGGCTCAATAATCGTCTGTAGAAGGTCCACCGAAATAGTGGCGTATATCCACCGAAGAACGGTAGCATCAAGTGTAATCCATAATTCAGGATCCTCGGCAGGAAGGGGTCTAGCGGGAGGAATGATATGATGAAGAACTTGATAAGATATAGCGTGAATTTTAAACAACTCCGCCCACGTTGCATATTGAACGTTTTCCATTTCAAGGACAATAGGGACACTAAGCTTGATATTGGAAACAGTGAGGGCAGGGTGAAATTGTTCTTAGACATATTGATAAGAACAAAGAAGGAGGGGAAATTTAAGAGAGGTTTTTGAGAGCGAAAGACGAATTTTGGAAGAGAAACCCGAGGGGGAAGGGGGAGGGTGTCTCGCCGAGGGGGTCCAAAAAAATTAGGGAGAGAATTTTTTTTTGTAAAACCTAGTCTCTTGATACCATGAAAGAAATAATCTCCTTCATTATTTTCATTGATTGAATAGATATATTTACAAGTTACAAAGCCTTCTTCTACCATAATTCTAACTCTACAATTATGGTAGTGTATATTCCTAATTATGGTAACCTATATATTACAATATATTACACATATATTTTCCTAATATACAAGATTCTTACCTTGTCTAATATTAACAATTACCAAAAGAAGTAGAGCCAAATATGGCCAGCAAATCCGAGAGCCAAATATGGCCAAATCCGAGAGCCATAAGGCAGCAAATCCGAGAGCCTTAATAAGGCAATATACACTTGTATATTGTGTGTATATTTCCTTATTTAACACTTTTAACTTATATTTCTAATTTATGATTTATTTTTATTATTTTAACTTAAAAATAAGTGTTTAAAAGTATTTTTTTATTTTACCGTATACTATAAAAATGCTTAACATTTACTTGGCTTAAAAGCACCTAAAATAAGTCAATCCAAACAGGCTCATAGTATTTGTCAAAGACGTTCTTCTGTTGTATTAATCAAAATTTATTTAAATGTGCAGTGCATCACAAGTTTAAAAAATCAATAATTTTTATCAAGAAGCTGGCAAGGAATATGTTAGAATTTTTCTAATTGGAAATGAGTTTCATTATACAAACAGGTCTCAATACGGCATTTGACTTAAGGTCCACAAGAAATGTTTCTAGTTATATTTGAAAAAATATTTTCCTCCTAACATTTTCAAAAATGTGATAATTATACCATAATTACAAACATCATCTAAGATTAGGATTAGATAGGATAAGGCTAAAATTAGGCTAGGATTAAGTTAATTGATTGACTAAGTTATCTTCCGACTATATTTTCATTATCCTATCATTATTTACATTATTCTATCATCAATTACAATTATTACTAGATAATTATAATTAATATTTTATTAATTACATATTATTCTATCACACCCCCATAGTCGAAGCGGGAGGTCAGCGTATGCTGAGACTGTCCTGAAAATCTTCAAATTAAATCATCAGAAGACCTTTTATAAAAATATATGCAATTTGATAGCGTGACGGGACATGTAAGACACACACTTGTCCACGAGCGATCTTTTCTCGAACAAAGTGGATATCCAGCTCAATATGCATAGTGCATTGGTGGTTAACCGGATTCCCAAAGAGATAAATAGCACTAACATTATCACAGTACACCAATGTTGCCTTCGGAACCGGACAATGGAGCTCTAGAAGAAGGTTCCGGAGCCAATAAGATTCAGACACCACACTGGTCACACCTCAGTATTCTGCTTCGGCACTGGATCTGGACAAGTTCGCTTGCCGTTTGGAGGTCCAACATACCAAGTTATCACCATGGAATATACCATAACCAGACGTGGAGCGTTTGGTGTTCGGACATCCACCCCAATCGCCGATGATGGATATAGATGCAGGCTATAATCTAGAGTGCCCTGATATAACGCACAATGCGTTTGAGTGCATGCATGTGATCCTCCATCGGGTTATGCATGAATAGACAGACATGTTGTACATCATAAGAAATGTCTGGTCTCATAAAAGTGAGATATTAAAGCCCCCTGCAAGGTTGCGGTAATGTGGCAGATCGGCATATGGCTTGCCAAAGGAAGCGCTCAATTTGGGTTTAGTATCCACCGGAGTTGCAAACGGCTTACAGGATGACATGCCAACACGTTCAACAATTTTTGTTGCATACTTCTTTTGGGATAAGAATAAACCACATGCATGACGCCAAGACAAGTTAACTGATAGAATAATGTATAATTAATAGAATATTAATTATAATTAACTTGTAATAATTATAATTGATGATAGGATAATGTAAATAATGATAGGATAATGTAAATATAGTAGGAGAGAACTTAGTCAACCAATTAGCTTAATCCTAGCCTAATCTTAGCCTTATCCTATCTAATCCTAGCCTTAGATGATGTTTGTAATTGTGGTATAATTACCACACTTTTGAGAATGTTACAATTGAGAAAAATATTATTTCATGGTATCAAGAGATTAGGGGAAAATCCTAGCCTAAAAAGAAAAAAATTTCTACCTCCACCGTTCGGCCCCCCTCCTCTCAAACCGGCCGACCACCAATTTTCATATATATTTTTTTCCGTCAACAATGTCTGACTCTAAGTCCACTTTTCATCCCGCTCTTGCCGTTTCCAATATCAAAACTCATATTTACATCACTCTTGAGATGAAAAATATTCATTATGCAACGTGGGCAGAGCTCTTTAAAATCTGTTGCTGCTCCCACCGGATTATTCATCACATAATCCCAGCGGAAAAAAGGCAAGAAAAAGGTACCGGATACCGATGATGAAAAAGAAATGTGGCTCACCCTTGATGTGACAGTTCTTTCATGGATTTATACAACTATTTCAAGCGATTTGTTGCATACAATTATGGAACTCGATTCCACGGTGATGAAGGCTTGGAATCGCTTGCGGGATATCTTCCAAGATAACAAGAATTTTTGAGCTGTCACCCTTGAGCGAGAATTCTCCACCACCGACATGGCGGACTTTTCCAATGCATCCGCTTATTGTCAACACCTCAAAATCTTATCGGATCAACTCAAGAACGTTGGCTCGCCGGTTACTAATAATCGATTGGTTTTACAATTGGTTACCGGCCTTACCGATGCGTATAGTGGAGTGGGTACACTCATTCACCAAAGCAATCCTCTACCGCCATTTTATCAAGCCCGCTCTATGCTTATTCTTGAAGAGGCGAGTTTAGCCAAAAAGACCGCAATCATATCGAATTCCCCATGGTTGTCGCCACGTCCAATGAAGCTTCTACAAATTTTGATCAATTGCCACCACGTCCAATGAAGCTTCTACAAAAGTCGTAGTGGTGGTCCTGGTGGTGGCAAGGTTGGAGGTCACCGGAATTCTGGTGGTAGGGACGGCGGCCAGTAGCATAATTTCGGCTAGCAGTGGCAGTCCCGAGCCCAGTGGGCCTAGCAGTGGCCTTGGGCTATGCCACCATGCCCACTTCCTTCAGGAAATTGGGCCAGGCCCAGTCCAAGGCAAAGTGGCCAGCACACTGCCAGCCAGCAGCCCACTGAATATAGGCCAAATAATAACTACCGCAGTCCAGCAGCATTTGGGCCACTGCCGAACCAGTGGCAGGAGGCCCATTCGACAATGGCTAGCCCAATCGATATTAACTCCGCCATGCACACTCTTGGACTTAATCCACCTGACACAAATTTGTATATGGACACCATAGCAACGTCTAATATGAAGTCCTCCCAAGGTAATCTCTCATCCTATTTTAATTTGAGCAAAAATAATGGTATAATTATCGGAAATGGTCATTTTATTCCAATTCGTAGTTATGATTCTACCAAATTATCTCCACAAAACCCACCCTTAACTTTAAAGAATGTCCTTTATGCTCCACAATTGATTAAAAACTTAGTTTTGGTTAGAAAGTTTACCACTGATAATTGGGTGTCTGTTGATTTTGACCCTCTTGGATTTTCTATGAAGGATTTTCAGACACGGATGTGTCTAATGAGATGTGATAGTTAGGGCGAGCTCTATCAAATCACCACACCCAATCATCAAGCCAAGTTACCATCCACCTTTGCACCTTTAGCGTCTTCATTGTGGCATGAACATTTGGGTCATCCGGGAGCACCTGTTTTAGCCTCCCTTAAATAAAATAATTTTATTTCATGTACTCAAACACGTAATTCAAATATGTGTCGTTCATGTCCACTTGGAAAACATGTTCAATTGCGATTTGTTTCTTCAAATTCATGCACTCTTATGCCTTTTGATATTATCCATCGTGGTATTTGGACTTCTCCCGTTTTGAGCTCTTCGGGCCATCGATATTATTTGTTCTTTCTAGATGATTACTCTAATTTTTTGTGGACGTTTCCGTTGTCTAAAAAGTCAAAAGTTTTTTCCACATTTCTCACATTTAGAGCATTCATCCGAAATCAATTTGAACGGGATGTTAAAAATATTCAATGTGATAATGGTAGGGAGTTTGATAATGGGTCTTTTGGGGATTTTTGCAATGCAAATGGTTTAACTTTTCGTATTTCGTGTCCTCATACCTCTTCTCAAAATGGAAAGACGGAAAGAAAAATCCGAATCATCAATAACATTATTAGAACATCCCTTGCCCATGACGCTTTACCACCTTCCTTTTGGCATCACGCACTACAAATGACAACCTATCTACTTAACATACTTCCAAACAAACACTTTTCCAATCAAGCCCCTCTAAAAATCTTATACCTAAGGGACCCGTCTTACTCTCATCTACGGGTGTTCGGGTGCTTATGCTATCCTCTTACTCCATCCACCACAATCAATAAACTTTAATCCCGGTCTACTCCATGTGTTTTTTTGGGATATCATTCCAATCATCGAGGTTACAAATGTTACAAACGATAGGATAATGTAAATATAGTAGGAAGATAACTTAGTCAACCAATTAGCTTAATCCTAGTCTAATCTTAGCCTTATCCTATCTAATCCTATCATCAATTATAATTATTACTAGATAATTATAATTAATATTCTATTAATTACACATTATTCTATCAATATTGACCGCTATACTTTTCTTTATGGTCTCGATTTAGAATCTTATTTGCAATTCTAAATCACATTTTGGAGCTCGAATGTCAGTTTTATTTTTACTTTTTCATTTGTGATATATAACCCATCATGTTTGATGCTTAATTAGAAATCAGTTAAACAGAGCAATATACCTGTGATATACACCCAATATACAGCAGTGTATATCACAGGTGCAAAGCAAAGGATGAAGCAAAGGATCGGATCGATTGGCAAAGCGGTGGCCTTTCGAAGATCGGCCCGAAATGGGCTCTCGGCGAGCCCATTTCGGACAGATTGAGGACAACACAATATTGTATATATGGTATATATATTTGTAGTATATTGTAGTGTAAAGGTTACCTTAATTAGTGTTATACACTTACCATAATTGTATAGTTAGAATTATGGTAGAATAATGTTTTAGAAATAGAATAGGAATAGGATTCTCCTATTATGGAAATATGTAACTTGTATATATAGCCTTTCAATTAATGAAACTAATCAAGGGGATTATTTCTTTCATGGTATCAAGATACTAGGTCTAAATAAAAGTTTTTCTCTCAACTTTTGTCCTCTCTTTGATTTTCGGCCGAGACACCCCACCCCCTCTCGGGTTTCTCTTCCAAAAATCGTCTTCCGCTCTCAAAAACACCTCTCTTAAATTTCTCTTCCTTCTTTGTTCTTTCAATATGTCTAAGAACAATTATCATCCTGCCCTCATGGTTTCCAATATCAAGAGCTGTATCCCTATTGTCCTTGAGATGGAAAACGTCCAATATGCGACGTGGGCGGAGTTGTTTAAAATTCACGCTATCTCTTATCAAGTTCTTCATCACATCATTCCTCCCGCTAGACCCCTTCCTGCGGAGGATCCTGAGTTATGGATTACTCTTGATGCTACCGTTCTCCGGTGGATCTACGCCACTATTTCGGTGGACCTTCTACAGACGATTATTGAGCCGGATACCACGGCTATGGCTGCATGGAATAGATTGCATGACATATTCCAAGACAACCAACATTCACGTGTCATCACACTCGATTAGGAATTCTCTCTAGTTCGAATGGACGAATTTCCAAACGTTTCTGCATATTGCAAGAAACTCAAAGAGTTGCCAGATCAACTCCGTAATGTTGGCGCACCAATAACTAACAATCGTCTTGTTCTACAGTTGGTTGCCGGTCTTTCGGAGGCCTATAATGGTGTTGGAACTCTCCTTCGCCAAAGCAACCCTCTTCCCGACTTCTATCAAGCCCGCTCCATGCTTACTTTGGAAGAAGTCGGTTTGGCTAAAAAGGCGGCTACCGGAGCAAGCCCCGTCATCATGGTGGCGTCCACTCCTAGTTCTTCGGGTTTTGTTAATAATTCGGGCCAAAACCATAATCATGGTGGCGACAAGAATAATCGCAAGAATAATAACAAAAATCGCGGGGGAAAACGCGGCGGTTCCGGTGGTCAGCAAGCATGCGGTGGGCCCCATCTAGGGAACAATGGCCCACCACCCCCTGGTCCCAGCAGTGGGGCTGGGGCAGTGGGCCGTGGGCTAGCATCCCTTCTACTCAGGCAACAAATTCCAGCGGCCATTGGGCTGGCCGGCCAACGCTTCGTGCCCAACACCCGGCGGTGGCGGCCCACCGGCCGCGGGGCCCAATAGCAGCAGCTCCAGCAGCTACGGCCCAGCTCCATCACGGACAGGAATTCTTGGGCCCCGACCTCCACAAGCCCATCATGCAGCAGGCCTCACTCAAATCGATATCGAGGCCGCGATGCACACATTGGGGTTGACTCAACCGGACCCAAATTGGTATATAGACACCGGGGCTACTACTCACATGACTTCCGAATCAGGTACTCTCTCCTCTTATTCCAATTTGAGCACCCCTCGGGGTATAATTGTTGGTAATGGCAACTCTATTCCAATTCAGGGTTATGGTCAGAAAACGTTGTCTCCCCCCAATCCACCCCTTCTCTTGAAAAATACTTTACATGCTCCTAAATTGATTAAAAATTTAGTGTCTGTCCAAAAATTCACTACTGACAATTCCGTTTCTGTTGAATTTGATCCTTTTGGTTTCTCTGTGAAGGATTTCAAGACGGGGAGTCATCTCATGAGGTGTGATAGTAGGGGAGATCTGTATCCTATCATGCCTGGTTTCAGTCCATCGAGTCAAGCCTTGCCATCAGCTTTTGCAGCCATTTCTCCTTCCATATGGCATGCTCGTCTGGGTCATCCGAGATCTTCTATTTTATCAGTTTTAGATAAAAATAGCTTTATTTCCTGTAAGGGTACGAGTCGTACTCCACTTTGTCAGTCTTGTTCATTAGGGAAAATTGTTAAGTTGCCATTTGTAAACTCCAATTATCATACTTCAATGCCATTTGATATTATTCATAGCGACTTATGGACGTCTCCTGTTCTTAGTTCATTGGGTCATCGGTATTATGTTCTCTTTTTAGATGATTATTCTAGATTTTTGTGGACGTTTCCAATTGCGAATAAATCACAAGTATTTTCCGTCTTCATCAAATTTAGAGCGTTCATTCGTACTCAATTCGAAAGAGAAATAAAAAATATTCAATGTGATAATGGGAAAGAGTATGACAATAGGGAGTTTCGGGAATTCTGTGCTAATAATGGGATAAATTTTCATTTTTCGTGTCCTCATACATCTTCACAAAATGGGAAAGCCGAACGTAAAATTCGTTCCATAAATAACATTGTCCGAACTCTCTTAATTCATGCCTCCATAACTCTATATTTTTTACATCATGCTCTACAAATGGCCACATATCTTCTTAACATAATTCCTTCTAAAGGTCTGACATATTCTTCCCCCCTCAAAATCCTATATAATAAGAACCCTTCTTATTCTCATCTTCGGATTTTTGGGTGCTTGTGTTATCCGTTATTCCCATCCACCACAATTAACAAACTTCAGGCTCGGTCTACCCCGTGTGTATTTTTGGGTTATCCGTCGAATCATCGTGGTTATAAGTGTTTTGATTTATCCTCCAAGAAAATCATAATTAATCGCCATGTCATTTTTGATGAAACTCAATTCCCTTTTACGAAAGTTCATACTCCCGAGCCTCAGTCGTATAATATTTTGGATAACCAAATATCCCAGTATATTATTCGGAATTTTTCGGACATCTCCTGCATCCAAAATCCTCCAGTGGGCCCACTGCCCGTTGGACCCACGGTAGACGCCAAGCGGCCTCGTTACATTCTTGGATCGGTCCCAAGCAATTGGGCCGATCCAGCCCACTCTGAACTGGTCCAGTTGATGAGTCATTTTTCCGATTTGGGCCAGCAGGCCCACTGCCTTCTGGCCAGTCCGTCCCGAGCCCAGAAAATTCCCAAAATTCCCTCAATTCTTCCTCGAGTCATAGATCGGTCACTCTTAGTCAGCGGGGTATTTTTACACCTAAAAGACATTTTAATTTACATTCTGATGTCTCTAAATCCCCCTTGCCCCGCAATCCTGTGTCCGCATTAAATGACCCTAATTGGAAAATTGCTATGACTGATGAATATAATGCTCTTATTGATAATAAGACGTGGGAGTTGGTGCCCCGTCCATATGGTATTAATGTAATCAGGTCTATGTGGATTTTTGCTCATAAGGAAAATTCAGATGGTTCATTTGCTCGACATAAGGCGCGAGTTATTGGTGATGGTAAGACTCAGCAGGTTGGGATAGATTGTGGTGAGACGTTTAGTCCGGTGGTCAAACCGGCTACCATTCGCATTGTGCTTAGCTTGGCTCTTTCAAAGACTTGGCCAATTCATCAGTTGGATGTAAAGAATGCCTTCCTACATGGTGATCTCAAAGAAACAGTCTCTATGCATCAGCCGTTGGGTATCAGGGATCCAAACCGTCCGCATCATGTCTGTTTATTGAAAAAGTCCTTATATGGGCTTAAGCAGTCTCCACGGGCCTGGTATACGAGATTTGCTGACTTTGTCTCGACTATTGGGTTCACTCACAGCAGGTCAGATAATTCCTTGTTCATCTACCGCCGTGGTTCGCCCTTGGCCTACATTCTGTTGTATGTGGATGATATTATCTTGACTGCCTCTTCCGATGCCTTGTGCCGGTCTATCATGACCATGCTCAGTTCTGAGTTTGCTATGAAAGACTTAGGGCCTTTGAGTTATTTTTTGGGGATTGCCGTCAAGCGTCATTCAGGTGGCTTGTTTTTGTCTCAACGGAAGTATGCTGCTGAGATCATAGAAAGGGCTGGGATGTCATCCTGTAAGTCCACTTCCACGCCAGTTGATGCAAACCCCAAGCTGAGTGCCGCAGCAGGTGCACCATACGGGGACCCGACCCGCTATCGCAGTCTTGCAGGGGCCCTCCAGTATCTTACCTTTATCAGACCGGATATTACGTTTGCGGTTCAGCAGGTGTGTTTATTCATGCATGATCCCAGAGTTGAGCACATGAATGCAATCAAACGGATCATTCGGTATATTCAGGGGACACTGGACTATGGGTTGCACTTATATCCTTCATCTACATCCACACTTGTCTCTTACACGGATGTTGATTGGGGTGGTTCTCCCGACACCAGACGGTCGACTTCTGGCTACTGTATGTTCCTTGGCAACAACTTGGTCTCATGGTCGGCAAAGCGTCAGGCAACTCTATCACGCTCAAGTGCAGAGGCAGAATATCGAGGGGTAGCGAATGTAGTCTCCGAATCATGTTGGCTACGTAATTTGCTTTTGGAGCTTCATTGTCCCATTCAGAAGGCAACCTTGGTATATTACGATAACATTAGTGTCATCTACCTTTCAGGTAACCCGGTTCAACACCAACACACCAAGCATATCGAAATGGACATTCACTTTGTCCGTGAAAAGGTTTCAAAGGGTCACGTTCGCGTATGCCATGTCCCGTCTCGTTATCAAATTGCAGACATCTTTACAAAGGGTCTACCAAAGATTCTCTTTGAAGATTTTAGGGACAGTCTCAGCGTTCGAAAACCGCCCGCTATGACTGCGGGGGTGTGTTAAACAGAGCAATATACCTGTGATATACACCCAATATACAACAGTGTATATCACAGGGAAAGCAGTGGAGTGAAGCGAAAGGATCGGACTGATTGGCCAACAAGGGCTTTCGGCATCGGCCCGTAAATGGGCTCTCGGCGGTGGCCCATTTCGGACAGATTGAGCACAACACAATATTGTATATATGGTATATATATTTGTAGTATATTGTAGTGTAAAGGTTACCTTAATTAGTGTTATACACTTACCATAATTGTATAGTTAGAATTATGGTAGAATAAGGTTTTAGAAATAGAATAGGAATAGGATTCTCCTATTATGGAAATATGTAACTTGTATATATAGCCTTTCAATTAATGAAAATAATCAAGGGGGTTATTTCTTTCAAAATCATTATGTTTTCCTATGTTCACTGTTTATGAAAATGTTAATAATCAAGTACCTAATGAAAAGTTCAAATGTCATATGAGCAGCGTCAGATGAAAATTTCGTCAATATCCGTCTAGAAAATAATATAGTTTTGAGTTCGAGCTGAGATCATATGTTTCTGGAATTCTTTAAACAAAAAAAATTATATAATGTATGTGACAGTTTAGACTGAGTAAACGTTGAATAATCAATCAACCATGTAGTAGTTATTACTTTGACTTAGAGCAACATAAATACATATTGTTCTAGAAGCACATTAGTTTAGCTTCGCAATATGTCGACATTTTCTTTTTTTTTTGCAATATGTTAACTCTGGATAGTCCATAATTTACTGGATTTTGCATTTTCTGGAGAAGTTCCACGTCTAATTGATTCTGTCAGTTCAAAGCTACGTTGGCATGTTTGTATCTAAACTAACAGCAAATTAATGCTAACTAATAACTAGCTAGTGATTCTAGAAAACCTTGATTCGTAAACAATTCCAAAAAACCATTTCGACAAATGAAAAAGAAAAATATTTTGTAGAAGTCAAATAATGTATGAACAAATATATTATGATTTACGGTCACTGGTGGAGTGGAGCCACATCCAATGAAAGGGGTTCAACTAATCAATTCCTTTTATCAAGAAATTACACTGTTCAAATATGAAAAATAATAACTTTTTGGTTTGTATATGTATAATTTTTTAATCCATTTGACATAAGGAAAGGTTTCATTGTAGTGGGAAGTGGTTCAAAACTTGTTTTAGACTTTAGGTTTGATCCCTGTCAGAAATTGTTTTTTGTTGACAAATGTGAATATTACCATTAACAAATAAAAAAAAATTACAACCTAAAGAGCACCTAAAACTATAACCACCTTCCAGGAAGGGTGTTGTAATCTCCTAGGCCCCAAACAGAAAACCAAAAAACATAGCACTAATTACAAAATCTACATATCAAGTATTGGCTTCTCACTACTCTCCTTGATCTATGTAGTATAGCTAGTCTATCTCTCATCATTTTCTTTATCTGACTAATAACAAAACTGCTATTACATTGATATCTTTGAAAAAAATTCTAATCCTAGCCTGTTATGCATGGTAAACCATAGCCCCAAAAACTGCAGCTAGCAACTTCTTCTTCAATTTGCTCCAGTGCTGCACATCCATTTGTCTGAATTGAAAACATGTCCAAGTTAACAACCCCTGTCTCACCTTTGTTACCCCAATAACATTTGACGGCAGTTGTTATTGTAGCATTTTATGAATTTCCTTCTAAAAATCTTCGACTCCATCATTGTTTACAATGAAGTTTAAGGTTTATTATTAATCATGAAATAAATGGTACAAACTAAACTAATTATTGTAAAATAACGACGGTCAACCAGCACACAATCACACATATAACAAATAGAGAAGAAAAAATAACAAAAAAATATCTAACAAGGTGTCGCCAATCTGACCGGCCTCCTTGAGGAAAAAGCAGAATGCTTTCAGCTATATAGTAGTATCAAAGAGAATAACAACGACAACAACAACAAATCCAATGTGATCTCATAAGTGAAGTCTGGGGAGGGTAGGATGTACGCAGACCTTACCCTACCTTTGTGAGGTAGATAGATTGTTTCCGATAGATTATCGGCTCAAAAGAAAAATAACTGACGCATGCTTATAAGAGAAGAGACGACAAAATAGCAGATACAAAATAAATACGCAATAGATAGTAATAGTATCAAAAAGAAGAAACTAATAATACATGAAATTAATCTCCATTAGAATCCCCCTTTAAATAACCCAATTATTTCCCAAATCTACAGGCCGGTCAATGTACCTTAATAATAGACGAAAATGTAATAGAATTTCTAATTCTGATCGTGCTAACTTTGTTTGAAAATAATTAATGAGAATGCACGCATTGACATTAATCGCGTTCAAGAAATACAGTCATAAACAATCCCAATCTATTAAATAGTCTGTTCACCGATAAACCAACTCTCATTTCAACTAGGCTCCTGAAATTAATAGTAATTATTAACGTGTTTCTATATGTTTAGAATCCTAATTCTATCCCACCACCATAATTAGAATATATCCTATATATATTTTGTATTAATGAGAAAGTCTCCCTAAGGGAGATTAATACTATTCTACATGATATCAAGAGCCAAAATCCTACCCTAGAACAAAATTTGGTTTCGAGCGGCCGCCGCCCACCACCACCACAACTGCCTCCCTCTCGGCCATCGCCTCTCTCGGCCACTGCCCATATTTTGTTCTTCCTTTTAATTCTTTCTTCCATTCTATCCCACTTAAATGGATATCTTGACTACTCCCACCTCTTTCGATGCTTCCGCTTTCAACCCAGTCAAACTCCTCCCACAACCCTCTCATCACCGTCTTTCCATCCGGCTCTCGCCGTCACCCACATCAAGAACTTCATCCCGTTGATTCTTGATCAGGAAGATGGCCAATACTGGTCATGGGTGGAACATTTCCGAATTCATGCATGTGTCTATCATGTGCTTGACCATATTGACGACTTTGTCCCCCGTCCTCCTGATATGGATGACACAACATGGTGTCGCCTTGATGATGTGGTCAAACAGTGGATATATGGCACTATATCCAAGGATTTACTCCTCACCATCATGAAAACAGGTTCCTCCGCCCGTGACCTATGGACACGGCTAGAAGAAATATTTCACGACAACAAGAACACCCATGCAGTGTACTTGGAAGAACAATTTAACACCACCCGTCTTGAAATATTTTCTAATATGTCAGAATATTGCAAGCAGTTGAAACTGGTGGCAGACCAATTGTCCAACGTTGGTACGCCCGTGTCCGAGACAAAGATGGTGTTGCAACAGATTGCAGGACTCCCAAAAGGTGAAAATGACACCCTAGCCATGATGATTCGTTGACGGTGACCCTCTTCCTAGTTTCAACAAAGCCCGCTCGCAATTATTATTGGAAGAAACCCGTCATGCAAAGCAAAATGAGCACAACTAGAAGGCGTTAGCGGTTGAAATGTCTACACAAAATCACGCGCGCCGCCGGCGGCCCTACGCGGGACAATAGCCGGCCCGTGGAAGAATTGCGGCGGCGGGGGTGGCGGGGGGGGCGATGGGCGAGGCGGTAAGGGCCGCGGTAAAGGAAAGAGCCGGCAACCGCAACAGCCCAATCTGTTTCCTTCATGGACCGGCCCAATGCCCAGCACCCAGACCCCGCAGTGGGCTTCAATCCCATGTTACCCTTCACCTACTATCCGGTTCGAACAGGGGTGCGGGCCCACTCCGGACTCTTGACCAACCCAATATCGGCAACACCAGGCCCATGTCGCACATGCCCGGTTCCGCGACGACCCATAACTCATATGCCCACTTATTTGGGCCGGACATTCAAAGACGATGAATTTGCGGCGGCCCGATGAAAATTGGTACATGGACTCCGGAGCCTCATCTCACCTCACCCGGTCCGCAGGTAATCTTTCCAAATTATTTCGTTTAAAGTCTCATTAATTTATTACAGTTGGAAACGGTCACCGCATTCCAATTCAGGGTTATGGTCACACCCACACTCCGACACGTCACCCACCCTTCTCCCTAAATAACTTCCTCTATGCACCAAACATCATCAAAAATTTAATCTCCATTAGGAAATTTACTCGTCATAATTCTGTGTCTGTTGATTTTGACCCATTTGGTTTTACTGTGAAGGATCTACGTACGGAGACCCCTCTTATGAGATGCAATAGCACAGGGGACCTATATTCGTTCATACCATCATCGGCTGCCAGTTCTCATTCACACTCCGTCCTAGCTGCCATGTCTCCGTCAATCTGGCACAATAGGCTTGGACACCCAGGAGCCCTTGTTTTTAATTTCCTTAGAAGCAATAATTTTATTCATTGTAATGGGAAACTTGCCCAAAACTGCAATTCTTGTCAATTAGACAAACATGTTCGTCTTCCTTTTAATTCATCTGTTAGCATTACATTTGCTCTGTTTGATATTGTTCATGCTGATTTGTGGATGTCCCCCATTACTAGCTCCCTGGGTCATAAATATTATCTCGTACTATTGGATGACTACTCCCACTTTATTTGGATTTACCCACTAAAATTCAAGTCCGAAGTCTTTGCCAAATTTTTAGAATTTTGCACCCTTATCAAAACGCAATTTGAACGAGCCATAAAATCTTTCCAATGTGACAATGGTCGTGAATTTAACAATTCTGTGTTTCAAATATTTTGCAAAAATAATGGCATAATCTTTCATTTTTCATGTCCTCACACGTCCCCTCGAAATGGTAAAGCCGAGCGTATCATCCGTACAATTAATAACATGGCCCGCACTTTCCTGTTTCATGTCTCTCTCTCTCTCTCCCTCTTTTTGGTATACGCAGTCAAAATGGTAGAATACATCCTTAATATTTTACCCAGTAGTACCCTGTATAACATAACTCCAACTGAAATCTTACACCGTCGGATTCCCTCTTATCATCACCTTCGGATATTCGGTTGCCTATGTTATCCTAATCTCACTTCTACTGCACCTCACAAATTAGCCCCCCGCACCATTCTGTGTGTCTTCTTAGGATTTCCATCGAACTATAGAGGTTATCTGTGCTATGACTTGACCACTCGTCAAATTCACGTATCTCGTCACGTCACCTTTGATGAGACCACATTCCCATTTTCGAATATCCAAAAGTTTCAGAAACCGGATTACAATTTTTTAAACGAGTCAGACATGTCTCCCGTCATTCTTAGGGAACTATGTCCGCCAAACACCACCACCCAGTCACCTATTCCAAACACCACCGGTCAGTCCCGATCACCCACCGCCACATACCAGAACTACCCGTCGATGTCACTGCCACTTGTGCCAGCTCCATCACCGACTTCGCCGATTGTCACCACCTCCTGCAATCAGCCATCCATTTCCACCAGTCCACCGGTCGTCGTCCCTGCCCATGTACCGTCACTACAGTCTCTCCATTATGCCACCATCGACGCATCCACCGGTAACCAGTCAACCAACTCCAATACCGGACTCACTCCACCACCGACATTGTACCCCACTGTAATGTAAACCACCAGTCCTAGTACACCGACAACAATACCTACAACCACAATCGCCCCACCCCATTCGATGCCCAACCTATCACCCGTCATTGGTCCTACCCTACCCAGTTCACCAGACAAATTGACCCACCCCCTGCAAACCCAGCACCCTCACACCGTATGGAAACCCGTGCCCACCACGGGATTTTCAAACCCAAAGTCCAATTTAACTTGTCCGCCCAAACAATTTCCCATATTCCCAAAAGCCCAAAATTAGCCAAACTGGACCCAAATTGGAATGCGGCCATGTGTGAGGAGTTCAATGTTTTAACGAAACAACATATGTGGGACTTGGTTCCTAGACCAGAGGGGTGAATGTGATCTGGTGCATGTGGATTTTTCTTCACAAATTCAGGGATAATGGAGACTTAGAGAGATATAAGGCCAGACTTATGGCTAATGGCACTAATCAGCAAATAGATATTGATTGTGGTGAGACATTTAGTCCGGTGGTCAAATCGGCCACGATCCGCACAGTTCTGAGTATTATTATGGGTAAGCATTGGCCCATTCATCAGCTGGATGTGAAGAATGCCTTTCTACACGGAGATCTGAAAGAAACCATCTATATGCATCAACCACAGGGATTTGTCCACCTCGCTGCTCCTCAGTATGTCTGTCGCCTTCGCAAGTTACTATATGGGTTGAAACAGGCCCCTCGAGTGTGGTATGATCGCTTTTCCCAGTATATTATGCGGATTGGGTTCATCTACAGCAAGTGCGATAATTTTCTTTTTATTTTCCATCAAGGTAGTAGCATTGCTTATTTGTTGTTATATGTGGATGATATTGTGCTCACTGTCTCTTCTGATGTGTTAAAGTCTGAGATTATTGCACTTCTTAAAAACTGAATTTGCTATGACTGACTTGAGGAAGTTGAGCTATTTTTTGGGCATATCAGTGACTCGATCTGCAGATTCTATGTTCCTGTGTCAGCGCAAGTATGCAGAGAGATAGTGTACATGTCTAAAATGGAAAACTGCAAAATCATGTCCACTCCGGTTGATTCTAAATCAAAGCTTAGTGCTGATGATGGTAACCCAGTGTCCGATCCCATTATTTACAGAAGTCTTGCAGGCGCACTCCGGTATCTTACCTTCATCAGGCCTGACATCGCTTATGTTGTTCAGCAGGTATGCTTATTTATCCATGCCCCCAGGGAGCCTCATTACACTGCTCTTAAACGTATCATTCGATATGTTAAGGGCACCATTGATTATGGATTACATCTATACCCCTCAGCACCAGTCAAATTATTAGCCTACACAGATGCTGATTGGGTAGGCTGTCCGGACACACGCCGTTCCACCTCAGGCTACTGCGTATTTTTAGAGGATACTCTCATTTCATGATCTGCCAAGAGGCAAGCCACATTATCTCGTTCGACTGCAGAAGCAGAGTATAGAGGAGTTGCAAATGTTGTTGCTGAGACATGCTGGCTCTGAAACCTTCTTTTGGAGCTTCACTGCCTCATAATTCGGTTCAACATCAGCGGACCAAGCATATTGAGATGGATATACACTTTGTTCGTGAGAAGGTTGCTATCGGTCATGTTAAGGTGTTGCATGTGCCTTCCTCATATCAATATGCGAATATCTTCACGAATCCTCGACAGTTGTTCCTCGACTTCAGATCCAGTCTCAGCGTCCGACCTCCTCCCGCTTAGACTGAAGGGGTGTATTAGCGTGTTCCTATATGTTTAGAATCCTAATTCTATCCCACCACCATAATTAGAATATATCCTATATATATTTTGTATAGAATTATAGTAAGTAGAGGATTCACTATTGTACTACGATTCTACATACCCGCTTAGGCGGGTATATTCCTAAATCCACACCCGCTCCACCACCCAAGTGGATATCCATCACCCGCCAATACCCTTTACCCGCACGCCGGCATATTTTGTATACAATTCATTTGTGATCAATTAGTGATCAACATGATCCCAAAAATTCAAATTCCAAAAATTATGAGTCAAGAATCAATATTGTCACGGTCTCATTTCCTTTGGGAGAGAGGGAGGAGAATTCCGGATTTTTTCACCATCAGAATTTCCCATTTTTTTCACCTCTTCCCCTTGCACATCAAAGAATCAAGAAAATAAAATTTCCAAGAAAATCCAAAAATTATCCACCCAAATAGCTATATATTACAAATGTAGACAAAACCCAGATATTATTTCAGCTATATAAGCTAAAGTTTTTCAACTTTTTCAATTGAACTCCACAAACCCAATAGGTAAAACTTAACAAATGCACAAAAATTGACCTCACCAAGACAACCCCAAAGCGCCAAGCAAAGACAATAATATTTTCCAATATCTCCCGATCAGCATCTCCTTTAAAGAAAAAGGCAGAGACGTCGAGGTGGTTTCTGAAAAAAGTTTGTGATTTTTTCTTTAAAGAAAAAGGCAGAGACGTGGAGAATGAGAGAGGAACGAGAGAGAGGGAGGCGTGAAGGACTGAAGAGGCGTAGGTTTTTGTGTTTTGTCGGAGAATGAGAGACTTGTCATGACTTATGGGCTGAAGGCACGACTTATGGGCTGCTAATATTTTGGGCTTGAGGCGGGTATAAGGCGGGCGGGTAGGCGGGTATATTTGCCGCAAATCCACCACCTACCCGTGACGGGTACATTTTCAATACTCATACCCGCCTACTACCCGCCAAAGTTATACCCATACCCGCCCCAACTAAGGCGAATACAGTGCGGAATCCGCAAAATTATACCCACCTGCCATCCCTACTCACATTTAAAGCGACTTACCTATAAGAACTGATAGTATAAAATAATTTTGTGTATATAACTTAGCACATATTACATTTGCATGGAAACTAAAATTTATGATAGTTTATGTATTGTATTATCATCATCAACTTTCACACTCCATTGACTTGCTAATATCCCTTTAAATAGTAGTATTAAATATATTGTCACCTCCCTTATATTTACCTTGAGAAAACAATCTCTTTTCCTTCCTTTTCACAATCTCCTCCTCCACCAACATTTCCTCTTACCACTTTCATCTCCTTAATTCTTTGTTTCCAGTAATTGTCTCTTCAATTTCTCCGATGGGCCCACCGGAATACTCCGTCCCAAAATCGCCTAAAAGAGAGTTACAAGGTCCTCGGCCAACGCCTCTTAAAGTGCGTAAAGATTCACACAAGATCAAAAAACCACCGGTGGTGCCACATCAGCAACGCCACCACCAGCTGCCACGTCATCACCAAGCTCCACCGCGACCACCAATGATAATATACACCGTGTCCCCTAAGGTAATCCACGCAAACCCTAGCGAGTTCATGACTTTTTAGTCCAACGACTCACCGGGCCAAATTCCTCATTTTCCTCTTCATTCCCTTTTCAAGAAAGTACGAATATTGGCGCGATATCTCCAGCTGCTAGGTATGCTTCAGTAGAGAAAACAAGACCCCCAGAAGGGAAAAAATCACAAAGTTGTGACATGGAAATGGTTGATGAAGGGATAGAGATAAATAAAGAAGTTGAAAGAAGTATTGGAATTTTTCCTTTAGGTATTTTATCACCAAATCCATCTTCTCTTCAACCTATACCATCAAATTTCTTCTCACCTCCATCTGATGGATTTTTTCATGATTTAAGTCCTGTATTACACAGTAACAGGAATTATTTTGAACATAGTTTCTTACCTAGCCCTTCAAATTTTGTTTCACCTAGAATAATACTATCTCCAGCTACTCCATCTTTTGACCTTTTCAGTAACCTCTTTGACCACTATAGAGATAAATAGAGAATAATGCAAACTAGGCTGGAATAGAGAAGTGTCTAAGATTTGTGCTTTGCGGGGTTTTCAGTTCTGAATTTCTATCACAGTACATTTGATTTACTCAGTTTGAAATTTATTGTTATCCTTATTTAGTGAATTTGTAATATATATATATAAAATATGAGCTAAAGTTACTGAGTTAATCCTGAACTTGTATATTAATGCTACATATGCTCCTGATATATAGGAAGTTCTTTACTTTCTTTTTTTTTATCTCATTTGAATTGAAAATGGTGTGTCATTTTGATGAGCAGTATATGTTGGGTCAAATATAGGATTTATATTTTTCCTTTAATTTGTTATACACATAACACATTAGCATTTTATTTTGTTACATACTACTGTACTTTTTTTGGCTTGAAATTTCTCAACACATCATTCGTAATATATTGAATTCACGTACCTTCCTGCTTTCTTGCGTTTGTGTAGGAGTATATTTTTTAGTGCTGTTCAAAATTAGAATAAAGTAAAAATGAAGAGAAAGTCTTCGGCGGTTTGGATTGTCGATATGACAAATTAAATATAATTTCTTTTTGAGATCTTGACTTATAATGTATCGTTTTTGGAGAAGGAGAAAAATAAGAAGAAAACGAAAAGTTCCTTGGCCAGCTTAGCCATAAATGATACTCCTGTCCGCTTGAACAGCTTAATTGATTATCAAGAGGGATACTATATTTTCGTACTTGTGGGCTGTCAACAGTCAACAGTTAGATTCATCTACTTCACAGTCATGCGGACCCTTCCAATTAAAGTTTAATTTATTTTTGCCCACCACCAGTATATACCCGCTCTATTTTCACATTCAGATAGTGACATGGCTGAACTTTATAGTACGCAATACTTTTCCTAGTGAATATATTCATAAAATATATTTGAGGAGAAATTAAGCTTGGTGTCCATTCTGATAGCTAGTTTGCCAATTTGACCCAACTATCAACACTAATGTATTTGTCCATAATATTTTTTATTATCATATGTTGAATGTTGTTGTCAAAAGTATTTTTCGTAATAACAAAAATTGTTGCATGTCGTTGCAATAACCTCTGATGCGAAAAGTTTTCGCAACAAGAATTTATTTTTTTTGTTGCCATTTACGTTTTTAGCAACAATTTATTAAATTTTTGTTGTCATTTATATTTTGTAGCAATAATATATTTATTGTTGCTAGAGTTTTATTGTCAATTCTATACTTTTTTTGTAGTGCAACTTCTTGCCCTAATTAGCCCTTAGGTACTTTAGTTTACAAATATCCACGCTCGGTTTTTTTGGATCTATCTCTCACATGACTTTTCTGTAATAATTGAATCCCTTGATTAATTCCATTACAATAGTACAATATATATACAATCATAATTTGCTTGTCAAAAGAAAGACTAATCTATATTATCTAAAATATAAGATGCTAATTCTAATCATCCTAATTACAATATATTACAATAATGAATTGGAGGTAATTATGGGATTTGTCCCATAATTACTCTAGACCCCCCCCCCCCCGAGCCTTAGCGGGAGGTTCTCCTATCTTTGAGATTGTCCCCGAAATCATCAAAAAGTACGCGCGGAAGACCTTTCGTGAAGATGTCGACAATATGATAACGGGACGGTACATGGAGAACACGGACTTGTCCATGGGCAACCTTCTCACCGACAAATAAGATATCCATTTCAATGTGTTTCGTGCGCGGCGATCTTTGAAACGCAATTGCTTTGGATAAGTATATCGCACTCACATTGTCACAATAGACCATTGTTGCCTTTTCAATCGGACAATGTAGCTCCAACAGTAGATTACGGAGCCAACATGATTCAGCAACCACATTGGCGACCCATCGGTATTCTGCCTCAACATTGGACTGAGACAGTATGGATTGTCGTTTGGATGACCGTGAAATAAGGTTGTTCCCCAAGAACACACAATAACCTGAAGTGGAACGGCGTGTGTCTGGACAGCCACCCCAAGCTGCATCTGTGTAGGCTGAAAGACTCGAGATGGATGACTTATACAGATGGAGGTCAAAATGGAGAGTACCATTAACATACCACATAATCTTTTAGCCCTCATATGTTCTTTCTTTGGATCATGCATTTGTAAGCAAACCTGCTGAACCGCATAGGAAATATCGGGTCTTGTAAAAGTCATATACTGCAAGGCTCTTGCGAGGCTGCGGTAATGTGTAGGATCATTGTATGGAGTTCCGACATCATTACTCAATTTTGCCTTTATGTCAACTGGAGTATGTGATGGTTTGCAGGAAGACATCCCTGCTTTGTCAATTATTTCTTTGCCATATTTCTTTTGACTAAGAAATAGACCATTTGCATATTGGGTGACGGCAATGCCAAGAAAATAATTTAATGGACCCAAGTCCTTCATTGCAAATTCTGTTGCAAGAAGGGACATAATAGGCTGGCGAAGCGAAGTGGATGATGTCGTGAGAATAATATCATCGACATACAGAAGTATATATGCCATGTCAATGCCCTTCCGATAAATGAACAACGATTGATCAGATTTGCTGTGAGAGAACCCCAACTTGGAAATAAATCCTGCAAAACGGTTATACCAAGCCCTATAAGCTTATTTCAAACCATATAATGATTTATTCAACAGGCAAATATGATCTGGAAGCAACAGCTCGAGGACATTTGGGATTTGAAAATCACCAAGTCATGCAAAGAAAAGAGGGGTGAAGAATGAGTATCACAACTTACTCAAGCAAATGGATTATTATATTAGATAAAGGTTAGGATATCTAAAGGAGTGGGTGAGCACACAAAATATCTTCATGAATGTGACCTCCGTATAATAATAGGGGCAATTGAGGACGAGAATTATGGTACAATCAAAGGATGGTGGTAGGAAATATGAAAACAGTTAATAAGTATGAATGAAATGGTATAATTAAGTATCAAGGCAGAAATGTTTTTCGCTTAGTGACAAATAGAATGAAGGATTACAACAAGAAGGATAAAGGTGAATGAGATTATAGTTATGCAGGTCTCACAAAGGTATGATTATTCTAGAACGGCGTAAGGATTAATGGTGGAGGAGGGATAGAAGGAACTCTTCGGCCAAAGGTAGTGATTCTCTGGTGTTCAGGAAGGGAGTATGAGAGGTACTTGGAGATAAGAGATTTTTTCCCCCAAGGCAATTTGAAATGGGAATGTAAAGGTAAGACGAATGAGAACTCAATCGGTGGGAGATATAATAATAATAAGACAAGAAAGCTTGACAAGTCATGGGATCCTATAACACCGTGAGTTAGATCTAACCATACGAAGCATCGATTCTATAACCTACCCAGTCGTACCTTCCAGGAAATATGTAAACAGAAATAACAGTGAGTAAAGCTCGAGATTAGCGCCTAAATAGGTGGAAGGGGGCCAATGACGCCTATGGATACAAGGTAGACATTAAATATACATGTCAAAGAGATAATGAGCATTATTGAACTGATCAAAGGTTCTATGGGATAGATAAAGTAATGGATTTACAGCTTAACAAGATCAAGGGAATCTTTTCCAAAGTGCCATTTACGAAAAGAATTATCCATGAGGCCAGTGGAGGAATTCAAATCTAAGTATACCGACCAAGTTTGGATATAGTAGGCCAACATCATGTGATGTAAAATTCTTCAGAATCATCCAGGTACGGGATAGGGAAAAAATTAACAGCTCGTCCCTTATGGGTTGGTAACGCCAAGGATCGAAGTCAGGAGCAATTATTAAGATTACATAGGTATACAATAATATATACCAAGAGGAGTACGACAGGTAAGAAAATGAGTGCACAAGTAGTAAGAAAGAGAGTTGTCTATAATTACGAGTAATGAGAAAGTACAGATTCCTTGTAGACCACGAATAAGAGTTAATTGTGATAAAACGCGTACTTCAGATTGGATGATATTTTCCATAAAGTGTTCACGATTGAGATACCACAAATATAAGAGTTTTCAATACATCAGCTAGTAAATAAAGCAAACCTTGTATGTGTATCTCCAAACATTTTGGAGATGAATACCAATTAGAAGGTCTGAAATGACCCAGAAAGCACTTGATCAGATCATGATCTGATTTGTAAGCCTACTTGGGTCTTGAGTATGTACTTGTAAGAACATAATTCTTTATTTTGTAATAGATAGTTGAAACTCCGTAAAATAGAATTTAGTCAAATTTTTCTTACATTGAACCATTTCTATATCATATATGTGGACAATAGAATCATTCATCCACAATCGGCTGGATTACTGTGAGAATGAAGGAGAGAAGTTGACTCGAAGGAACACATCAGTTAGTTAAGTAAGAGTCTGATTTGAGCATTCAGATAGTGATAGCATTATAACTCATAATACAGCAGGGTCATCCCTCATACGGGAAGAAAAGAAGCGTCATGATGAAGATCCCATTGTTAGAGATGATTGGGAAAGATATTTAGAAAAAGAGACCCACAACCTTCGAGTATAATAGGAGAGGGACCCCCAGGTTTTGTGTATTCCCAATGTAGCAGGATTATGAGACAAGATTATGACGGAGGTCTATTGATCACCGTATTCCATTCACCATAGATCTATTAAGATATATTATAACCTCAAGAGTATGTATTGATGGAATGACATAAAAAGGAACATTGTGGAATTGGTAGATCAGTGTCTTAATTGTCAGCAAGTAAAGATAGAGCACCAAAAAGCTGGTTGCTTGACACAGAACATTGAAATCCCGATGTGGAAATGAGAAATAATTAATGTTGATTTCATTATGAGTGAATCTCGCCTTATCATAAGTTTAATTCTAATTGGTTGACCATTGGTAAACTAACTACCTACACAACCGAGGAATACGTAAAGTTATACATTAAGGAGATTGTTTGCCTTCATGGTACGTCTATCTCTATTATATCTGACTGAGGTGCTCAGGTTATAACTAACTTCTAGAAATCATTTCAGAAAGGTTAAGGCACCCGAGTTAATCTAAGTACGACTTTCCATCCTCAGACAGACGGACAGGCCGAGTGGACAATTCAGACGCTCGAGGACATGTTACGAGCTTGTGTATAGAATTTTAAGAGAAATTAGGATGATCATTTACCCCTATTGAGTTCGCATACAATAACAGCTACTATGCTAGCATTAAAATGGCTCCATACGAGGCTTTGTATGAAGAAGATGTAGATCTCCTATCGGATGGTTCGAGGTAGGCGAATCAGAGTTATTCGAACCTGGCTTTGTACACCAAACCATAGAGAAGGTGAAGCTTATCCAAGAATGACTTCTAACGGCTTAAAGTCGTCAGAAGTCATATGCAGATGTGCAACAACGAGACTTAGAATTTTATGTAGACGATTGGGTCTTTTTGAAGATTTCGCCTATGAAGGGTGTAATGAGATTCGGGAAGAAAGGAAAACTCAGTCCAAGGTATATTGGGACATATCGTATAATACAAAGAATCGGGCAAGTAGCTTACGAGTTGGACTTACCTTCGGAGTTAGAGTTTGTTCATTCGGTTTTCCATGTTGAGAGCATGTGTTGGAGATCCTTCTCGGATTGTACCGATTGATGATGTACATGTTATATAGGATCTATCACATAAAGAGGTTCCTGTTGCCATTCTAGATCTACCAGTCCGCAAGCTGAGGACTAAAGAAGTAGGCTCTGTGAAAGTTCGGTGGCGAAATAAGAACGTGGAAGAGATGACATGAGAGGCGAAAGAGGAAATGATGCATAAGTATCCATACCTATTTCGGACCAATGTCGAGGTTCCACAAGAAGCATAAGGTGAGTTCTATCTCATATATTATAATTAATACTTGAAGACCATGTGAAGTCTGATATAGATGTACTGATGTATGATACATTATTTGCCTGTGACAAAAAAAGTAGTTGTATTTCGGGCTACGTAACGGGGATTAGATATGTCACCCCAACATTCGAGGACAAATGTTTATAGGGGGGAAGGATGTAACATCTCGTAATTCCGGGCCGATGGTTTGTTCATTTGGACATATGCAAGTAGACACGAGCCTCGGAAAATTTATGATATATTTACATATGCTAATAAAGAGATTAGTATATAAAAGGATGCAGCCCCGAAATAATTTTGGACGTAACAAGTGTGATGATGGGGATTAATAATAATAGTTGTACATCCCCAATGAGGTTATGGACTAGTGTCATATCACAAGGTTATGGCATTGAATATATGAAGGACTTATAAGTTATTAAGACTTAAGTAAATTATGATCACAGAATTAATTATGTGTGTGATTGATAAATTATACGGAGGCAGGTCACTTGATTAATGAAGTGGAGTGGATGTAGTGTGTATGTGGCGTGATTAAAGGCTCCTCACCACCAAAGAATTAGCTGGGTGGGAGACACTATTATGAGGCTCATTAATTCTAAGTCAGCATTCATTTCTTTAAGTAAATAAATCTTAATTTTGAGAACTCATTTCCTGTAGACCAACAGAAACAATATATTGCACTCCAAGTTGGAAACATAGGAAGTAGCAGTAGCAAAGCATTTCAGTTTTGTTTTGATTTGGAAAAGAAAACGTATGAAGCAAAGCAGTAGCTAATTCTCTGGGAAAAATATAAAGAGAACGTGAAACTCAAGCAACAATAATTTCCTTCCATTTTGGTGGAATCAAGGTATGTTAAGGCAAATTATTTCTTTCTTTTGACATGTTTCATGTAACTAAATATAACCATGATATTTCTCCATAATTTATTCTACTCCTAGTAGTTAAGAATATTCATGTTATTGATTCATATGATAAAAGCATGTCTAAGTTTGTTTCCAAGATCTTATTGAGGCATATGGAAAAAATATTGATATTCACAGTGTTAGCCAAAGGTTCAAGGATATTGTGTCACCCAAGATATGCTATTGTCATTCATGCAGTTTCATTTGCATTATATTCATATATTACCTTGGACCCACATGTGCTATGCACACTACTATATGATAAATATTGTATATATAGGGATATGGGGAAATGGATAGGCGTTATATACGCACACCACCTGCAGTTGTTACAGACTATCACAAAAGAGCCCGAAGAAGCCAATATGATGTGATGCCCTCGTGTGGCCGATATAACCTGATGCCCACAGAGGTGGTTATGGGAAAGAAAATGCCCTTGTGTGGCCAATATATATGTATACCACATTTGCATCATGCATACATTCATTAACCATTTTATGGTATGATACCCACATAGGCTGTTATGGTAAAGAAGATGCCCGATGAGGCCGATGTATATGTATACTGCATTGTGCATAATATTTAGGCATATGTATTAGGGCCCTCAGAGTCATTTACTACTAGTCGGTTGTTTCTGTTTCGGTTATTGTTAAATCCCTGTTATGCTATTATTCATGCCTAACATACTCAGTATATCAGTCGTACTGACGTTTCTTTTGTTGGGGGACGTTGCGTTTCATGCCCGCATGTTTGTTTAAAGAGGGTCACAGTTCACGCTAATAGGCTGCTGGTTCAGCTGATGTTGGAGCACTCTATTTGTTTCATAGTTGCAGTCTGGTCGTGGTACAATATTTTTGCATACGCATATGGGTATGGCGGGATCCTTTCCCGTCCTTGTGATGTCATGTATTCCTTAGAGGCTTGTAGACAGGTGTCTTGTGTGTACTAGACTTGTATGGCCTTGTCGGCCTTGGTATGGATATATATATATATATATATATATATATATATATATATAAGTTGGTTTTCGGATAAAGATTTCACATACCGGGTCTTTCGGCTTAGTCCATATTTAATTATGATTAGGTGTACGATTGGTGGTACCGACGGGTGGGATCCGGGTGCCGTCGCGGCCTACGATTTGGGTCGTGACATCGAGGCGACCTCTTGTGGGGCCCAGGACAACGGTGGATACTTGCCCCCACTAATTTTCGCCATTACCCCACTGATTACCGTCACTGCCCGGCCCGTCATTGCCGGATCGCCACCGCCACCGGCGGTTGGCCACCTCCCGTCCTCGTCCCTTTCCACCATTATTTTTTCCTTTATTGTTACGGTTTGAACCCCGTTTTTGGCCATTATTTTGACGAATATTATTGCCCCCAAACTAGAATTTTAGGGCTCCAAATCGGTGGAAAAAGAGTTGGTGGATAAGAGAGCGATTTCGACGGTGGTCGCTCCGAAGATGTCTGTTTCGCCTTCCGCATTTCCTCGAGAATCAACCTCGAACGGGCCTTATAGAAGGAAAAAATTGATTACTTTGCTTTGAATGAATTTAGCCACTCCATCATCTTGTTCATTCAACCCTACAATCAACCGAAAGACCAACTGTTGATTTGTAATGGCGAACCAACGTTGGATAGTTGATCCGCAAACATCTTCAATTCCTGACAATGCGGAGATGTTGGAAAAATCATCCAATTTAACGTTAGTAAATTCGTGTTCAAGATAAATGGCACGAGAAAGTTTGTTATCCTGAAATATATTTTGTAAACGTTCTCATGCCTATTGAGCCGTAGAATTCGGCTCCAATATGGTATGTAAAAGATCGTTAGATATAGTGTCATATATCCATTGAAGGACAATAGCATCCAAACGGGACCATAGCTTTCTTTTTGCCACATTGGCGTCCGAGGACGATTCGGAAGGTATGATATGGTCGATCACCTCATATGCGCGGCAATGAATTTTGAACAATTTCGCCCAAGAGGTATATTTCCCTTTCTCCATTTCAAGGGTTATGGAGATAAATTTCTTGACGTTATTAACGGCAAGAGCGAGATGAAATTTTTTTTTTCCGGCCATATGTTCCACAAGAAATCAAACTAGAGAAGAAAAGAAGTAGTGTTTGAAGTTTGGGAAGTAAAAACCCCTTAGGGTTTCAGAAAGTGTAAGCCGAGGGGGGGTAGGTTTAGATGTCGACTAGGGTTTGGTTGGTTTAAGGAGTGGTTTATGGTTTTTGTGAGGGTGGCCGAAAGAAATTAGGAGAAAGAGAGGAGAGAATTCGGTTTAGGAGGAGTAGGAATTAGGGCAAATGATCTTTGGCTCTGATACCATGTAATAATTGAATCTCTTGATTAATTTCATTCCAATAGTATAATATATATATACAATCATAATTTGTTTGTCAAAATGAAGACTAATCTATATTACCTAAAATATAAGATTCTAATCATTCTAATTACAATATATTATAATAATGAATTGGAGGTATTACTCTAACATTCTCCATCTCCTTCTACACTTTCCCTGAACTCCCTACTTCTTCTTTTTTTGACCTGGAATTGAGGTTAATGTAATCGACAACTTTCTCGGCAATTTAGTTAATTTGTTCTTCCAGTTCTCTTACTTCTTCTTCTTCTTCTTCTTCTTTTAGCTTCATTGCGCTGTCGTTTTGGTCTAGGGTTTCTGCCTGACTTTGCTGCTGGGCTCTGCTCGAGATGGGTTTTTTCGTTCCCATTACCACTTACTGAGTTCGTTTGTAGAGAGGGAAATAATGGATGAGAGAGAGAGAGAGAGTGAAAAATAATCCTCATAATCATCATTGTTTAATCGGACATAAGCTCTTTTGACTCCCCATTGTGTCTTTGGTTCCCATGGTTACGAATTTGAAGTGGTAAAAATCAGCTGCTTTGGTTTGTACTACTAAAAAATTGAGTATACTTTTGTTACCTGTCAAAATAAAAAAGGAAAAAACCAGACTTGTTATTTGCTAAATCTATAGCAGATGATATGGATTGGTCATACTATCTGAAACTAGGAAAATTATGAGAAAAATAAAATGATAGAGAATAAAAACTGGAGATTTCGGATAGTTATTATTACATGAATAATTTATGAATTTGTTAATTATAAATGAAATCAAATCAAGAGATGTATAATTGATGTAAAGAAAGAAATAAGAACGAGAAAGGGGGAACATTAAGAAATTATACAATGGTTATACATTGTCATACAAACCACACATTATATATAATATATAAGAACGTATATATAATGTATAATAGTGTATAAAGATATATATGTAAATTTACAGAAAACATTGAGCAATTTATATATAGCTATACATCACATATACATTATCTATACACTGACGATACAATAAGCTACGTCGATTACAAACTAGATGAGTGAGTTGTATATATAGACTTTTCCCCCTATATTTTATCTCGCGAATAGGGATGGCAATTAAGACATAACGGGGTAGGGCGAGTCAGGACAAGACAACAATTAAAAGGCGCAGGGCGGGACAGGGCAGGTCGCCAGTCAGTTATACAACAAGTAATTTTGTAAGGCCCAAATGTCTTCCACAACAACATTAATCTTCTAAAATAATCAAGTATTTTGGTCAAAATTTTTGGTCTTTTAATGTGAAAATCTCAAGTACTGCACCTTTTAATTAAAATAGATTGTCACAAATCCTTTTTTATTTTATTCCTTTTCCCAGTTGTAACTTAGAATTAAACTACATGTGTTGTAGAGTACATTATGTATTTTTCAGTTGAATGAATGGGAGAATGAGTAGTAAGACCAAATTGTTGGCACGTCAATTGTTCTAAAATACTTCATCCGTCTCAAATTATTTATCATTTTTTAGTTTACATCCCCTTAAGAAATATTAATTAAGATGGTTATTTGACCTACAATACTCTCATTTATGTCTAAATTATAATCTCTTTCCATTAAATGTTACTCTATTTATGTGTCAACTTCATTAATTACAAAGGGTAAAATGAAAAAAAAAAATTAATTATACCTCAAACTTCTAAAATGACAAATAATTTATGACAACTATTTTTAGTAATCACGAATAATGTGAGATGGAGGGAGTAAAAAATATTATAACCTACATCTATGATAAGAAGGGGGCACGTTTTGAACTGTTGTTTTTCTGTTGAAGTTAAATGTGTAATATCTTTTTTTAGTATGTCGTCAATTCCAATTTAACATAGAATGTAAGTTTTCTTTTACAAATTAAGGACACTGACTTTATCGCTTACAGCATGAAAAATAAAAAAGAGATTAACGGTCCAGGCCTTGATGGGGTGGGGAGGGGGGGCAGGGCAGCGTAAACTCAAAATCTTAGCGGGTCAAGGATTGCCCTATCCCATTGCCACTCGCGAAGTTACATAATGAATGAACTTGAAATAAATTTTTAGTCAGATTCCTAAGAAATACACATAATAACACAAGCATGTAACTCATTTTGACTCAACTCATTTCAACCTAAGTAATCTTTGGAGGAGTCATTTCTTTAGTAACGCAACTCATTTAAACTTACCAAAATTCAATTCAATCGGTACATTTGACGCCCTTAAATACGTCTAATGGTCTTGTTAAGCAGTATGTACTAAAATTCAACTTGTAAGTAGATTTGTCATATCTTAGTAATTTTTCCTTATATGTTATTCACTACAAAAAAAATCATGAATTATTTATTACTTTGTTTCTTAAACTGTCGCTAAATTGTTCGTAGCTAATATAATTTTTTTGATAATTTGTTGCTAAATAGAATTAGCAACGAATTCTGTTAATAAGCTATAAAATTTATCCGTCACTAATTCCGTGTTTCTTAGTAGTGATTTATTTCTTTGTTGAGATTATTGATGAGTATGTGTTGATTTCACTGATTTCCTGCTTGTTCTACACAGATTCAATGTGGCAATTGGTTGATTGCTTGGCTTGAACACAAACTGTGAAGTCAGTGAAGTAAAAGAAGAAGAAATCTGGCCAAAAGAAGGAAAGTTCGAGAATGATGAGAGTTGACAATTTGGGGAAAATTTTTCTTTTTCCAAAAGGTAAGAATACATGTGTATATATACACAATCTCAATTCTAGATGATTCTAATAATTACTTCTAACAAACTCTAACCAACCATGCAACAAGAATAACCACAATCCTAACAAACTTAAAACTAACTCCAACTAACTAGCTTGTAGCAATTATCTAGTGTATGTTATTCATGGCACTAGGATACACCTTCTTAGTTCTTGAACCCCCCCCTCCTCAGGCTAGGAGATATGAAACCAACTTGTTGACTGCATAAGCATTATCAGGTCGAGTGCAGTTTGTTATGTACATCAAACTACCAATCACCTATGCATATTGCTCCTGGCATACGGGTGCACCACGATTTTTATCAAGCATTTGATTTCTATCCAGTGGTGCCTTTATAGGCGAACTGTCAAACATCTCAAACTTTCTCAACACATCCTCGATGTAGTGAGACTGAGATAAAACCAGTCCTTCAGACGTCTTAGAGATCTTTATCCCTAATATGATATTTGTGATACCCATATCCTTCATGTCGAAGCATTGTTTCAACATGTTCTTAATCTCTAGAATCAAACTATGACTCGCTCCATGTGATCAACATGTCGTCTATATACAGACATATCATGACGAACGAGTCAGAGTTACCTTTCATAGAGACACATTTGTCACACTCATTAATGGCGAAACCATTCGATAGTAGAGTACTATCAAATTTTTCGTGTCATTGCTTCGGGGCTTGTTTCAGCCCGTACAGAGATTTGACAAGCCGACATACTTTCTTCTCTTGCCCTAGAACCATATACCCCTCGGGTTGTTCCATATAGATTTCTTCTTCCAAATCACCATTTAGGAAGGTTGTCTTGACATCTATTTGATGTATCTCAAGGTCACGCAACGCTACGATCGCAATGAATACCCATATGGACGTCATCCGGGACACCGGGGAGTACATGTCAAAATAGTCAAGACTTTCTTTCTGTCGATAGACCTTGACTACCAACCTAGCCTTGTACTTATCTATAGACCCATCTACTTTATACTTCCGTTTGAGTATCCATTTACAACCCAACGGTTTATTTCCCGGAGGAAGATCAACTAACTCCTAAGTATGGTTATGCAGGATGGAGTCTATTTCACTCTCAATAGCTTCTTTCTAGAGCGGTGCCTCTAGAGTTGATAATGCTTCAGCAATTGTCCTTGGTTCATCATCAACCATATAAGCTACAAAGTCAGGATCGAATGATTTATCCTTCCTGGCCCTTTTACTTCGTCTTAGTTCCATCTCTGGAGTCTCTAAGTTCTGAGAGTCTGGAACACTAGATCCCGAATATTCAGCCACTTCGAGGTCCACTAGAGCTGAACCATCTAGATTCGGGCCATCAACGACTCCCGGTTCCTGAGAGCTTTGTTCATAACTTCATTTGCGAGAGGTTATGTCTTTTTCCTTTCTAGGAAAGGTATCTTCAAAAAATTGAGCATTCCTTGATTCCATGATTGTACCCTCGTGGATATCTGGAATATCTGACTTATGTACTAAGAAGCGATAAGCACTACTGTTATTTGCATATCCGATGAATATTCAATCTACAGTCTTAGGCCCAATCTTGACCTCGCTTTGGCATGTGTACTTCAACCTTTGCCAAACAACCCCACACCTTTAAATATTTATAAGTGGGTTTCTTTCCTTCCATGATTCATATGGAGTTTTGTCCTTACCCTTATGTGGGACTCGTTAAGAATCGTATTAGCGATAAGGACAACTTCTCCCCACATATTTTGTGGAAGACCGTAAATTGATGAGCAAGGCATTTATCATTTTCCTCAATGTGCGATTCTTGCGTTCCACCACACCATTCGACCGAGGTGAGTATGAAGCCGTCGTTTGATGAACAAGGTGCCGATTCGGCATAATATTCCTCAAATGGCGCTACATATTCTCCCCCTCTATCGCTACGAATGGATTTAATCTGCATGCTTAGTTGATTTTTAACTTCTTCTTTGTAACGTCAGAATGCTTC
Source organism: Anisodus tanguticus (assembly GCA_034509755.1). Classification (NCBI taxonomy): domain Eukaryota; kingdom Viridiplantae; phylum Streptophyta; class Magnoliopsida; order Solanales; family Solanaceae; genus Anisodus; species Anisodus tanguticus. The sequence continues at coordinate 20,799,567 of CM067551.1, forward strand.
AAAGGCTTCATCCTTACTTTTCAACAAGTAAAGGTAACAATACCTTGTGCTATCATCAATAAATGTCACAAAGTACTTGTTCCCCCTCTAGTTTGTGCAAACTTCAAATCACATATATATGTGTGAATAAGTTCTAGAGGAGCGGTATTTCTTTCGATGGATCGAAAAGGATGCTTTGTGAGTTTTTCCTCTACGCACACCTCACACTTATGTTGAGGGTTTACGTTGATAGACGTAAACAACTCCAATTTTACCAACCTTTGGATGGACTAATAGTTGACATGTCCTAATCTATGATGCCATAAATTAGAGGACTCAAGCAAGTAAGAAGAAGCTTCAATATTATTGCTTGTACGTAATACCGACATGGCATTAACTTTGAAGAGGCCTTCACAGACGAATCATCTTCCCACAAACGTTTCATTCGTAGTGATTACAAATTTATTGGACTCAAACACTAGCCTAAAACCAGCATTAACCAATAAATGACCTGAAATTAAATTTCTTCTAATCTCGGAACATGCATCACCTCATTCAAAGGTGAGCTCCTTTCCGAAGTCATCTTCAGACTACCTTTCCTACCCCCAAACACGTCGATGAAACGTTGTTGCCCATGAACAACTTCTTGTTTGTAACGGTGTGTAAGTGGAGAAGGCATCTCTATTGGAACAGATGTGTCTTGTAGCACCCGTGCCCATCCACCATTGCATGGGATTCTCAACAAGGATTGCTTCTAGCACCACCTCTCGAGAACTCCTCAATTATGTCATCCGTAAAACTTATCTTTGATGATGTTAACTTGTGCCTTGCCCTTAGCCTTGGCCTTCTCTTATTGCTTAGTCTTGAGCTTGCGGCGAGTCCTTGATCATGTGACCAGTGTTTCCCACAAAGGTGACAGCTTTCTTTGAACTTCTCCGATGCTTGGGTCTTGCCATCTTTCTAGAACTTGCGCTTCTTGCTTGGGTTCCCTTTGGCCTCATCCAGATTTGCCTTTGCCTCAGTGAGTTGTTTACCCCTAGGCAAGGCCTTTTTATTATCTTCCTGAATTTGGAGTTTGATAATAAGTTCTTCAAAGGTCATTTCCTTTGTCTTGAGTTTTAAGTAACTCATTCCACGAATGAGGTAACTTTTCAATCAGCGATGCAACCAAAAACTACTCATTTGGTTTCATACCTTCCAAATCGAGGTGATGTAGAATCATTTGGAATTCCTGGACTTGGGACATCACTGTTTTACTATCCATCATTTGAAATTTCAGAAATTTCCCAACGATGAATTTCTTAGTACATGCATCTTGTGCGTTGTACTTCTTCCTCAGCTTTCCCCACAACTCTTTGGCGGTGCTTACGGTGCAAAACACCGTGTAGAGAGGGTCCGACAAGCGCTTCAATATATAGTTCTTACACATGAAATCGCATATGACTCCATGCATCAAGAACCATCTTCATGCCATTAATGACATGGATACCTAGGCCCCCTTCACCGTTTCGAGGCGAAGGGTCCATTTCATCTCTAGCTTGTGAAGGATCTTCTCGTTAGGAAATGAGCCATTGCCATAACATCGGATAGAATAGCATCTTTTGTTGCCATCTCTTGAAGTTGGAGCCTATGAACTTTTCAGGGCATTCATGGTGGAATCCAACTGGTGGAGGAACGACAACGTTCCCTTGAGCAGCAGTAAAGGCGTTGGATGAGCCTTGAGCAATCGGAAAGGCATTAGGTGTGCCTTGAGCAATGGGGAAGGTATAGGGGTTGCCTTGAGTAGCAACATCAGTAGAATCAGAAGTAATTTATTCTCTTCCAGTCATCTTTCTAGGTACTTATAACACAATTTTGTCTTAAAATTGTTGGGATACAATTGTTGTAGGGAAAGAGAAGTAAGAAACTATTACAATTGTAAGAAAGGATAAACTAAATATTACAATAAACTGTAAATCAAGAACTTAACAAACTGCTTATATGATTTGCTGAGTCGAGTGATGGCACTCTGTCTTTAAGACAAGATTGCCTCGTATATCTCCTTTTACGTTGTCGGGCAATAGTCTCCCAAGATACAACAACTTAACAATTGAGCAAAGAAAACTCAAGTGTTACTCTTGAAGAACTTTGAGTATAGTAACTTTGCTAAAGAAGAAGAAGATGAATTCATAAAATTCTGGAGTATTTTCTAAGTGTTGTGTAGTGTTCTTCAATTGAGCCAAATGCCTCAATTTATAGTGTAAATAAAGGACCCTCAACTAGATAACTAATGGCCTTCAATAGCCCCATGTAATGACACTTAATTGAGAGGTTACATTCAGCCAAATTATAGCTGAATTCATGTGCCAAGTAATCGAGAATCAATGCTCCAAAACCATCCCAAAGGTCAGAACTTTTCAACTTTCCGCCGCAGCATCCTGCCTCCGAAGCGCCGCGGCTCTGTGAATTAGCGTCTCGGCTCCAGTAACTGAAGACCCAATTAGCATCGCGGCGCTCCGGCCCTTCGCGGCTCCACGGCGATTTCTGACACATTTCATCTTACACTTCTTCCTTCATTTACCAACGTGGAATACTTTGTCATTTGGCCAATAACCGTCCATCATTCTATGTCTCAAACGTATTACATACGTACCAATATCTCTTTCACTAATGAAATTTGCGATACTTGGCACTACGTGTGCACGTGTGTGGAAACGACGTTTCCGACGTGCGGGGCCCCAATTTTTTAAGTCATAAATAATGGGATATACTTAATTCCACATTAGTAAATTTCCAACAAATGTTTAGCTACTCTACTGGTTCTTCCCTACCTTCAGTGTCCAAGAGATAGAGAGTTGGAGAATCTACTAGGATTGGAAATATAGTTGCTACTAGTTTTGCTGGTTCTACAGGGAAATGGGAGATATTAAACACGGACACCACACTAGCATGTAACTTGTTGGATATAATTGCAGTACGAAAAGTAAGTAAATATTCCAAGTGTTCGAAAGGATGAACAAAACAACCAATATTTAGAACTGCCGCAAGCTTGTTGAGTCTTGAATCTTGATAACCTGAAATCAAGAAACACTAAATCTGGATTGTTACAACTGTGGCTGAGTCGAGAGATGACTCTCTGTCTTTAAGACAAGATTGCCCTGTATATATGCTTTTACGTTTGCGGGCAATAGTCTCCCAAGATAAAAACAACAACTATTTAACACTACAAAAAAATAGGTTGATTCTGACGAAGAAAACAAACACGAAACGACTTGCTGATTTTGAGGAAAAAGGAAGGAAGAGTTTCTGTTTCAGTTGTGCTCACTTTTGGATTGATTTTCTCTTATTTTCGTCTTCTCTCTTTTACCTCAAATCTGTTTCAGAAGTTTATATAGTGTTTTTGGAGGTGAAAGGTGATTAAGAGAGGTGTAATCATGGGTATTCATGGCCAGAAACATTTTGTAGTAAGTACAAAACGTTTCAGAAGTTTAATGCCATAAACTGTTTGCTTTCTGGCTGCTTCCTGAAACTCTAGGGACCAAACTATAAATATTAAACAATTTGGGGTCCAAAAGAAAATGTCAGAAGAAGCCCAGAAGCCCACGACCCGTGACCCGTGACCCGAGACCCGAGCCCGGACGGGCGGGTGTGTGGGGCTAGCCTTGAACCCAAGCACACCTAAGTCCTCACTCCTTCAAATACATGGGTTACCCATTGGGGTCCCAAACCCTTATCCATTTTTTAGGCTTATAAAGAGAATAATTCTTTCTTTTCCCACCGATGTGGTAGATTTTTCCCACACCATAATTCCATGTCTCTAACACCTTATTTCGTGGACCAATATCTCTTTCATTTCTTAACGAAATTTGATGATCCTTGGCCCTACGGTCATCTACTAACTTAGTAGATTATGCACGTGTGAAAGACAAAGCCTCCAACATGCGGAACCCTAGTGTTTAAGTCATTAAATATGAGTGGACGCAACCTCCCCACCAAAGGCAAATTTCCAACAATCCCCTCTTGAAAGAGATTTTGGTGCACATACAAGGTGCCTACCCTTCAAAGAATCTTTCAAAAAAATATATTGCATCAGGAGAGGTAGCTTCTGCTTTGAACCTTCCCTAGTTGAATACCACCGGACTTACTTACTGCGCGGTGAACGTGATGTCTTGAACTGTCAGTGTTTAGTGTAAGCCAAGACAATGATACCAACACAATAACTCCCCTTATTCGTTTTCATTCTTATTGTTCTATCCGTTGTGGCCATGGACACACTTGGATTCTTAAGTGCGTTCATTTGAGGCGGCCTATCCTCGCACTTAAATAGGTGATCTCCTACAAGGTATCCTGCTATACCCCACTTCACAAGTGTTAGGAATCATTAAAAGTTTCCCCAACCTTAATCTCAACCATTTGAGGATCGTTAAAGATTTGGAAGCTTAACCTCTACCCACCATGCAGGTAGAACTTTAATGTCTATCGCGGGAACAACTTTGGATTCATGTTTCCTGACAGAAATCATTATCCGAAGTGCTCTTATTTCCACCAAAGCGCTCAACTAAACATTTTTACAGCTTAATTTTCCCATTAAACCAAATTCTTGGGATCTCCAGTCAGTATGGTTGGGTTACCACCACCGCAAAGGTTCGTATTGTTTGGGGTTTTAAGCTTATTCCCCTAGACATGCAGAATTCTTGATCTTCAGGTAGTCCCTTAGTTAAAGGGTCCGTTATATCCTTTGATTAGTAATCAAGAAAGTGCCACCCGTGATGATCAACTGCCATACGGTCTTATGTCTCCGACAGATATGTCCAGACACCGTCATTCGTGACCTTTCTGAAGCCAACCGACTAGCCACAGTGTCTAACTGTCGAAGGCAAGGGTTTCTCCCAATAAGGGACGTCCTCTAAGGAGTCGTGAAATTACTCAACTTCTTTCATGTTTTGTTTAAAGCGATAAACTCTGATTCCATCATGAATCGGCTGATGCATGTTTGCTTAGAGGATTTTCCGAGACCCACCTTACACATTTACTTGTGGCTTTGGTGTTCTTCATATATGATGTACAGTTTGCATCACTGTGTTCTCTCAGAACCGCTGGACATCTAGAATACCATAATCCATAGATAAGCGAATATTTCAGATATCGTCATAACCGACTTAACGCCTTCTATTGATCATTTATTAAAAACATGAGTGAACCTTAGTTCAACTGATCTGCTTTGTAGGCCGATACCAGGTCGGTTGTAGTGTGTACAATACATCCTTGTATATGGGTGCACCATGATTCCAATCAGTTCTATGATTCATATCCATTAGTCGCTTCAATGAGACTGTCAACTATCTCACAACTGAGTTTGGAGTTAGACCAGTCCGTTAGATGTCTTAGAAATCTCAATTCCTAAGATGTCATCTGTGATACATATGTCTTTCATATCGAGACTTTTGTTTCAATATGACTTCCACTTTCAGACTGTTGGTTTTTCAACTGTTGGCTTTCTAACTTCGTAGTCAATGTTTCGTTTTCGTATTCATTATTTCTATTTTATCTCGAAACTTCCAGGACCAAAATGTAAACATTTCGTGGACCAAAAAGAAAGTTCGGAAGAAGCCCAACAGTCAACAAACCGATTATGATCCTCCCCTTTCAACTCTCCTGTTAGGATGGTTGTTTCAACATCCATGTCACGCAAGACCGCAATGGCCCCGGATGTTAAGCTATTCACAAGGGAACACATGTACAAGTAGTCGAGGCCTTATACTCGTCAATAGATCCATCTACTTTGTACTCACCTTTTAGTATCCACTTTCACAACCCAAAAGTTCTTTTTTCCGGAGGAATGTCAACCATTACACAAGTATGGTTCTATATGATGTAATCTATTTCTCTCTCTGTAGCTTCTTTCCAAAGCAGCGCTTCTGGAGATGACAATTCTTTGTTAATTGTCCATGGTTCAGTCTCAACCATACACTCTAGAAGGCCTTGAACAAGTTTTTGTCCCCTATTTGCTCCTTTTCGGTTCAACATCTAGAATCCCTAAGTTCTGTAGATCTGGAATATTAAGTTTCGGATAGTCAGCAACTTTCGAGTCCTGTAGATACAAAACGTCTAGTTCCGGATAGTCAAGCACTCGCGGGTTCTTGTTAAGCTCGAGCAATTACTTTTTTTTCCTTCTCAAGAAAAGTTATCTTCAAAGAATTCAGCATTCTTTGACACCAAGATGCGATAAGCACTACTGTTATTTGCAGATCCAGTGGATATGTAATTTACAGTCTTAGGTCCACCTTGATCTGTTTCGGTATTCCAACCTCTACCAAGCCACCCCACAACACAACATTTGTATGTGGGATCCTTTCCATGTTTCACACGGAGGGTTATCCTTATGCGTAGTTCTGTTGAGAATCACATTAGTGGTAAGGATCGCCTTGCCCCATAAATTTTGGGCGTACAGCTTTCGTTTGGCCAACACCGTTAGACTGAGGTGAGTAAGGAGCAGTCGTTTGATAAACGATGCTTCACATTCTCCCCCTCTATCACTACGAATTCCTCAATTCGTAGGCTTAGTTGATTTTCAACTTCTTCTTTGTAACGCTTATCCGCTTCAATAGCTTCATCTTTTCTTTTCAACAAACATATGATGCAATACGTTGTACCATCATCAATGATGGTCATAAAGTACTTGTCTCCCCCGTCTATTTTCTATAAACTTCAAATCACCCATGTAGGTATGACTAAGTTCTAGAGGAGCGGTGCTTCTTTCGCTATTCCTTTGATGGAACTTCTCCCCCCCCCCCCCTCCTATTTTGTACAAACTTTAATTCACCCAAGTAGGTGTGACTAAGTTCTAGAGGAGCGATGTTTCTTTCGCTATTTCATTGACAGAATAGAAATGTGATTTTGCCTCTTCGCCTACCTCACATTCATTTTGAGGGTTTATGTCGACAGAAGGCAACAATCTCAACTTCGTTAGCTATTGAATGACTTTCTATTTAACGTGTCTTAATCTATGATGACATAGATGCACGGATTACAAATATATCATTCAATTTGGCTACGTACATACTATAACATTCTTAGTTATTACGTACCTATTGGACTAGTCTCAAGCCAGCTTGACCAACAACTTCCCTGAAAACAAGTTTGGAACATGTATCACCTCTTTTTAGAGTGATCTCATTCCCTGAAGTCCTTTTGAGGACAACATCTCCAACCCCTTCTACTTTAGAGGTGGTGTTGCTTCACATGAACAACCTATTGCTCGTGGTTAGGGCATAACCGGATTAGATGTGATCAGGATACTCTGGCCCACTCCAGTTGTTTTTGCAGACTGAGTGTCCAATTTCTTTTCTGCCTTTCTTTTGGCCTTCAGATCATTTAAGACCTGGAAACTCTGACCCACCTCACTAGGTGTCCATTACTTTTCTGCCTTTCTTTTGGCCTTCAGATCATTTAAGACCTGGAAACTCTGGCCCACCTCATTAGGTATCCATTACTTTTTTGTCTTTCTTTTGGCCTTCAGATCATTTAAGACCTGGAAACTCTGGCCTACTCCAGTCACCCGTAGGCTTTGTACGACTGAGTGTCCAATATCATCCTATCAAATGAATTCTGGTCCACTCCAGTCGCCCGTAGGCTTTGTACGACTGAGTGTCCAATATCATCCTCTCAAATGAACGATCTTCTGTCAAATAGTGTGATAGGTTCAACATCTTAAGATAAGCCATTATCTTTAGTCTTCTTCCCTTGAGATTGGTGCCTAGACAATTCTTGGTGCTCACTTAAGAGTGGTAACAGTTTTCGCACAGTCAGTGGATCTTTATCCTTCGTATGTGCGAACATACTTTACACACTTTTAATAATTACACTCAAAAGAACGGATCTTTTAAGTTTTGTTTACAATAGTCCAATCTTTAACCGGGAAGGAATGTGAGATTAAACTTCTGATTTTAAAGTGTAAGGAACATAATTTATTTCGGGAAAACATTTTCATATTCCTCCTTACGTTAAGCCCTTTTTAATCGTACATCATTTAATCTTATTTTTGATAAGGAAGAAAAATTACTTATCCCAACTTCGGATTCTCGGCCCACTTCAATCGCTCGTCGGACCGAGTGTTTGTTTCCTCCTTACCATAATTTGAATCATTTGTCCGGGACAGATATAGGCCCTCTCGCTACATGATAGAACAACATCTTCAACCTTCTCCTCTTGTCCCGCTTGACATCCTCATCCTCTCGTGGGCGCTTGTTCCCACCACTCTCGGGTGCGGTGACACCATGAACACCTTGACCTTCAATAGCATAATCAAAACTGTCTTCTACCAGAAAACCATAGCTATAACCAGATTTGGTCACACAACTGTTGACCGACATTTTTCGAACACTAATATAATCTTGTCTTAAAATTATTGGATATAATTGCGTACGGACGAATTAAATAAATATTACAAGTGTTCGAAATGATGAACAAAACAACCAATATTCAGAACTGTCGTAAGCTTGTTGAGTCTTGAATCTTGATAAACTGAAATCAAGAAACACTAAATCTGGATTGTTACAACTGTGGTTGAGTCGAGAGATGGCTCTCTGTGTTTAAGACAAGATTGCTCCGTATATATGCTTTTACGTTTGCGGGCAATAGTCTCCTAAGATAAAACAACAACTAATCCACACTACAAAGCAAATAGGTTGATTTTGACGAAGAAAACGAACACGAAATGACTTGCTGATTTAGAGGAAAATGAAGGAACATAAAACGCTTCAGAAGTTTAATGCCATAAATTATTGGCTTTCTAGTCGCTTCCTCGAAACTCGTGGACCAAACTCGTAAATATTAAACAAAGTTGGGGTCCAAAAGATAATGTCGAAGAAGCCCGTGGCCCGTGCGGTGGCGGCGCGCGTGTGGGGCTAGCCTCGAACCCAAGCACACCTAGGTCCTCACTCCTTCGTACACATGTGGTAGATTTGTCCCACACCATATTTCCATGTCTCAAACACCTTACTTCGTGGACCAATATCTCTTTCATTTCTTAACGAAATTTGATGATCCTTGGCCCGACGGTCATCTACTCAAGCTACTAGATTATGCATGTGTGAAGAGACAAAGCCTCCAACATGCGGAACCCTAGTGTTAAGTCATTAAATATGGGTGGACACAACCTCCCCACCAAAGACAAATTTCCAACATAATGTTGATATAGGGATGACAGCTTCAGTGGTGGAAAGTGACTTGGAGAAAGCTAGCACCTTTAATGCTGGGTGTCGTAAGGGGAGCTATTCAACCCCACTTCAGCTTGGCCAGCGTTGCCAAGTCAGTTGGAGAAAGCTGGCACTTCTAATGCTGGGGTGTCAAGTGAGTTGGAGAATTATGATATTTTTTCGCTTGGGCGACATAATTTTCTTGATTTGGGAGATTATGGAGCGGGAGATTTTGTTGGGAAGCTCCATTCAAGGAATGATCCATAAACATGATGAGCCGATGCCTAGTCTTATTTTATTTTCTTACAGAATAGGTCTCTTCAATTTTTTCATAGTTGTAAGAAAATATATTGATTTTTATGTTTTTCTGTTGCACTTCCAAAAAGCCTATGGTGATTTTGCTGTAATACCCAACATTTGTAATTGTTTGGCAGTTCAATTTGAATGTACCGGTGTCCTGACCGATGACTTTTACTGTAATAGAAAATTGAATAATTTTGTTCTAATGAATTTTCATGGTATTAAAAAAATCTAGTCTTAGACAATAAAGAAGTCAGTCAACCCTCTCTCTTTCAAGCCATATGCGGCACCTAAAAAATGACATCTGGACAAGAAAATAGTAAACCATAATAGACCCGAGCATAGTAATTCAGGCCCCAATCGAGGTCTCACTCATTCTTAATAATAAAGTTATGCTTGTGTTTGTTATCTTGTAGTTTCTTCTTGAATTCAATAATAAGAATGTTATGACGTCCTGGAAGCTTTGGTTGTTCAACAGGGCCAGGCTGATAAACATCCATGGACGGGCCAAGATCCTGAAAAAGGGTAGCTGATAAAAGGTGCTAAGATAAGACAGTCAAGACACTCTCATCTTCAAGCCTCGTCCAACAACTGATCCTAAACAGGATTTTCCACTGATAAATACCCGTGAAATACACGGAATATCAGTGTATATCACGGACAGAATGGTATATTTGGGCTGTTAAGACCCGTGATATACACGGTATATTCCTGTCGTGTATATCACGGTTTAATGGCCTAATTTTGGTTAGTTTAGTTATAATTAAAATAGAGTTGTACACTTATCATAATTATATAATTATTGTATAAGTAGAATAAGGTTTTGGGATTAGAATAGGAATAAGATTTTTCTATTATGAAAATTGTAAATTGTATATATACGCTTTCTTTAATAAAAATAATCAAGGGATTATTTCTTTCATGGTATCAGAAGTCTAGGTTAATTATTAAATCTCCCAAACCTCTCTTCTCGTGCATCAATTTTCGAGCACTTATTCTCGATTTCCGAGTATTTTCTCCCCAATTTTTTTCTAATCCCTACATCACGTCTTGCGTTGTTATGGCTAAGAACACGTTTCACCCTCGCTTTCTTATCGTTTCTAACATCAAGAACCATATTCCTATCATTCTTGAAATAGAAAATGTCCAATACGCGACATGGGCCGAACTGTTCAAAGTTCACGCACGCTCGCATCAAGTCCTCCATCACATTATCCCCGCGGCTCTTGCGGATACGGAGGTGCCCAAACCCGAGGATGATCCTAAGTTATGGACGACCCTTGATGCTACCGTTCTTCAGTGGATTTACTCCACTATCTCTACCGACCTGTTGCAAACGATTATCGAACCAGACGCTACGGCGATGGATGCTTGGAATAGAGTGCGTGATATATTCCAAGATAATCAAAATTCTCGTGTTATTACCCTTGAGCAGGAATTCTCCCACATCCATATGAAAGACTTCCCTAACGTTTCAGCATACTGCAAAAGGTTGAAAGAATTGGCGGACCAACTACGCAACGTTGGTGCGCCCGTTACGAACGATCGTCTTGTCCTTCAGATGGTTGTAGGCCTCTCTGAGGCATATAGTGGCGTCGGTACACTTCTTCGTCAAAGCAATCCTCTTCTGTAGTTTTATCAGGCCTGTTTCATGCTCAAGCTCGAAGAAGAAGGATTGGCTAAGAAAGCGGCCACTGAGGCCTCGTCCGTCGTCATGGTGACAACGACCGATTTTTCTCCATCCGTCTCCAACAATTCCGACCAAAACCGTAACAACGGTAGCGGTAAAAAGAGTCAGAATTGCAAGAATAATGGTAAAACCGTAGTGGAAACCGAGGTGGAAATAATGGGGATGGCAATGGGCTTTGGGGTAGTGGGCCGCAAGCCAACTGGCCACAACCATGGGGCCCATGGTCGTGGAACTGGCCAATGGGCCTGGGCCCAACAACCCCTATTACCCGTCTACTATTTTCCCGGGAAACTGGGCCCAAAATTCCAACAACAACAGGCCCAGTTTTTCGGGTCCACAGTGGTACCCGAGAGCAGGTTCTGGGCCGGGCCAGCAAGCAAGTGTGCTTGGGCCTCGCGTCCGCAGCTCACCATATAGCCGGGCCCACCCCTACCGACATTGAAGCCGCAATGCACACTCTTGGATTAAATCCCCTGGATGCAAACTGGTACATGGACACCGGAGCCACTACTCACATGACGTCCGACCAATGTAGTCTCTCGTCTTATTCCAATTTGAGCAGTAATCGTGGCATAATTGTTGGTAATGATAATTCTATTCCAATTCGTGGTTACGGTCATAAAACTTTGTCACCCCGATCCACCTCTTGTCTTGAAAAATGCCCTTCATTCCCCTAACTTAATTAAAATTTTGGTGTCTGTCCGTAAATTCACCACTGATATTTGGGTTTCTGTTGATTTGATCATTTTGGGTTTTCTGTGAAGGATTTCAAGACTGGGATTCCTCTCATGAGATGTGATAGTAGGGGAGATCTTTATCCTATCACGCCCACATTCGGTCTCTCGAGTCAAGCCTTGCCATCCACTTTTGCAGCTCTCGCTCCTTCCTTATGGCATGCACGTTTGGGTCACTTTGGGTCATCTACTGTTTCTGCCTTACATAAAAATAATTTCATTTCTTGTAAGGGTACGCGTAGTACTCCAATTTGTCAATCTTGTCCTCTGGAGAAACTTGTTAGATTACCGTTTGTAGACTCTATTTCTCGTACGTTAATGCCAATTTGATATTATTCATAGCGATTTATGTACATATCCTGTTTTAAGTTTTGTGGACCATCGTTATTATGTTCTATTTTTTTATGATTATTCTAATTTTTTGTGGACTTTTCCGTTTGGGAAAAAAATCTCAAGTTTTTTCCATTTTCTTAAAATTTCGACCATTCATCCGTACCTAATTCGAAAGAGAAATAAAAAATATTCAATGTGATAATGGCAAAGAATATGATAATGGGTTGTTTCGGGATTTTTGTTGTACTAATGGCATAGTTTTTCGTTTCTCCCGTCCTCATATGTCCTCACGTAATGGGAAAGCCGAACGCAAAATTCGTACCATTAATTATATTATCCAAACAAAGTATTGGTCCATGCTTTCGTACCCCTTTCCTTTTGGCATCATGCTCTACACAAATGGCTACTTATTTTCTTAACATACTTCCTACTAAAGGATTGGCAAATACGTCCTCTCTTCGAGTCCTCTATAATAAGACTCATTCGTATTCACATCTTAGGGTCTTTAGGTGCTTATGTTATCCGCTATTTCCGTCAACCACAATTAACAAACTTCAAGCCCAGTATACTTCTTGTGTCTCTTTGGGTTATCTATCTAATCATCGTGGTTACAAATATTTTGATTTATCGTCGAATAAAATTTTAATTAGTTGCCATGTTATTTTTTATGAAACCCAATTTCCGTTTGCTAAAGACAGTGGTCCCGGGCCTAGTTTGTATAATTTTTGAAATGACGATGTCTCCCCATATATTATCCACCATTTATCGAACCCGTTCCGCCCCAAAATCTGCCAATGGACCTCGCCCGCCGGTCCTCCAAGCACCATCACGCCTCCCGTCGTGTGCCCAAAGAATCGGCCGTCTATCCAGCCCGCCTCCGCCTCGGTTACTATTTTCGACGTCGGTCCCGGGGCCCGATTGGGTCGCCTTGCCCACCGCCCGCCGCCGCTTTGTCACATGTCCCAATATTTCCCAAAATCCACCTAGTTATCCCCCGAGTCACGCACCGGTCACTCGCAAATCAACATGGTATTTTTAAACCAAAAAGACATTTTAATTTAAATTCTAATGTTCTTAAATCCCTTCTACTATGTAACCCAAAGTTGTCCACCTTAAATACCCGAATTGGAAATTGTCTATGACCGACGAATATGATGCTCTTATTGCCAATAAGACGTGAGAGTTGGTACCCCGTCCTTCTAGTGTTAATATTATTCGGTCTATGTGGATTTTTACTCATAAGGATAATTCGACGATTCTTTTGCGAGGCATAAGGCTCGTCTTGTAGGTGATGGTAAGACTCGCAAGTTGGCGTGGATTGTGGTGAGACGTTTAGTCCGGTGGTCACATCGGCTACCATTCACACCGTTCTCGTCCGGCTCTTTCGAAGGCTTGGCTCATTCATCGCTTAGATGTGAATAATGCTTTCCTACATGGTGATCTTAAGGAGACCGTTTACATGCATCGCTCATTGGGCTTTTGTGACCTCAAATATCCTAAATTGTATATATACTATTTCTTTAATGAAAATAATCAAGGGATTATTTCTTTCACCCACAACCGGTGACACCTACAAATTGCCACCGAACTTACCCTCGTACTCATAAACCGTAGAATTGTATTAATCTCCTTGGGAGCCTTTCTTATTAATACAAATATATATAGGGTGTACAATCTGAAATCCTTATACAATAGGGATCTTATATCTACCATAATTACACAAGACTAAATATGTCTAAATATATTACAATTGTACACGTGCTAACACACCCCCGCGGTCGGAGCGGGAGGAGGTCGAACGCTAAGACCGGATCTCGAAGTCGAGGAAGAGCCGTCTAGGAAGGCTCTTTGTGAATATATCTCGCATACTAATATGAAGAAGGCACATGCAATACCTTGACATTACCGAGAGCAACCTTCTCACGAACAAAGTGGATGTTTATCTCAATGTGCTTGGTTCGCTGATGCTGAACCGGATTATGAGATAGATATATGGCGGATATGTTATCATAATAAACCAAATACGCCTTACCTAATGGACATTGAAGCTCCAAAAGAAGGTTTCGGAGCCAACGATTTCAAAGAACAACATTAGTAACGCCTATGTATTCTCGCTTTCGCACTCAAACGGGATAATGTGGGTTGTCTCTTCATAGACCAAGAAATAAGATTATCCCCTAAGAACACACAGTAGCCTGAGGTCGAGCGTCGTGTGTCCGAACGGCCTGCCTAATCAGCATTCGTATAGGATAACAACATGGTCGGTGCTAAGGGGTATAGATGCAAACCATAATCAAGTGTGCCCTTAACATATCGGATGATACGTTTAAGGCAAGAAAATGAGGCTCCCTGGGGCATGCATAAATAAGCATACCTACTGAACAACATAAGCAATATCAGGTCTGGTTAAAGTGAGGTACTGTAGTGCACCTGCAAGACTCTTGTAGAGAGTGGGATCTGATACTCGATCACTATCCAAAGCACTAAGCTTTGATTTAGAGTCGACTAGAGTAGACATGATCTTGCAATTTGCCATTTTAGCCATGTACACAATCTGCTTTGCATACTTACAAAGACACAAAAACATAGTATCTGCATATCTAGTCATTGAAATCCCCAAAAAATAGCTCAACTTCCCCAAGTCACCATAGCAAATTCTGTTTTAAGCAAGGCAATGATCTCATTTTTCAACAACTCAGATGAGGCAGTAAGCACAATATCATCCACATACAATAATAATTATGCAATGCTACTACCTCTATGAAAAATAAATAGAGATTTATCATACTTGCTGCATACAAACCCAATCCACATGATGTACTGTGCAAAGCGATCATACCACACTCGAGGGGCCTGTTTCAAACCATAAAGTGACTTACGGAGACGGCAGACATACTGAGGAGCTGCTGGATGAACAAAATCGGGCGGTTGGTGCATGTAAACATTTTCTTTTAAATCCCTAAAAATCCTTCCCAACCTAAAACCTAGTTTTGGCCGCCCACCTCTATCCGTTTCCGGTGCCAAATTGACCGTATACCACCGATATACAGCTGTCCAACCCTCAAATTTTACTAAAAACACTATATACCGCAGGAATACTGCTGATATGCAACCTCCTTTCTTTCCCTATCTCTCAACCAGGCTGTATGTATATAGCCTATACACGCTGATATACACTCTGTACACGGCTGATATACCCTCACCGCCACTATATATGATAGGATCCTAATTGGAAACCCTAAGAAACTCAAAACACAAAACAAATATAGACTTGAAATTAAAATTGCAAGGAAAGAAAGATAAGAGTGAGACACAATAATTAAAATCAAAGGCAACCAATGGTATATTAAACCCAAGACCTCCTTCAATTAAATTCAACAAAAGCACCTACACTATAGATGATTTCCACAAGTGAACATGTTCATGTGAGAAATCATGGAGTGTTCTCCAACAACAAAGATATTACACTCTAACTAAACATATCATTAATTAACACTAATTATATGTTTAAGTAGAATTCTAATGAAGGTATTAATTGTCATCAAAAAAACTCCCCTATCAAATGAAACTAAGGCAACTATTTATAGTTATGCCTATTACAACAACAACCAAAAAGTGGCATTTGCACAAATAACCCCACATGAGTTCTTCTTTAGCCACTTTGTGAAGTGACTCATTCTCTTGTATCTTCTTTTTTCCCCGAATATCCTCCCAAGCTATCATCCAAACATTATACACTCGTGAGATATTCTCTTAAAGCTCTTCCAACGCTCCTCTCGTCATGAACATGAATTGTAATTCTTAGAGCTCCCTTACTTGGCCACGAGTGAATGGTCTCGCTCCGATCATATCATCCTCCCCTTCTTGGAAAGGATTCGTCCTCGAATCTAAAGGTTCCCCTTGAGGGTGAGTCTTGGACTTGGCTTGCTTGCACTATAGGCATTGTCCACAAAACCTCTCAACGTCATGTCTCATCTTGGGCCAATAGAATTGCTCTTTGAGGATGTCAAGAGTTTTGGCAACTCCAAAGTGACCCATCATGCCTCCCCTACGTGCTTTCTTCATGAAAAATTTCCTCTATGAGCTTTTGGGAACACATATTAACTATTTTTTAATAAGAACCAATCAATTAATTGGAACCGATCAACCCTCTTTCCTTGGGCTAACTCTTCATAAACCATATTGAAATCGGGGTCATTGGAATAGAAATCCTTCAAACTTTCAAATCCCATCATTTTAGAAGTCATGGCATTCAACAACACAAATCTCCTAGACAAAGCATCCGCCACAACGTTCTCCTTTCCCCGCTTATAGGTGATCACATAAGGAAAGACTCAATAAATTCCACCCATTTTGCATGCCTCTTGTTGAGCTTAGATTGACCCTTTAAGTGTCTCAAGGATTCATGATCCGAACAGATCACAAACTCTTTATACCATAAATAGTATTGCCAATGAGCTAACACCCTCACTAGTGCATACAACCCTTTAACTTTTCACTAAAGTAGGCCAATGGCTTCCCTTCTTGCATCAAGACTCCACCAATGCCAATAGCCGAAGCGTCACATTCAATCTCAAATGTCTTCTCAAAATTTGGCAATTGCAATAATGGGGAAGTACTCAATTTCGCCTTCAACTCTTGAAATGCCTTCTCTTGCTCATCTCTCTCGTACAAAAGGTATATCTTTCTTGATCAATTCGGTTAAAGGAGCGGCAATGGTACTAAATCCCTTTACAAATCTCCTATAGAAATTTGCCAACCTATGGAAACTCCTTACATCGGTTGCATTTTTAGGAGTAGGCCAAGTTCTAATGGATTCGACCTTCTCTTCATCAACCTCCACGCCATTCACACTTACCACAAAACCCAAGAATATCACCTAGTCAACACAAAATGAGCACTTCTTAAGATTAGCATACAACCTCTCACACAACAAGACATCAAAAACTTGCCTCAAGTGGCACACATGATCCTTAATAGTCTTGTCTATGACAAACTTATTGATGAAAGGCTTCAACATATGGTTCATCAACCTCATGAAAGTGCTAGGTGCATTGGTGAAACCAAATGGCATGACAAGCCACTCATATTGCCCCAACTTGGTTTTGAAGGCCGTCTTCCACTCATCACCGGGGTGCATGCGAATTTGGTGGTATCCACTTCGAAGATTAATTTTAGAGAACACACTTGAGCCACATCGCTCATCCAACATATCATCAAGTCTCAGGATAGGATGTCGATACTTCACCGTTATTTTGGTAATGGGTTTACAATCGATACACATCCTCCAAGTGTCATCGTTCTTGGGAACAAGTATCACGGGCATGGCACATGGGCTAAGACTCTCATTCACTATCCCTTTGTCAAGTAGCTCTTCAACTTGCCTTTGCAATTCTTTAGTTTCTTCCGGATTGCTCATATATGTCGGTTTGTTGGGGATTTAGGAACCCAATACAAAATCGATTTGATGTTCAATACCCCTCAATGGAGGCAATTCTTTAGGCATCTCCTCCGGAAATAAGCCATCATATTCCTGTAAAAGTGAAGAAACAATACTAGGCAAAGTGTTAGTATCTTGGTTAGTATGTAACAAGAGATCTTTGTTGACAAGGCACACCATAAAATGCCCCTCATCAACTCCTTTCAAACAATTGTTTGGTTGGCAAGTGTACACATCTTAACTTTCCCCTTTGTTACCCCTTTGTCCCTCTTGGCTAAGTAAAGACTCTTTCTCAATCTCCTCATTTTGACCCCTTCTCCCGAAGCTCTTTCATGATTTTATAGTCCTCACTCACTTGGTAGGGTATCAATGGGGTGAGAATATGTTTTCTTCCCTCAAAGAGAAAGGAATACTTATTAGATCTCCCACTATGTTGCATATCCCTATCAAATGGCCATGGCCTTCCGAGCAACATATGACAAGCTTGCATTGGCACTACATCACATAGGACTTTATCTTGGTACCTGACAATGCTAAATTTCACTACAACCCGCTTGGTGACCCTCACTTCTCCACAATTATTAAACTATTGAAGCTTGTACGTGCTAGGATGTTTCCTTGTAGGAACTTCATATGGTCAACCAATGTTGTGCTCACCACATTTGTGCAACTACCGCCATCAATGATCAAGGAGCACACCATATCAAGGATTTGCATCGAGTATGGAATAGGTTTTCCCGTTGATCAAGTTTCTCCCTATTCATTGCACCTATGATCCTTCACAACACACATGCCAAATCAATATTCTCCTCTAGGTGTCGCTCATCATCTTCCTCTTCAAATCCTCCCTCATGCTCACCTTTAGTTTCACCATCACCACCTTCATCCTCTTCATCGGTTCGATAACCATCAAACATGGCCACAATTGATCTCCTATTAGGATATTCACTTGCAATGTGGCCTCTACCTTGGCATTTAAAACATTGAATGGTAGAAGGATGAGAAAAGTTAGTTTTAGAATTGTTACCTCCTTTAGCCTTGTCTTCGCTCTTAGATTTGTAGTCGAACTTGGCTTGGAGAGTTGAAGTAGTGGTCTTGGGCTTCTCACAGTTATATTTGCCTTTGCTTCATGATGAGGATGAGATATTCTTATCCTTGTAAGATTTCTCCGCTTTCAATTCCATTTCAACCTTAGTTGTGTCATGAAATGTTTCTTCAAGACTGGTATAGGATTGAAGCCTCATAGGTTTGGAGATTTCATGATTCAAATTGACCACAAATCGGGTCACCGTGTAGTTCAAGTGCTCTTCAATTTTGGATTTCAATCTTAAGTTCTCAAACTCATCGATGTACTCTTCTACACTCTTACTACATTATCTTAACATGTACACCCTCTTAAGAACGCCTTGATAATAGTCGGGTGTCACATACCTTGCTTCCATGAGCTCAATCAACTCTTGCCAAGTTGGAATATCAAATAGGTACCGTTAAGCTCATTCACACCTCTTGGATTCCCACCAAGTGAATGCATATCCCTCAAATTAATTGAGGGCATACTTCGCCTTCAAAGCATCCGATATGTTGTTGGTGAGGAATATCCGCTCGCTTTGTAACCTCCATTCCAAGAATTCTTCCGGATCACTACCTCCCTTGAACTTTGGAAGTTCCACTTTAATGGTATTGTAATTGTGATCTTGGACTCCCTATCTTCATAGCCCCGCCATCTTGCTCGGTCATCATGACATTTCCATCTACCCCTCTCTTCTTGAACATAGGGCCTACCAATACCTCCCCGTCTCCCTCATCCCCTATGGGCATCATTCTCATGTCTCCCTATGTATCTTGGCTCCTCCCACCATCTCTCCCTATCAACCTTCTCAACGCCTTCGTCAAATAGGAGGTTTTGAAAATGCATTTGTGGCTCCGGGTGGAAATCTTGTGGTGGCGCATGCATTGGGGTGTGGGGAATATTTTGTGGAGTGACTATTGGGGTTATGTGGGATATTGGTTCCTCTTGTGGTGGCCTATATAAATATGGATGTGTTTGAGGATTGGTTCGTCTCATAGGACCTCGGGTGGTGGTGTTTGGGATAGTAGGTGGGGGATATATGGAGAAGGTGCGGAATGAGTTTGGGGATGGAGAAACTCTTGTACTTACCTCGAGGTAAGAGTAGGTGACGTGTTAGGACCCTTACTTGATTCTAAGTCAACGTTCGACTGGGGAGTGCCCACTCGACTAGCATTTTCAACATTCACCAACCTATTTCCCACACTACCCATTCGTTCTGTCATCCCTCATAACAACGTACTCAACCTATTCAATTCATGAAGTATATGGGACATCGGATCCTCTCCATTATGAGAATGGCTTTCGGAATTCGTCATTGTACCTACAAAACTCAACAAACAAGTTAGAGCAAGAGTTCCTCATGTCACTCGTGTTTTCGCTCAAGTCTCACTTCACTCTAGTGTTCTTCCAATGTTGGTGAAGAACCAATCAATCTCACACGTATGCTAAGTCTTGTGGAAGAATGGATTCTTGTTAGATAGAAAGACGTACGACTCAAATCTAATGGACGGAACCAATGAGGTTTCAACGAAAATAGAGAAAGAAAAAAAGTACAAATGAAATTGGCACGAAATGAAAGCTCGGACTCAAGAACTAGTTAACAATCAAGTAAGAACAATTACTAATTGTTAACTAGCTTATAAAATTAAAGAAATGAGAAGGAAAGAAGAAAAATAGAATTTCAACACTTAGAAAAAATTTGAAAATTTTGGGAAAAGTGATGAAATTCAAGAATTAATTAGCAAACAAGTATGTTTCATTACTTGTTTTTAATTAATTAAAGTATTAAAAATAGGATAAGAAATCAAATCTGAAAAAAATTGGGCAAAACAGGGTAAAAATGCCCAAAACATGGCTGATAACATAGCGAAAACAGCCTCTGAAGTTGGCTGTCACGCGCCCTGCAGGCGCGATTGGGCTTGCCCTGAAGGCGCGTGGCTGACGTGTCAGCTGCGTGGCTGCTGATGTGGATTATTATTTTTTTGAATATCATATTTTTGAACTGATTTTCTCTTCTTCTTTTTTCTTTGGGCACACAAACACTTTTCAACCTTTGACTTGAAGACTTTCGGATCAAACACACCTCTTTTGGGTTTTCTTCTCTATGAAGATTTGAAGTTCTTCAAGAACACCAAATTTCCAAACACCTTCAAATCAACTCCAAATTGAACCAAATTTTAATTCTAAGCTCCTCTTGATTGGTAGAACAAAGCCCAATAACTCTTGAAGCCAAAATCACCTTCTTCCCCAAAACCCATCTTCAAGTTTCAAACATTCAAGGTCCTTCAATGGTAGAATCTTCAATACAACTTAAATGCCATGAAATTTGAAAGCTAAGGGTTTTTTTATATCAAGGAACTCAAATTTGGCCTCAAATCCACCAAAATAACAACAAATTTTCGGGGTTTTTTTTTGGGATTTCGAATTTTGATTTTTTTTTGATTTTGTAATAACAATAACCAAGACTAGATTTGTAGGAACAAATCTAGAACCTAAGCTCTTGATACCAAATGATAGGATCCTAACTGAAAACCCTAAGAAACTCAAAACACAAAACAAGAATAGACTTGAAATTAAAATTGCAAGGAAACAAAGATAAGAGTGAGACACAATAATTGAAATCAAAGGCAACCAAGGATATATTAAACCCAAGACTTCCTTTTATTAAATTCAACTAAAGCACTTACACTATAGATGATTTTCACAAGTGAACATGTTCATGTGAGAAATCATGGAAGTGTTTTCCAACAACAAAGAAATTACATTTTAACTAAGCATATCACTAATTAACACTAATTATATGCCTAAGTAGAATTCTAATGAAGGTATTAATTGTCATAAGAAAAACTCCCCTATCAAATAAAACTATGGCAACTATTTATAGTTATGCCTCTTAGAACAAAGGCCCAAAAATGGCCTTTGCACAAATAACCCCACATGGGTTCTTCTTTAGCCATTTTGTGAAGTGACTCCATCTCTTGTATCTTCTTCTTCTTGAATATCCTCCCAAGCTATCATCCAAACATTATACACTCATGAGATATTCTCTTAAAGCTCTTCCAACGCTTCTCTCGTCATGAATGTGGATTGTAATTCTTGGATCTCCTTGCTTGGCCACGAGTGAATGGTCTTGAGCTCGCTCGGGTCATATCAATATACCACTTCATACAACCTCCCTAAGCCGTTATACACCCTATATACGGTACGTTTCTAGCCATATACACATCGTCTATGTCCCGAGCCCCTCCCCGAATTTTTTTCCCACTCTCCGGCAACCTTCATTGCCGAAAACAGCATCGGAAGCAACAGTAACCAGCCGTGCAAGAATGACTTATGGGACTAGCCTGCGAACTGGGCCTCCGATTAGCCCAAGAAATAGCCAAAAATCGCCCAAAGAACGCGGCGGCCTCTAACCATAGCCCAACAATTGTGACCCAGTTTCATATAGACAAGCCATCCGCACCATACAGCTCGATGGGCCATAGTTACACGGCCCACTGCCCTGCTACTCAAAATTAGCCTAACAGTTTGGAAAATCTGCAGACAAGGAAACTATATCTAGCCCAATATTTTGGGGCCCAATAGTCCACTCCGAGAATTTCCCAATCCAATTTAGGTCAGGCTTTCAGCACATTGACTCCTCGGAAGCCCGATATTGCGTGGTATATGGATACGGGCACAACGTCTCATCTCACCAACAATTCTGATAATCTTACTCAAATGCGAAATTTAAATACTCCCAGTCTATTATGGTCGGTAATGGCCATCACATTCCCATTCAAGGATTTGGTCACACCCTTACCCCACCACCGCATCCCCACTTCTCTCTTAAAAATGCCTTTTATGCTCCAAACATCATCAAACATCTAATTTATGTTAGAAAGTTTGCCACCGATAATTCTGTCTCAATTAATTTTGACCCGTTTGGATAATCTGTAATGGACCTCCGTACCGAGAAACTCCTTACGAGATGCAATAGTGAGGGAAATCTATATCCTTTCCTACCCACATCCACTGCTAGTGTCACTCCTCCTACTGTTTTAACTATCATATCTCCTTCTACGTGGCATAGTAGACTTGGTCATCCGGGTTCTC
Source organism: Anisodus tanguticus (assembly GCA_034509755.1). NCBI lineage: Eukaryota > Viridiplantae > Streptophyta > Magnoliopsida > Solanales > Solanaceae > Anisodus > Anisodus tanguticus. Next base: position 20,822,383 of record CM067551.1, read on the forward strand.
ACATTTTTTATTCTCTTAGAAATCGAAATTTAATACAATGTAACAAAGGGAACCTTTCTCATAGTTGCTCCTCTTGTCAGTTAGGAAAACACTTTAGACTACCATTTACGACGTCTATGAGCACTACTTTCTCTCCCTTTGATATTATTTACGTTGATTTATGGACACCTCCCATAACTAGCAACTTAGGCCACAAATATTATGTGGTAGTTTTGGATGATTTCTCTCACTTTCTTTGGGTCTATCCACTCAAACTCAAATCTCAAGTGTTCTCCAAATTTGTTGAGTTTCGTACACTAGTTAAAACACAATTTGAAAAAGATATAAAATCATTTCAATGTGATAATGGTTGAGAGTTTAATAATTTTCTATTTCATACATTTTTGTACGGCTAATGGCATGATCCTTCGTTTCTCGTGCCCTCACACCTCCCCTCAAAATGGAAAAGCTGAAAGAATTCTCCGAACCATTAATAATATGATTCGTACCTTCCTTTTCCATGCGTCTCACCCTTCTACTTCTTAGGTATATGCACTAAAAATGGTAGAACACGTTCTCAATATTTTACCTACCCGTGCGATTCAAAATAGGAACCCATTGAAATTCTCTACCGTCGGATCCATACCTATGACCATTTTAGAATTTTCGGTTGTCTGTGTTACCCTAATCTGACATCCACGCCCCCCCCCCCCCCCACAAATTGGCACCCAAATCTACTCTGTGCACCTTCCTAGGTTTCCATCAAACCATAGGGGGTACTTGTGCTATGGGCTCTCCACCGACAAAATCATAATTTCTCATCACGTCACCTTTGTTGAGTATGTTTTCCCATTTGACAACATTAAAAAATTCTGAATCACTGATTACTATTTTCTCGAAGATTCGGACCCATCACCGCTTGTCCAACAAGTATTACGTCAAGTGGCCACTGTTTCGGCGGCGGCGGACGGACCAAACCGCCACCACCGTAGTCCAATCACGGATCTTCCCTCCTCTTCCTTTTGAGTCCGACACCACCAAAAATCGCACCTATGCATCTCTATCACCTTCACATTCCCTGCCCCGATCTCTATCAGTACCGTCACCGGCCATGAACCCCGTCGTTGTATCAACCCCGCAACCCCAACCCCACACAGCATCCACACTACCCACCGGAATCCCTAGCCATACCGACACCACAACACCACCATCCAAACCAACCCGCCTCTCACCCCGTTGAGTCTATTTTTAGTATTATTTTAGAGTATATTTTAGGAAGTCTTTTGTAGTCTTTTAGTTGTTTTGTGCGTATATTATACGTGTTTTTTCTTTGTTTTCGCTTAAGCAATTCATGATGGATGAGGCAGAAATTAAAAGAAAATAGGCAGCTACTGAGGATAAAAATGGCTACCTAGGCAGAAGAAGTGGTTTAGAGAAGTGTTGAAAAATTGAAAGATGAAGAGTCGCGGCGCTGAAGGGCTCTCGGCAGTGGCCCATTTCGGACAGATTGAGCACAACACAATATTGTATATATGGTATATATATTTGTAGTATATTGTAGTGTAAAGGTTACCTTAATTAGTGTTATACACTTACCATAATTGTATAGTTAGAATTATGGTAGAATAAGGTTTTAGAAATAGAATAGGAATAGGATTCTCCTATTATGGAAATATGTAACTTGTATATATAGCCTTTCAATTAATGAAAATAATCAAGGGGGTTATTTCTTTCAAAATCATTATGTTTTCCTATGTTCACTGTTTATGAAAATGTTAATAATCAAGTACCTAATGAAAAGTTCAAATGTCATATGAGCAGCGTCAGATGAAAATTTCGTCAATATCCGTCTAGAAAATAATATAGTTTTGAGTTCGAGCTGAGATCATATGTTTCTGGAATTCTTTAAACAAAAAAAATTATATAATGTATGTGACAGTTTAGACTGAGTAAACGTTGAATAATCAATCAACCATGTAGTAGTTATTACTTTGACTTAGAGCAACATAAATACATATTGTTCTAGAAGCACATTAGTTTAGCTTCGCAATATGTCGACATTTTCTTTTTTTTGCAATATGTTAACTCTGGATAGTCCATAATTTACTGGATTTTGCATTTTCTGGAGAAGTTCCACGTCTAATTGATTCTGTCAGTTCAAAGCTACGTTGGCATGTTTGTATCTAAACTAACAGCAAATTAATGCTAACTAATAACTAGCTAGTGATTCTAGAAAACCTTGATTCGTAAACAATTCCAAAAAACCATTTCGACAAATGAAAAAGAAAAATATTTTGTAGAAGTCAAATAATGTATGAACAAATATATTATGATTTACGGTCACTGGTGGAGTGGAGCCACATCCAATGAAAGGGGTTCAACTAATCAATTCCTTTTATCAAGAAATTACACTGTTCAAATATGAAAAATAATAACTTTTTGGTTTGTATATGTATAATTTTTTAATCCATTTGACATAAGGAAAGGTTTCATTGTAGTGGGAAGTGGTTCAAAACTTGTTTTAGACTTTAGGTTTGATCCCTGTCAGAAATTGTTTTTTGTTGACAAATGTGAATATTACCATTAACAAATAAAAAAAAATTACAACCTAAAGAGCACCTAAAACTATAACCACCTTCCAGGAAGGGTGTTGTAATCTCCTAGGCCCCAAACAGAAAACCAAAAAACATAGCACTAATTACAAAATCTACATATCAAGTATTGGCTTCTCACTACTCTCCTTGATCTATGTAGTATAGCTAGTCTATCTCTCATCATTTTCTTTATCTGACTAATAACAAAACTGCTATTACATTGATATCTTTGAAAAAAATTCTAATCCTAGCCTGTTATGCATGGTAAACCATAGCCCCAAAAACTGCAGCTAGCAACTTCTTCTTCAATTTGCTCCAGTGCTGCACATCCATTTGTCTGAATTGAAAACATGTCCAAGTTAACAACCCCTGTCTCACCTTTGTTACCCCAATAACATTTGACGGCAGTTGTTATTGTAGCATTTTATGAATTTCCTTCTAAAAATCTTCGACTCCATCATTGTTTACAATGAAGTTTAAGGTTTATTATTAATCATGAAATAAATGGTACAAACTAAACTAATTATTGTAAAATAACGACGGTCAACCAGCACACAATCACACATATAACAAATAGAGAAGAAAAAATAACAAAAAAATATCTAACAAGGTGTCGCCAATCTGACCGGCCTCCTTGAGGAAAAAGCAGAATGCTTTCAGCTATATAGTAGTATCAAAGAGAATAACAACGACAACAACAACAAATCCAATGTGATCTCATAAGTGAAGTCTGGGGAGGGTAGGATGTACGCAGACCTTACCCTACCTTTGTGACGTAGGTAGATTGTTTCCGATAGATTATCGGCTCAAAAGAAAAATAACTGACGCATGCTTATAAGAGAAGAGACGACAAAATAGCAGATACAAAATAAATACGCAATAGATAGTAATAGTATCAAAAAGAAGAAACTAATAATACATGAAATTAATCTCCATTAGAATCCCCCTTTAAATAACCCAATTATTTCCCAAATCTACAGGCCGGTCAATGTACCTTAATAATAGACGAAAATGTAATAGAATTTCTAATTCTGATCGTGCTAACTTTGTTTGAAAATAATTAATGAGAATGCACGCATTGACATTAATCGCGTTCAAGAAATACAGTCATAAACAATCCCAATCTATTAAATAGTCTGTTCACCGATAAACCAACTCTCATTTCAACTAGGCTCCTGAAATTAATAGTAATTATTAACGTGTTTCTATATGTTTAGAATCCTAATTCTATCCCACCACCATAATTAGAATATATCCTATATATATTTTGTATTAATGAGAAAGTCTCCCTAAGGGAGATTAATACTATTCTACATGGTATCAAGAGCCAAAATCCTACCCTAGAACAAAATTTGGTTTCGAGCGGCCGCCGCCCACCACCACCACAACTGCCTCCCTCGGCCACTGCCTCTCTCGGCCACTGCCCATATTTTGTTCTTCCTTTTAATTCTTTCTTCCATTCTATCCCACTTAAATGGATATCTTGACTACTCCCACCTCTTTCGATGCTTCCGCTTTCAACCCAGTCAAACTCCTCCCACAACCCTCTCATCACCGTCTTTCCATCCGGCTCTCGCCGTCACCCACATCAAGAACTTCATCCCGTTGATTCTTGATCAGGAAGATGGCCAATACTGGTCATGGGTGGAACATTTCCGAATTCATGCATGTGTCTATCATGTGCTTGACCATATTGACGACTTTGTCCCCCGTCCTCCTGATATGGATGACACAACATGGTGTCGCCTTGATGATGTGGTCAAACAGTGGATATATGGCACTATATCCAAGGATTTACTCCTCACCATCATGAAAACAGGTTCCTCCGCCCGTGACCTATGGACACGGCTAGAAGAAATATTTCACGACAACAAGAACACCCATGCAGTGTACTTGGAAGAACAATTTAACACCACCCGTCTTGAAATATTTTCTAATATGTCAGAATATTGCAAGCAGTTGAAACTGGTGGCAGACCAATTGTCCAACGTTGGTACGCCCGTGTCCGAGACAAAGATGGTGTTGCAACAGATTGCAGGACTCCCAAAAGGTGAAAATGACACCCTAGCCATGATGATTCAGCAGGCTGACCCTCTTCCTAGTTTCAACAAAGCCCGCTCGCAATTATTATTGGAAGAAACCCGTCATGCAAAGCAAAATGAGCACAACTAGAAGGCGTTAGCGGTTGAAATGTCTACACAAAATCACGCTGCCGCCGGCCAGCAGCCTCGGCCAGACAATAGCCAGCCGTGGAAGAATTGCGGCGGCAGGGGTGGCAGGGGGCGGGGCAGTGGGCGAGGCGGTAAGGGCCGCGGTAAAGGAAAGAGCCAGCAACCGCAACAGCCCAATCTGTTTCCTTCATGGACCGGCCCAATGCCCAAGACCCGACCCAGCAAGGGCTTCAATCCCATGTTACCCTTCACCTACTATCCGGCTTCAGCAAGAAGAAGGGTACCGGGCCCACTCCGTACTCTTGACCAACCCAATATCGCAACACCATGCCCATGTCGCACATGCCCGGCCCCGCAAAGCACCCATAACTCATATGCCCACTTATTTGGGCCGACATTCAAAGCATGAATTTGCAAGCAGGCCGATGAAAATTGGTACATGGACTCCGAGCCTCATCTCACCTCACCCGGTCCGCAGGTAATCTTTCCAAATTATTTCGTTTAAAGTCTCATTAATTTATTACAGTTGGAAACGGTCACCGCATTCCAATTCAGGGTTATGGTCACACCCACACTCCGACACGTCACCCACCCTTCTCCCTAAATAACTTCCTCTATGCACCAAACATCATCAAAAATTTAATCTCCATTAGGAAATTTACTCGTCATAATTCTGTGTCTGTTGATTTTGACCCATTTGGTTTTACTGTGAAGGATCTACGTACGGAGACCCCTCTTATGAGATGCAATAGCACAGGGGACCTATATTCGTTCATACCATCATCGGCTGCCAGTTCTCATTCACACTCCGTCCTAGCTGCCATGTCTCCGTCAATCTGGCACAATAGGCTTGGACACCCAGGAGCCCTTGTTTTTAATTTCCTTAGAAGCAATAATTTTATTCATTGTAATGGGAAACTTGCCCAAAACTGCAATTCTTGTCAATTAGACAAACATGTTCGTCTTCCTTTTAATTCATCTGTTAGCATTACATTTGCTCTGTTTGATATTGTTCATGCCGATTTGTGGATGTCCCCCATTACTAGCTCCCCGGGTCATAAATATTATCTCGTACTATTGGATGACTACTCCCACTTTATTTGGATTTACCCACTAAAATTCAAGTCCGAAGTCTTTGCCAAATTTTTAGAATTTTGCACCCTTATCAAAACGCAATTTGAACGAGCCATAAAATCTTTCCAACGTGACAATGGTCGTGAATTTAACAATTCTCGTGTTTCAAATATTTTGCAAAAATAATGGCATAATCTTTCATTTTTCATGTCCTCACACGTCCCCTCGAAATGGTAAAGCCGAGCGTATCATCCGTACAATTAATAACATGGCCCGCACTTTCCTCGTTTCATGTCTCTCTCTCTCTCTCCTCTTTTTTGGTATACGCAATCAAAATGGTAGAATACATCCTTAATATTTTACCCGAGTACCCCGTATAACATAACTCCAACTCGAAATCTTACACCGTCGGATTCCCTCTTATCATCACCTTCGGATATTCGGTTGCCTATGTTATCCTAATCTCACTTCTACCGCACCTCACAAATTAGCCCCCGCACCATTCTCGTGTGTCTTCTTAGGATTTCCATCGAACTATAGAGGTTATCTGTGCTATGACTTGACCACTCGTCAAATTCACGTATCTCGTCACGTCACCTTTGATGAGACCACATTCCCATTTTCGAATATCCAAAAGTTTCAGAAACCGGATTACAATTTTTTAAACGAGTCGACATGTCTCCCGTCATTCTTAGGGAACTATGTCCGCCAAACACCACCACCCAAATACCTATTCCAAACACCACCGGTCGGTCCCGATCACCCACCGCCACATACCAGAACTACCCGTCGATGTCACTGCCACTTGTGCCAGCTCCATCACCGACTTCGCCGATTGTCACCACCTCCTGCAATCAGCCATCCATTTCCACCAGTCCACCGGTCGTCGTCCCTGCCCATGTACCGTCACTACGCCTCTCCCATTATGCCACCATCGACGCATCCACCGGTAACCGCCAACCAACTCCAATACCGGACTCACTCCACCACCGACATTGTACCACACTGTAATGTAAACCACCACTCCTAGTACACCGACAACAATACCTACAACCACAATCGCCCCACCCCATTCGATGCCCAACCTATCACCCGTCATTGGTCCTACCCTACCCAAGCTTCACTGATACAAATTGACCCACCCCCCGCAAACCCAAAGACCCTCACACCGTATGGAAACCCGTGCCCACCACGGGATTTTCAAACCCAAAGTCCAATTTAACTTGTCCGCCCAAACAATTTCCCATATTCCCAAAAGCCCAAAATTAGCCAAACTGGACCCAAATTGGAATGCGGCCATGTGTGAGGAGTTCAATGTTTTAACGAAACAACATATGTGGGACTTGGTTCCTAGACCAGAGGGGTGAATGTGATCTGGTGCATGTGGATTTTTCTTCACAAATTCAGGGATAATGGAGACTTAGAGAGATATAAGGCCAGACTTATGGCTAATGGCACTAATCAGCAAATAGATATTGATTGTGGTGAGACATTTAGTCCGGTGGTCAAATCGGCCACGATCCGCACAGTTCTGAGTATTATTATGGGTAAGCATTGGCCCATTCATCAGCTGGATGTGAAGAATGCCTTTCTACACGGAGATCTGAAAGAAACCATCTATATGCATCAACCACAGGGATTTGTCCACCTCGCTGCTCCTCAGTATGTCTGTCGCCTTCGCAAGTTACTATATGGGTTGAAACAGGACCCTCGAGTGTGGTATGATCGCTTTGCCCAGTATATTATGCGGATTGGGTTCATCTACAACAAGTGCGATAATTTTCTTTTTATTTTCCATCAAGGTAGTAGCATTGCTTATTTGTTGTTATATGTGGATGATATTGTGCTCACTGTCTCTTCTGATGTGTTAAAGTCTGAGATTATTGCACTCCTTAAAAACTGAATTTGCTATGACTGACTTGAGGAAGTTGAGCTATTTTTTGGGCATATCGGTGACTCGATCTCGCGATTCTATGTTCCCGTGTCGGCGCAAGTATGCAGAGAGATAGTGTACATGTCTAAAATGGAAAACTGCAAAATCATGTCCACTCCGGTTGATTCTAAATCAAAGCTTAGTGCTGATGATGGTAACCCAGTGTCCGATCCCATTATTTACAGAAGTCTTGCAGGCGCACTCCAGTATCTTACCTTCATCAGGCCTGACATCGCTTATGTTGTTCAGCAGGTATGCTTATTTATCCATGCCCCCGTGGAGCCTCATTACACTCGCTTTCTTAAACGTATCATTCGATATGTTAAGGGCACCATTGATTATGGATTACATCTATACCCCTCAAAGACCACCAAATTATTAGCCTACACAGATGCTGATTGGGTAGGCTGTCCGGACACACGCCGTTCCACCTCAGGCTACTGCGTATTTTTAGAGGATACTCTCATTTCATGATCTGCCAAGAGGCAAGCCACATTATCTCGTTCGACTGCAGAAGCAGAGTATAGAGGAGTTGCAAATGTTGTTGCTGAGACATGCTGGCTCTGAAACCTTCTTTTGGAGCTTCACTGCCTCATAATTCGGTTCAACATCAGCGGACCAAGCATATTGAGATGGATATACACTTTGTTCGTGAGAAGGTTGCTATCGGTCATGTTAAGGTGTTGCATGTGCCTTCCTCATATCAATATGCGAATATCTTCACGAATCCTCGACAGTTGTTCCTCGACTTCAGATCCAGTCTCAGCGTCCGACCTCCTCCCGCTTAGACTGAAGGGGTGTATTAGCGTGTTCCTATATGTTTAGAATCCTAATTCTATCCCACCACCATAATTAGAATATATCCTATATATATTTTGTATAGAATTATAGTAAGTAGAGGATTCACTATTGTACTACGATTCTACATACCCGCTTAGGCGGGTATATTCCTAAATCCACACCCGCTCCACCACCCAAGTGGATATCCATCACCCGCCAATACCCGCCTGTACCCGCCTGGCATATTTTGTATACAATTCATTTGTGATCAATTAGTGATCAACATGATCCCAAAAATTCAAATTCCAAAAATTATGAGTCAAGAATCAATATTGTCACGGTCTCATTTCCTTTGGGAGAGAGGGAGGAGAATTCCGGATTTTTTCACCATCAGAATTTCCCATTTTTTTCACCTCTTCCCCTTGCACATCAAAGAATCAAGAAAATAAAATTTCCAAGAAAATCCAAAAATTATCCACCCAAATAGCTATATATTACAAATGTAGACAAAACCCAGATATTATTTCAGCTATATAAGCTAAAGTTTTTCAACTTTTTCAATTGAACTCCACAAACCCAATAGGTAAAACTTAACAAATGCACAAAAATTGACCTCACCAAGACAACCCCAAAGCGCCAAGCAAAGACAATAATATTTTCCAATATCTCCCGATCAGCATCTCCTTTAAAGAAAAAGGCAGAGACGTCGAGGTGGTTTCTGAAAAAAGTTTGTGATTTTTTCTTTAAAGAAAAAGGCAGAGACGTGGAGAATGAGAGAGGAACGAGAGAGAGGGAGGCGTGAAGGACTGAAGAGGCGTAGGTTTTTGTGTTTTGTCGGAGAATGAGAGACTTGTCATGACTTATGGGCTGAAGGCACGACTTATGGGCTGCTAATATTTTGGGCTTGAGGCGGGTATAAGGCGGGCGGGTAGGCGGGTATGACTGCAAATCCACCACCTACCCGTGACGGGTACATTTTCAATACTCATACCCGCCTACTACCCGCCAAAGTTATACCCATACCCGCCCCAACTAAGGCGAATACAGTGCGGAATCCGCAAAATTATACCCACCTGCCATCCCTACTCACATTTAAAGCGACTTACCTATAAGAACTGATAGTATAAAATAATTTTGTGTATATAACTTAGCACATATTACATTTGCATGGAAACTAAAATTTATGATAGTTTATGTATTGTATTATCATCATCAACTTTCACACTCCATTGACTTGCTAATATCCCTTTAAATAGTAGTATTAAATATATTGTCACCTCCCTTATATTTACCTTGAGAAAACAATCTCTTTTCCTTCCTTTTCACAATCTCCTCCTCCACCAACATTTCCTCTTACCACTTTCATCTCCTTAATTCTTTGTTTCCAGTAATTGTCTCTTCAATTTCTCCGATGGGCCCACCGGAATACTCCGTCCCAAAATCGCCTAAAAGAGAGTTACAAGGTCCTCGGCCAACGCCTCTTAAAGTGCGTAAAGATTCACACAAGATCAAAAAACCACCGGTGGTGCCACATCAGCAACGCCACCACCAGCTGCCACGTCATCACCAAGCTCCACCGCGACCACCAATGATAATATACACCGTGTCCCCTAAGGTAATCCACGCAAACCCTAGCGAGTTCATGACTTTAGTCCAACGACTCACCGGGCCAAATTCCTCATTTTCCTCTTCATTCCCTTTTCAAGAAAGTACGAATATTGGCGCGATATCTCCAGCTGCTAGGTATGCTTCAGTAGAGAAAACAAGACCCCCAGAAGGGAAAAAATCACAAAGTTGTGACATGGAAATGGTTGATGAAGGGATAGAGATAAATAAAGAAGTTGAAAGAAGTATTGGAATTTTTCCTTTAGGTATTTTATCACCAAATCCATCTTCTCTTCAACCTATACCATCAAATTTCTTCTCACCTCCATCTGATGGATTTTTTCATGATTTAAGTCCTGTATTACACAGTAACAGGAATTATTTTGAACATAGTTTCTTACCTAGCCCTTCAAATTTTGTTTCACCTAGAATAATACTATCTCCAGCTACTCCATCTTTTGACCTTTTCAGTAACCTCTTTGACCACTATAGAGATAAATAGAGAATAATGCAAACTAGGCTGGAATAGAGAAGTGTCTAAGATTTGTGCTTTGCGGGGTTTTCAGTTCTGAATTTCTATCACAGTACATTTGATTTACTCAGTTTGAAATTTATTGTTATCCTTATTTAGTGAATTTGTAATATATATATATAAAATATGAGCTAAAGTTACTGAGTTAATCCTGAACTTGTATATTAATGCTACATATGCTCCTGATATATAGGAAGTTCTTTACTTCTTTTTTTTTTATCTCATTTGAATTGAAAATGGTGTGTCATTTTGATGAACAGTATATGTTGGGTCAAATATAGGATTTATATTTTTCCTTTAATTTGTTATACACATAACACATTAGCATTTTATTTTGTTACATACTACTGTACTTTTTTTGGCTTGAAATTTCTCAACACATCATTCGTAATATATTGAATTCACGTACCTTCTTGCTTTCTTGCGTTTGTGTAGGAGTATATTTTTTAGTGCTGTTCAAAATTAGAATAAAGTAAAAATGAAGAGAAAGTCTTCGGCGGTTTGGATTGTCGATATGACAAATTAAATATAATTTCTTTTTGAGATCTTGACTTATAATGTATCGTTTTTGGAGAAGGAGAAAAATAAGAAGAAAACGAAAAGGTCCTTGGCCAGCTTAGCCATAAATGATACTCCTGTCCGCTTGAACAGCTTAATTGATTATCAAGAGGGATACTATATTTTCGTACTTGTGGGCTGTCAACAGTCAACAGTTAGATTCATCTACTTCACAGTCATGCGGACCCTTCCAATTAAAGTTTAATTTATTTTTGCCCACCACCAGTATATACCCGCTCTATTTTCACATTCAGATAGTGACATGGCTGAACTTTATAGTACGCAATACTTTTCCTAGTGAATATATTCATAAAATATATTTGAGGAGAAATTAAGCTTGGTGTCCATTCTGATAGCTAGTTTGCCAATTTGACCCAACTATCAACACTAATGTATTTGTCCATAATATTTTTTATTATCATATGTTGAATGTTGTTGTCAAAAGTATTTTTCGTAATAACAAAAATTGTTGCATGTCGTTGCAATAACCTCTCGATGCGAAAGTTTTCGCAACAAGAATTTATTTTTTTTGTTGCCATTTACGTTTTTAGCAACAATTTATTAAATTTTTGTTGTCATTTATATTTTGTAGCAATAATATATTTATTGTTGCTAGAGTTTTATTGTCAATTCTATACTTTTTTTGTAGTGCAACTTCTTGCCCTAATTAGCCCTTAGGTACTTTAGTTTACAAATATCCACGCTCGGTTTTTTTGGATCTATCTCTCACATGACTTTTCTGTAATAATTGAATCCCTTGATTAATTCCATTACAATAGTACAATATATATACAATCATAATTTGCTTGTCAAAAGAAAGACTAATCTATATTATCTAAAATATAAGATGCTAATTCTAATCATCCTAATTACAATATATTACAATAATGAATTGGAGGTAATTATGGGATTTGTCCCATAATTACTCTAACAGCCCCCCCCCCCCGCAGTCTTAGCGGGAGGTTCTCCTATGCTGAGATTGTCCCTGAAATCATCAAAAAGTACGCGCGGAAGACCTTTCGTGAAGATGTCAGCAATATGATAACGGGACGGTACATGGAGAACACAGACTTGTCCATGGGCAACCTTCTCACTGACAAATAAGATATCCATTTCAATGTGTTTCGTGCGCTGATGCTGAACAGAATTGCTGGATAAGTATATCGCACTCACATTGTCACAATAGACCATTGTTGCCTTTTCAATCGGACAATGTAGCTCCAACAGTAGATTACGGAGCCAACATGATTCAGCAACCACATTGGCGACCCATCGGTATTCTGCCTCAACATTGGACTGAGACAGTATGGATTGTCGTTTGGATGACCGTGAAATAAGGTTGTTCCCCAAGAACACACAATAACCTGAAGTGGAACGGCGTGTGTCTGGACAGCCACCCCAAGCTGCATCTGTGTAGGCTGAAAGACTCGAGATGGATGACTTATACAGATGGAGGTCAAAATGGAGAGTACCATTAACATACCACATAATCTTTTAGCCCTCATATGTTCTTTCTTTGGATCATGCATTTGTAAGCAAACTCCGCTCGAACCGCATAGAAATATCGGGTCTTGTAAAAGTCATATACTGCAAGGCTCTTGCGAGGCTGCGGTAATGTGTAGGATCATTTTATGGAGTTCCGACATCATTACTCAATTTTGCCTTTATGTCAACTGGAGTATGTGATGGTTTGCAGGAAGACATCCCTGCTTTGTCAATTATTTCTTTGCCATATTTCTTTTGACTAAGAAATAGACCATCCGCATATTGGGTGACGCAATGCCAAGAAAATAATTTAATGGACCCAAGTCCTTCATTGCAAATTCTGTTGCAAGAAGGGACATAATAGGTTGGCGAAGCGAAGTGGATGATGTCGTGAGAATAATATCATCGACATACAGAAGTATATATGCCATGTCAATGCCCTTCCGATAAATGAACAACGATTGATCAGATTTGCTGTGAGAGAACCCCAACTTGGAAATAAATCCTGCAAAACGGTTATACCAAGCCCTATAAGCTTATTTCAAACCATATAATGATTTATTCAACAGTAAATATGATCTCGGAAGCAATGAATCGAGGACATTTGGGATTTGAAAATCACCAAGTCATGCAAAGAAAAGAGGGGTGAAGAATGAGTATCACAACTTACTCAAGCAAATGGATTATTATATTAGATAAAGGTTAGGATATCTAAAGGAGTGGGTGAGCACACAAAATATCTTCATGAATGTGACCTCCGTATAATAATAGGGCAATTGAGGACGAGAATTATGGTACAATCAAAGGATGGTGGTAGGAAATATGAAAACAGTTAATAAGTATGAATGAAATGGTATAATTAAGTATCAAGGCAGAAATGTTTTTCGCTTAGTGACAAATAGAATGAAGGATTACAACAAGAAGGATAAAGGTGAATGAGATTATAGTTATGCAGGTCTCACAAAGGTATGATTATTCTAGAACGGCGTAAGGATTAATGGTGGAGGAGGGATAGAAGGAACTCTTCGGCCAAAGGTAGTGATTCTCTGGTGTTCAGGAAGGGAGTATGAGAGGTACTTGGAGATAAGAGATTTTTTCCCCCAAGGCAATTTGAAATGGGAATGTAAAGGTAAGACGAATGAGAACTCAATCGGTGGGAGATATAATAATAATAAGACAAGAAAGCTTGACAAGTCATGGGATCCTATAACACCGTGAGTTAGATCTAACCATACGAAGCATCGATTCTATAACCTACCCAGTCGTACCTTCCAGGAAATATGTAAACAGAAATAACAGTGAGTAAAGCTCGAGATTAGCGCCTAAATAGGTGGAAGGGGGCCAATGACGCCTATGGATACAAGGTAGACATTAAATATACATGTCAAAGAGATAATGAGCATTATTGAACTGATCAAAGGTTCTATGGGATAGATAAAGTAATGGATTTACAGCTTAACAAGATCAAGGGAATCTTTTCCAAAGTGCCATTTACGAAAAGAATTATCCATGAGGCCAGTGGAGGAATTCAAATCTAAGTATACCGACCAAGTTTGGATATAGTAGGCCAACATCATGTGATGTAAAATTCTTCAGAATCATCCAGTACGGGATAGGGAAAAATTAACACTCGTCCCTTATGGGTTGGTAACGCCAAGGATCGAAGTCGTGGAGCAATTATTAAGATTACATAGGTATACAATAATATATACCAAGAGGAGTACGACAGGTAAGAAAATGAGTGCACAAGTAGTAAGAAAGAGAGTTGTCTATAATTACGAGTAATGAGAAAGTACAGATTCCTTGTAGACCACGAATAAGAGTTAATTGTGATAAAACGCGTACTTCAGATTGGATGATATTTTCCATAAAGTGTTCACGATTGAGATACCACAAATATAAGAGTTTTCAATACATCAGCTAGTAAATAAAGCAAACCTTGTATGTGTATCTCCAAACATTTTGGAGATGAATACCAATTAGAAGGTCCGAAATGACCCGTAGCACTTGATCGCATCATGATCCGATTTGTAAGCCTACTTGGGTCTTGAGTATGTACTTGTAAGAACATAATTCTTTATTTTGTAATAGATAGTTGAAACTCCGTAAAATAGAATTTAGTCAAATTTTTCTTACATTGAACCATTTCTATATCATATATGTGGACAATAGAATCATTCATCCACAATCGGCTGGATTACTGTGAGAATGAAGGAGAGAAGTTGACTCGAAGGAACACATCAGTTAGTTAAGTAAGAGTCTGATTTGAGCATTCGATAGTGATAGCATTATAACTCATAATACAAACAGGTCATCCCTCATACGGGAAGAAAAGAAGCGTCATGATGAAGATCCCATTGTTAGAGATGATTGGGAAAGATATTTAGAAAAAGAGACCCACAACCTTCGAGTATAATAGGAGAGGGACCCCCAGGTTTTGTGTATTCCCAATGTAGCAGGATTATGAGACAAGATTATGACGGAGGTCTATTGATCACCGTATTCCATTCACCATAGATCTATTAAGATATATTATAACCTCAAGAGTATGTATTGATGGAATGACATAAAAAGGAACATTGTGGAATTGGTAGATCGTGTCTTAATTGTCGAAGTAAAGATAGAGCACCAAAAAGTGGTTGCTTGACACGAACATTGAAATCCCGATGTGGAAATGAGAAATAATTAATGTTGATTTCATTATGAGTGAATCTCGCCTTATCATAAGTTTAATTCTAATTGGTTGACCATTGGTAAACTAACTACCTACACAACCGAGGAATACGTAAAGTTATACATTAAGGAGATTGTTTGCCTTCATGGTACGTCTATCTCTATTATATCTCGATCGAGGTGCTCGGGTTATAACTAACTTCTAGAAATCATTTCGAAAGGTTAAGGCACCCGAGTTAATCTAAGTACGACTTTCCATCCTCGGACAGTACGGACAGTGCCGAGTGGACAATTCGTACGCTCGAGGACATGTTACGAGCTTGTGTATAGAATTTTAAGAGAAATTAGGATGATCATTTACCCCTATTGAGTTCGCATACAATAACAAATACTATGCTAGCATTAAAATGGCTCCATACGAGGCTTTGTATGAAGAAGATGTAGATCTCCTATCGGATGGTTCGAGGTAGGCGAATCGAGTTATTCGAACTCGGCTTTGTACACCAAACCATAGAGAAGGTGAAGCTTATCCAAGAATGACTTCTAACGGCTTAAAGTCGTCAGAAGTCATATGCAGATGTGCAACAACGAGACTTAGAATTTTATGTAGACGATTGGGTCTTTTTGAAGATTTCGCCTATGAAGGGTGTAATGAGATTCGGGAAGAAAGGAAAACTCACCCAAGGTATATTGGGACATATCGTATAATACAAAGAATCGGGCAAGTAGCTTACGAGTTGGACTTACCTTCGGAGTTAGAGTTTGTTCATTCGGTTTTCCATGTTGAGAGCATGTGTTGGAGATCCTTCTCGGATTGTACCGATTGATGATGTACATGTTATATAGGATCTATCACATAAAGAGGTTCCTGTTGCCATTCTAGATCTACCAGTCCGCAAGCTGAGGACTAAAGAAGTAGGCTCTGTGAAAGTTCGGTGGCGAAATAAGAACGTGGAAGAGATGACATGAGAGGCGAAAGAGGAAATGATGCATAAGTATCCATACCTATTTCGGACCAATGTCGAGGTTCCACAAGAAGCATAAGGTGAGTTCTATCTCATATATTATAATTAATACTTGAAGACCATGTGAAGTCTGATATAGATGTACTGATGTATGATACATTATTTGCTCCGTGACAAAAAAAGTAGTTGTATTTCGGGCTACGTAACGGGGATTAGATATGTCACCCCAACATTCGAGGACAAATGTTTATAGGGGGGAAGGATGTAACATCTCGTAATTCCGGGCCGATGGTTTGTTCATTTGGACATATGCAAGTAGACACGAGCCTCGGAAAATTTATGATATATTTACATATGCTAATAAAGAGATTAGTATATAAAAGGATGCAGCCCCGAAATAATTTTGGACGTAACAAGTGTGATGATGGGGATTAATAATAATAGTTGTACATCCCCAATGAGGTTATGGACTAGTGTCATATCACAAGGTTATGGCATTGAATATATGAAGGACTTATAAGTTATTAAGACTTAAGTAAATTATGATCACAGAATTAATTATGTGTGTGATTGATAAATTATACGGAGGCAGGTCACTTGATTAATGAAGTGGAGTGGATGTAGTGTGTATGTGGCGTGATTAAAGGCTCCTCACTACCAAAGAATTAGCTGGGTGGGAGACACTATTATGAGGCTCATTAATTCTAAGTCAGCATTCATTTCTTTAAGTAAATAAATCTTAATTTTGAGAACTCATTTCCTGTAGACCAACAGAAACAATATATTGCACTCCAAGTTGGAAACATAGGAAGTAGCAGTAGCAAAGCATTTCAGTTTTGTTTTGATTTGGAAAAGAAAACGTATGAAGCAAAGCAGTAGCTAATTCTCTGGGAAAAATATAAAGAGAACGTGAAACTCAAGCAACAATAATTTCCTTCCATTTTGGTGGAATCAAGGTATGTTAAGGCAAATTATTTCTTTCTTTTGACATGTTTCATGTAACTAAATATAACCATGATATTTCTCCATAATTTATTCTACTCCTAGTAGTTAAGAATATTCATGTTATTGATTCATATGATAAAAGCATGTCTAAGTTTGTTTCCAAGATCTTATTGAGGCATATGGAAAAAATATTGATATTCACAAGTGTTAGCCAAAGGTTCAAGGATATTGTGTCACCCAAGATATGCTATTGTCATTCATGCAGCTTTCATTTGCATTATATTCATATATTACCTTGGACCCACATGTGCTATGCACACTACTATATGATAAATATTGTATATATAGGGATATGGGGAAATGGATAGGCGTTATATACGCACACCACCTCGCAGCTGTTACGTACTATCACAAAAGAGCCCGAAGAAGCCAATATGATGTGATGCCCTCGTGTGGCCGATATAACCCGATGCCCACAGAGGTGGTTATGGGAAAGAAAATGCCCTTGTGTGGCCAATATATATGTATACCACATTTGCATCATGCATACATTCATTAACCATTTTATGGTATGATACCCACATAGGCTGTTATGGTAAAGAAGATGCCCGATGAGGCCGATGTATATGTATACTGCATTGTGCATAATATTTAGGCATATGTATTAGGGCCCTCGCAGTCATTTACTACTAGTCGGTTGTTTCGTTTCGGTTATTGTTAAATCCTGTTATGCTATTATTCATGCCTAACATACTCGGTATATCAGTCGTACTGACGTTTCTTTTGTTGGGGGACGTTGCGTTTCATGCCCGCATGTTTGTTTAAAGAGGGTCACAGTTCACGCTAATAGGCTGCTGGTTCAGCTGATGTTGGAGCACTCTATTTGTTTCATAGTTGCAGTCTGGTCGTGGTACAATATTTTTGCATACGCATATGGGTATGGCGGGATCCTTTCCCGTCCTTGTGATGTCATGTATTCCTTAGAGGCTTGTAGACAGGTGTCTTGTGTGTACTAGACTTGTATGGCCTTGTCGGCCTTGGTATGGATATATACATATATATATATATATATATATATATATATATAAGTTGGTTTTCTGGATAAAGATTTCACATACTGGTCTTTCGGCTTAGTCCATATTTAATTATGATTAGGTGTACGATTGGTGGTACCCGACGGGTGGGATCCGGGTGCCCGTCGCGGCCCTACGATTTGGGTCGTGACATCGAGGCAGCCTACTGTGGGGCCCAGGACAACGGTGGATACTGCCCCCACTAATTTTCGCCATTACCCCACTGATTACCGTCACTGCCAGCCCGTCATTGCCCGGACTGGCCACTGCCACCGGCAGTTTGGCCACCTCCCCGTCCTCGTCCCTTTCCACCATTATTTTTTCCTTTATTGTTACGGTTTGAACCCCGTTTTTGGCCATTATTTTGACGAATATTATTGCCCCCCAAACTAGAATTTTAGGGCTCCAAATCAGTGGAAAAAGAGTTGGTGGATAAGAGAGCAGTTTCGACGGTGGCTGCTCCAGAAGATGTCTGTTTCGCCTTCCGCATTTCCTCGAGAATCAACCTCGAACGGGCCTTATAGAAGGGAAAAAATTGATTACTTTGCTGAATGAATTTAGCCACTCCATCATACTGTTCATTCAACCCTACAATCAACTGAAAGACCAACTGTTGATTTGTAACGGGCGAACCAACGTTGGATAGTTGATCCGCAAACATCTTCAATTCCTGACAATGCGGAGATGTTGGAAAAATCATCCAATTTAACGTTAGTAAATTCGTGTTCAAGATAAATGGCACGAGAAAGTTTGTTATCCTGAAATATATTTTGTAAACGTTCTCATGCCTATTGAGCCGTAGAATTCGGCTCCAATATGGTATGTAAAAGATCGTTAGATATAGTGTCATATATCCATTGAAGGACAATAGCATCCAAACGGGACCATAGCTTTCTGTTTGCCACATTGGCGTCCGAGGACGATTCGGAAGGTATGATATGGTCGATCACCTCATATGCGCGGCAATGAATTTTGAACAATTTCGCCCAAGAGGTATATTTCCCTTTCTCCATTTCAAGGGTTATGGAGATAAATTTCTTGACGTTATTAACGGCAAGAGCGAGATGAAATTTTTTTTTTTCGGCCATATGTTCCACAAGAAATCAAACTAGAGAAGAAAAGAAGTAGTGTTTGAAGTTTGGGAAGTAAAAACCCCTTAGGGTTTCAGAAAGTGTAAGCCGAGGGGGGGTAGGTTTAGATGTCGACTAGGGTTTGGTTGGTTTAAGGAGTGGTTTATGGTTTTTGTGAGGGTGGCCGAAAGAAATTAGGAGAAAGAGAGGAGAGAATTCGGTTTAGGAGGAGTAGGAATTAGGGCAAATGATCTTTGGCTCTGATACCATGTAATAATTGAATCTCTTGATTAATTTCATTCCAATAGTATAATATATATATACAATCATAATTTGTTTGTCAAAATGAAGACTAATCTATATTACCTAAAATATAAGATTCTAATCATTCTAATTACAATATATTATAATAATGAATTGGAGGTATTACTCTAACATTCTCCATCTCCTTCTACACTTTCCCTGAACTCCCTACTTCTTCTTTTTTTGACCTGGAATTGAGGTTAATGTAATCGACAACTTTCTCGGCAATTTAGTTAATTTGTTCTTCCAGTTCTCTTACTTCTTCTTCTTCTTCTTCTTCTTTTAGCTTCATTGCGCTGTCGTTTTGGTCTAGGGTTTCTGCCTGACTTTGCTGCTGGGCTCTGCTCGAGATGGGTTTTTTCGTTCCCATTACCACTTACTGAGTTCGTTTGTAGAGAGGGAAATAATGGATGAGAGAGAGAGAGAGAGTGAAAAATAATCCTCATAATCATCATTGTTTAATCGGACATAAGCTCTTTTGACTCCCCATTGTGTCTTTGGTTCCCATGGTTACGAATTTGAAGTGGTAAAAATCAGCTGCTTTGGTTTGTACTACTAAAAAATTGAGTATACTTTTGTTACCTGTCAAAATAAAAAAGGAAAAAACCAGACTTGTTATTTGCTAAATCTATAGCAGATGATATGGATTGGTCATACTATCTGAAACTAGGAAAATTATGAGAAAAATAAAATGATAGAGAATAAAAACTGGAGATTTCGGATAGTTATTATTACATGAATAATTTATGAATTTGTTAATTATAAATGAAATCAAATCAAGAGATGTATAATTGATGTAAAGAAAGAAATAAGAACGAGAAAGGGGGAACATTAAGAAATTATACAATGGTTATACATTGTCATACAAACCACACATTATATATAATATATAAGAACGTATATATAATGTATAATAGTGTATAAAGATATATATGTAAATTTACAGAAAACATTGAGCAATTTATATATAGCTATACATCACATATACATTATCTATACACTGACGATACAATAAGCTACGTCGATTACAAACTAGATGAGTGAGTTGTATATATAGACTTTTCCCCCTATATTTTATCTCGCGAATAGGGATGGCAATTAAGACATAACGGGGTAGGGCGAGTCGGACAAGACAACAATTAAAAGGCGCAGGCGGGACAGGGCAGGTCGCCAGTCAGTTATACAACAAGTAATTTTGTAAGGCCCAAATGTCTTCCACAACAACATTAATCTTCTAAAATAATCAAGTATTTTGGTCAAAATTTTTGGTCTTTTAATGTGAAAATCTCAAGTACTGCACCTTTTAATTAAAATAGATTGTCACAAATCCTTTTTTATTTTATTCCTTTTCCCAGTTGTAACTTAGAATTAAACTACATGTGTTGTAGAGTACATTATGTATTTTTCAGTTGAATGAATGGGAGAATGAGTAGTAAGACCAAATTGTTGGCACGTCAATTGTTCTAAAATACTTCATCCGTCTCAAATTATTTATCATTTTTTAGTTTACATCCCCTTAAGAAATATTAATTAAGATGGTTATTTGACCTACAATACTCTCATTTATGTCTAAATTATAATCTCTTTCCATTAAATGTTACTCTATTTATGTGTCAACTTCATTAATTACAAAGGGTAAAATGAAAAAAAAATTAATTATACCTCAAACTTCTAAAATGACAAATAATTTATGACAACTATTTTTAGTAATCACGAATAATGTGAGATGGAGGGAGTAAAAAATATTATAACCTACATCTATGATAAGAAGGGGGCACGTTTTGAACTGTTGTTTTTCTGTTGAAGTTAAATGTGTAATATCTTTTTTTAGTATGTCGTCAATTCCAATTTAACATAGAATGTAAGTTTTCTTTTACAAATTAAGGACACTGACTTTATCGCTTACAGCATGAAAAATAAAAAAGAGATTAACGGTCCAGGCCTTGATGGGGTGGGGAGGGGGGCAGGGCAGCGTAAACTCAAAATCTTAGCGGGTCAAGGATTGCCCTATCCCATTGCCACTCGCGAAGTTACATAATGAATGAACTTGAAATAAATTTTTAGTCAGATTCCTAAGAAATACACATAATAACACAAGCATGTAACTCATTTTGACTCAACTCATTTCAACCTAAGTAATCTTTGGAGGAGTCATTTCTTTAGTAACGCAACTCATTTAAACTTACCAAAATTCAATTCAATCGGTACATTTGACGCCCTTAAATACGTCTAATGGTCTTGTTAAGCAGTATGTACTAAAATTCAACTTGTAAGTAGATTTGTCATATCTTAGTAATTTTTCCTTATATGTTATTCACTACAAAAAAAATCATGAATTATTTATTACTTTGTTTCTTAAACGTCGCTAAATTGTTCGTAGCTAATATAATTTTTTTGATAATTTGTTGCTAAATAGAATTAGCAACGAATTCATTAATAAGCTATAAAATTTATCCGTCACTAATTCCGTGTTTCTTAGTAGTGATTTATTTCTTTGTTGAGATTATTGATGAGTATGTGTTGATTTCACTTGATTTCTGCTTGTTCTACACAGATTCAATGTGGCAATTGGTTGATTGCTTGGCTTGAACACAAACCGTGAAGTCAGTGAAGTAAAAGAAGAAGAAATCTGGCCAAAAGAAGGAAAGTTCGAGAATGATGAGAGTTGACAATTTGGGGAAAATTTTTCTTTTTCCAAAAGGTAAGAATACATGTGTATATATACACAATCTCAATTCTAGATGATTCTAATAATTACTTCTAACAAACTCTAACCAACCATGCAACAAGAATAACCACAATCCTAACAAACTTAAAACTAACTCCAACTAACTAGCTTGTAGCAATTATCTAGTGTATGTTATTCATGGCACTAGGATACACCTTCTTAGTTCTTGAACCCCCCCCCCTCCTCAGGCTAGGAGATATGAAACCAACTTGTTGACTGCATAAGCATTATCAGGTCGAGTGCAGTTTGTTATGTACATCAAACTACCAATCACCTATGCATATTGCTCCTGGCATACGGGTGCACCACGATTTTTATCAAGCATTTGATTTCTATCCAGTGGTGCCTTTATAGGCGAACTGTCAAACATCTCAAACTTTCTCAACACATCCTCGATGTAGTGAGACTGAGATAAAACCAGTCCTTCAGACGTCTTAGAGATCTTTATCCCTAATATGATATTTGTGATACCCATATCCTTCATGTCGAAGCATTGTTTCAACATGTTCTTAATCTCTAGAATCAAACTATGACTGCTCCATGTGATCAACATGTCGTCTATATACAGACATATCATGACGAACGAGTCAGAGTTACCTTTCATAGAGACACATTTGTCACACTCATTAATGGCGAAACCATTCGATAGTAGAGTACTATCAAATTTTTCGTGTCATTGCTTCGGGGCTTGTTTCAGCCCGTACAGAGATTTGACAAGCCGACATACTTTCTTCTCTTGCCCTAGAACCATATACCCCTCGGGTTGTTCCATATAGATTTCTTCTTCCAAATCACCATTTAGGAAGGTTGTCTTGACATCTATTTGATGTATCTCAAGGTCACGCAACGCTACGATCGCAATGAATACCCATATGGACGTCATCCGGGACACCGGGGAGTACATGTCAAAATAGTCAAGACTTTCTTTCTGTCGATAGACCTTGACTACCAACCTAGCCTTGTACTTATCTATAGACCCATCTACTTTATACTTCCGTTTGAGTATCCATTTACAACCCAACGGTTTATTTCCCGGAGGAAGATCAACTAACTCCTAAGTATGGTTATGCAGGATGGAGTCTATTTCACTCTCAATAGCTTCTTTCTAGAGCGGTGCCTCTAGAGTTGATAATGCTTCAGCAATTGTCCTTGGTTCATCATCAACCATATAAGCTACAAAGTCAGGATCGAATGATTTATCCTTCCTGGCCCTTTTACTTCGTCTTAGTTCCATCTCTGGAGTCTCTAAGTTCTGAGAGTCTGGAACACTAGATCCCGAATATTCAGCCACTTCGAGGTCCACTAGAGCTGAACCATCTAGATTCGGGCCATCAACGACTCCCGGTTCCTGAGAGCTTTGTTCATAACTTCATTTGCGAGAGGTTATGTCTTTTTCCTTTCTAGGAAAGGTATCTTCAAAAAATTGAGCATTCCTTGATTCCATGATTGTACCCTCGTGGATATCTGGAATATCTGACTTATGTACTAAGAAGCGATAAGCACTACTGTTATTTGCATATCCGATGAATATTCAATCTACAGTCTTAGGCCCAATCTTGACCTGCTTTGGCATGTGTACTTCAACCTTTGCCAAACAACCCCACACCTTTAAATATTTATAAGTGGGTTTCTTTCCCTTCCATGATTCATATGGAGTTTTGTCCTTACCCTTATGTGGGACTCTGTTAAGAATCGTATTAGCGATAAGGACAACTTCTCCCCACATATTTTGTGGAAGACCAGAATTGATGAGCAAGGCATTTATCATTTTCCTCAATGTGCGATTCTTGCGTTCCACCACACCATTCGACTGAGGTGAGTATGAAGCCGTCGTTTGATGAACAGTGCCCGATTCGGCATAATATTCCTCAAATGGCGCTACATATTCTCCCCCTCTATCGCTACGAATGGATTTAATCTGCATGCTTAGTTGATTTTTAACTTCTTCTTTGTAACGTCAGAATGCTTCAAAGGCTTCATCCTTACTTTTCAACAAGTAAAGGTAACAATACCTTGTGCTATCATCAATAAATGTCACAAAGTACTTGTTCCCCCCTCTAGTTTGTGCAAACTTCAAATCACATATATATGTGTGAATAAGTTCTAGAGGAGCGGTATTTCTTTCGATGGATCGAAAAGGATGCTTTGTGAGTTTTTCCTCTACGCACACCTCACACTTATGTTGAGGGTTTACGTTGATAGACGTAAACAACTCCAATTTTAC
Organism: Anisodus tanguticus; assembly: GCA_034509755.1. NCBI lineage: Eukaryota > Viridiplantae > Streptophyta > Magnoliopsida > Solanales > Solanaceae > Anisodus > Anisodus tanguticus. The sequence continues at coordinate 20,847,075 of CM067551.1, forward strand.
CAACCTTTGGATGGACTAATAGTTGACATGTCCTAATCTATGATGCCATAAATTAGAGGACTCAAGCAAGTAAGAAGAAGCTTCAATATTATTGCTTGTACGTAATACCGACATGGCATTAACTTTGAAGAGGCCTTCACAGACGAATCATCTTCCCACAAACGTTTCATTCGTAGTGATTACAAATTTATTGGACTCAAACACTAGCCTAAAACCAGCATTAACCAATAAATGACCTGAAATTAAATTTCTTCTAATCTCAGGAACATGCATCACCTCATTCAGTGAGCTCCTTTCCAGAAGTCATCTTCAGGACTACCTTTCCTACCCCCAAACACGTCAGATGAAACGTTGTTGCCCATGAACAACTTCTTGTTTGTAACTGGTGTGTAAGTGGAGAAGGCATCTCTATTGGAACAGATGTGTCTTGTAGCACCTGTGCCCATCCACCATTGCATGGGATTCTCAACAAGGATTGCTTCTAGCACCACCTCTGAGAACTCCTCAATTATGTCATCCAGAAACTTATCTTTGATGATGTTAACTTGTGCCTTGCCCTTAGCCTTGGCCTTCTCTTATTGCTTAGTCTTGAGCTTGCGGCAGTCCTTGATCATGTGACCAGGTTTCCCACAGTGGTGACAGTTTTCTTTGAACTTCTCCGATGCTTGGGTCTTGCCATCTTTCTAGAACTTGCGCTTCTTGCTTGGGTTCCCTTTGGCCTCATCCAGATTTGCCTTTGCCTCAGTGAGTTGTTTACCCCTAGGCAAGGCCTTTTTATTATCTTCCTGAATTTGGAGTTTGATAATAAGTTCTTCAAAGGTCATTTCCTTTGTCTTGAGTTTTAAGTAACTCATTCCACGAATGAGGTAACTTTTCAATCAGCGATGCAACCAAAAACTACTCATTTGGTTTCATACCTTCCAAATCGAGGTGATGTAGAATCATTTGGAATTCCTGGACTTGGGACATCACTGTTTTACTATCCATCATTTGAAATTTCAGAAATTTCCCAACGATGAATTTCTTAGTACATGCATCTTGTGCGTTGTACTTCTTCTGCAGTTTCCCCCACAACTCTTTGGCAGTGCTTACGGTGCAAAACACCGTGTAGAGAGGGTCTGACAAGCAGTTCAATATATAGTTCTTACACATGAAATCAGTATGACTCCATGCATCAAGAACCATCTTCATGCCATTAATGACATGGATACCTAGGCCCCCTTCAGCCGTTTCAGTAGGCGAAGGGTCCATTTCATCTCTAGCTTGTGAAGGATCTTCTGTTAGGAAATGAGCCATTGCCATAACAGTCAGATAGAATAGCATCTTTTGTTGCCATCTCTTGAAGTTGGAGCCTATGAACTTTTCAGGGCATTCATGGTGGAATCCAGCTGGTGGAGGAACGACAACGTTCCCTTGAGCAGCAGTAAAGGCGTTGGATGAGCCTTGAGCAATCGGAAAGGCATTAGGTGTGCCTTGAGCAATGGGGAAGGTATAGGGGTTGCCTTGAGTAGCAACATCAGTAGAATCAGAAGTAATTTATTCTCTTCCAGTCATCTTTCTAGGTACTTATAACACAATTTTGTCTTAAAATTGTTGGGATACAATTGTTGTAGGGAAAGAGAAGTAAGAAACTATTACAATTGTAAGAAAGGATAAACTAAATATTACAATAAACTGTAAATCAAGAACTTAACAAACTGCTTATATGATTTGCTGAGTCGAGTGATGGCACTCTGTCTTTAAGACAAGATTGCCTCGTATATCTCCTTTTACGTTGTCGGGCAAATAGTCTCCCAAGATACAACAACTTAACAATTGAGCAAAGAAAACTCAAGTGTTACTCTTGAAGAACTTTGAGTATAGTAACTTTGCTAAAGAAGAAGAAGATGAATTCATAAAATTATGGAGTATTTTCTAAGTGTTGTGTAGTGTTCTTCAATTGAGCCAAATGCCTCAATTTATAGTGTAAATAAAGGACCCTCAACTAGATAACTAATGGCCTTCAATAGCCCCATGTAATGACACTTAATTGAGAGGTTACATTCAGCCAAATTATAGCTGAATTCATGTGCCAAGTAATCGAGAATCAATGCTCCAAAACCATCCCAAAGGTCAGAACTTTTCAACTTTCCGCCGCAGCATCCTGCCTCCGAAGCGCCGCGGCTCTGTGAATTAGCGTCTCGGCTCCAGTAACTGAAGACCCAATTAGCATCGCGGCGCTCCGGCCCTTCGCGGCTCCACGGCGATTTCTGACACATTTCATCTTACACTTCTTCCTTCATTTACCAACGTGGAATACTTTGTCATTTGGCCAATAACCGTCCATCATTCTATGTCTCAAACGTATTACATACGTACCAATATCTCTTTCACTAATGAAATTTGCGATACTTGGCACTACGTGTGCACGTGTGTGGAAACGACGTTTCCGACGTGCGGGGCCCCAATTTTTTAAGTCATAAATAATGGGATATACTTAATTCCACATTAGTAAATTTCCAACAAATGTTTAGCTACTCTACTGGTTCTTCCCTACCTTCAGTGTCCAAGAGATAGAGAGTTGGAGAATCTACTAGGATTGGAAATATAGTTGCTACTAGTTTCTTTGGTTCTACGGGAAATGGGAGATATTAAACACGGACACCACACTAGCATGTAACTTGTTGGATATAATTGCAGTACGAAAAGTAAGTAAATATTCCAAGTGTTCGAAAGGATGAACAAAACAACCAATATTTAGAACTGCCGCAAGCTTGTTGAGTCTTGAATCTTGATAACTTTGAAATCAAGAAACACTAAATCTGGATTGTTACAACTGTGGCTGAGTCGAGAGATGACTCTCTGTCTTTAAGACAAGATTGCCCTGTATATATGCTTTTACGTTTGCGGGCAATAGTCTCCCAAGATAAAAACAACAACTATTTAACACTACAAAAAAATAGGTTGATTCTGACGAAGAAAACAAACACGAAACGACTTGCTGATTTTGAGGAAAAAGGAAGGAAGAGTTTCTGTTTCTGTTGTGCTCACTTTTGGATTGATTTTCTCTTATTTTCGTCTTCTCTCTTTTACCTCAAATCTGTTTCAGAAGTTTATATAGTGTTTTTGGAGGTGAAAGGTGATTAAGAGAGGTGTAATCATGGGTATTCATGGCCAGAAACATTTTGTAGTAAGTACAAAACGTTTCAGAAGTTTAATGCCATAAACTGTTTGCTTTAAAGGCGCTTCCCGAAACTCTAGGGACCAAACTATAAATATTAAACAATTTGGGGTCCAAAAGAAAATGTCGAAGAAGCCCGAAGCCCACGACCCGTGACCGTGACCGAGACCCGAGCCGGACGGGCGGGTGTGTGGGGCTAGCCTTGAACCCAAGCACACCTAAGTCCTCACTCCTTCAAATACATGGGTTACCCATTGGGGTCCCAAACCCTTATCCATTTTTTAGGCTTATAAAGAGAATAATTCTTTCTTTTCCCACCGATGTGGTAGATTTTTCCCACACCATAATTCCATGTCTCTAACACCTTATTTCGTGGACCAATATCTCTTTCATTTCTTAACGAAATTTGATGATCCTTGGCCCTACGGTCATCTACTAACTTAGTAGATTATGCACGTGTGAAAGACAAAGCCTCCAACATGCGGAACCCTAGTGTTTAAGTCATTAAATATGAGTGGACGCAACCTCCCCACCAAAGGCAAATTTCCAACAATCCCCTCTTGAAAGAGATTTTGGTGCACATACAAGGTGCCTACCCTTCAGCAATCTTTCAGCGAAAATATATTGCATCAGGAGAGGTAGCTTCTGCTTTGAACCTTCCCTAGTTGAATACCACCGGACTTACTTACTGCGCGGTGAACGTGATGTCTTGAACTGTCAGTGTTTAGTGTAAGCCAAGACAATGATACCAACACAATAACTCCCCTTATTCGTTTTCATTCTTATTGTTCTATCCGTTGTGGCCATGGACACACTTGGATTCTTAAGTGCGTTCATTTGAGGCGGCCTATCCTCGCACTTAAATAGGTGATCTCCTACAAGGTATCCTGCTATACCCCACTTCACAAGTGTTAGGAATCATTAAAAGTTTCCCCAACCTTAATCTCAACCATTTGAGGATCGTTAAAGATTTGGAAGCTTAACCTCTACCCACCATGCAGGTAGAACTTTAATGTCTATCGCGGGAACAACTTTGGATTCATGTTTCCTGACAGAAATCATTATCCGAAGTGCTCTTATTTCCACCAAAGCGCTCAACTAAACATTTTTACAGCTTAATTTTCCCATTAAACCAAATTCTTGGGATCTCCAGTCAGTATGGTTGGGTTACCACCACCGCAAAGGTTCGTATTGTTTGGGGTTTTAAGCTTATTCCCCTAGACATGCAGAATTCTTGATCTTCAGGTAGTCCCTTAGTTAAAGGGTCCGTTATATCCTTTGATTAGTAATCAAGAAAGTGCCACCCGTGATGATCAACGCCATACGGTCTTATGTCTCCGACGGATATGTCCGTTTCACGTCATTCGTGACCTTTCTGAAGCCAACCGACTAGCCACAGTGTCTAACTGTCGAAGGCAAGGGTTTCTCCCAATAAGGGACGTCCTCTAAGGAGTCGTGAAATTACTCAACTTCTTTCATGTTTTGTTTAAAGCGATAAACTCTGATTCCATCATGAATCGGCTGATGCATGTTTGCTTAGAGGATTTTCCGAGACCCACCTTACACATTTACTTGTGGCTTTGGTGTTCTTCATATATGATGTACAGTTTGCATCACTGTGTTCTCTCAGAACCGCTGGACATCTAGAATACCATAATCCATAGATAAGCGAATATTTCAGATATCGTCATAACCGACTTAACGCCTTCTATTGATCATTTATTAAAAACATGAGTGAACCTTAGTTCAACTGATCTGCTTTGTAGGCCGATACCAGGTCGGTTGTAGTGTGTACAATACATCCTTGTATATGGGTGCACCATGATTCCAATCAGTTCTATGATTCATATCCATTAGTCGCTTCAATGAGACTGTCAACTATCTCACAACTGAGTTTGGAGTTAGACCAGTCCGTTAGATGTCTTAGAAATCTCAATTCCTAAGATGTCATCTGTGATACATATGTCTTTCATATCGAGACTTTTGTTTCAATATGACTTCCACTTTCAGACTGTTGGTTTTTCAACTGTTGGCTTTCTAACTTCAGAGTCAATGTTTCTGTTTTCAGATTCATTATTTCTATTTTATCTGAAACTTCCAGGACCAAAATGTAAACATTTCAGGGACCAAAAAGAAAGTTCAGGAAGAAGCCCAACAGTCCAACAAACCGATTATGATCCTCCCCTTTCAACTCTCCGGTTAGGATGGTTGTTTCAACATCCATGTCACGCAAGACTGCAATGGCCCTGGATGTTAAGCTATTCACAAGGGAACACATGTACAAGTAGTCGAGGCCTTATACTCGTCAATAGATCCATCTACTTTGTACTCACCTTTTAGTATCCACTTTCACAACCCAAAAGTTCTTTTTTCCGGAGGAATGTCAACCATTACACAAGTATGGTTCTATATGATGTAATCTATTTCTCTCTCTGTAGCTTCTTTCCAAAGCAGCGCTTCTGGAGATGACAATTCTTTGTTAATTGTCCATGGTTCAGTCTCAACCATACACTCTAGAAGGCCTTGAACAAGTTTTTGTCCCCTATTTGCTCCTTTTCGGTTCAACATCTAGAATCCCTAAGTTCTGTAGATCTGGAATATTAAGTTTCGGATAGTCAGCAACTTTCGAGTCCTGTAGATACAAAACGTCTAGTTCCGGATAGTCAAGCACTCGCGGGTTCTTGTTAAGCTCGAGCAATTACTTTTTTTTCCTTCTCAAGAAAAGTTATCTTCAAAGAATTCAGCATTCTTTGACACCAAGATGCGATAAGCACTACTGTTATTTGCAGATCCAGTGGATATGTAATTTACAGTCTTAGGTCCACCTTGATCTGTTTCGGTATTCCAACCTCTACCAAGCCACCCCACAACACAACATTTGTATGTGGGATCCTTTCCATGTTTCACACGGAGGGTTATCCTTATGCGTAGTTCTGTTGAGAATCACATTAGTGGTAAGGATCGCCTTGCCCCATAAATTTTGGGCGTACAGCTTTCGTTTGGCCAACACCGTTAGACTGAGGTGAGTAAGGAGCAGTCGTTTGATAAACGATGCTTCACATTCTCCCCCTCTATCACTACGAATTCCTCAATTCGTAGGCTTAGTTGATTTTCAACTTCTTCTTTGTAACGCTTATCCGCTTCAATAGCTTCATCTTTTCTTTTCAACAAACATATGATGCAATACGTTGTACCATCATCAATGATGGTCATAAAGTACTTGTCTCCCCCGTCTATTTTCTATAAACTTCAAATCACCCATGTAGGTATGACTAAGTTCTAGAGGAGCGGTGCTTCTTTCGCTATTCCTTTGATGGAACTTCTCCCCCCCCTATTTTGTACAAACTTTAATTCACCCAAGTAGGTGTGACTAAGTTCTAGAGGAGCGATGTTTCTTTCGCTATTTCATTGACAGAATAGAAATGTGATTTTGCCTCTTCGCCTACCTCACATTCATTTTGAGGGTTTATGTCGACAGAAGGCAACAATCTCAACTTCGTTAGCTATTGAATGACTTTCTATTTAACGTGTCTTAATCTATGATGACATAGATGCACGGATTACAAATATATCATTCAATTTGGCTACAGACATACTATAACATTCTTAGTTATTACAGACCTATTGGACTAGTCTCAAGCCAGCTTGACCAACAACTTCCCTGAAAACAAGTTTGGAACATGTATCACCTCTTTTTAGAGTGATCTCATTCCCTGAAGTCCTTTTGAGGACAACATCTCCAACCCCTTCTACTTTAGAGGTGGTGTTGCTTCACATGAACAACCTATTGCTCGTGGTTAGGGCGTAACCGGATTAGATGTGATCAGGATACTCTGGCCCACTCCAGTTGTTTTTGCAGACTGAGTGTCCAATTTCTTTTCTGCCTTTCTTTTGGCCTTCAGATCATTTAAGACCTGGAAACTCTGACCCACCTCACTAGGTGTCCATTACTTTTCTGCCTTTCTTTTGGCCTTCAGATCATTTAAGACCTGGAAACTCCGGCCCACCTCATTAGGTATCCATTACTTTTTTGTCTTTCTTTTGGCCTTCAGATCATTTAAGACCTGGAAACTCTGGCCTACTCCAGTCACCCGTAGGCTTTGTACGACTGAGTGTCCAATATCATCCTATCAAATGAATTCTGGTCCACTCCAGTCGCCCGTAGGCTTTGTACGACTGAGTGTCCAATATCATCCTCTCAAATGAACGATCTTCTGTCAAATAGTGTGATAGGTTCAACATCTTAAGATAAGCCATTATCTTTAGTCTTCTTCCCTTGAGATTGGTGCCTAGACAATTCTTGGTGCTCACTTAAGAGTGGTAACAGTTTTCGCACAGTCAGTGGATCTTTATCCTTCGTATGTGCGAACATACTTTACACACTTTTAATAATTACACTCAAAAGAACGGATCTTTTAAGTTTTGTTTACAATAGTCCAATCTTTAACCGGGAAGGAATGTGAGATTAAACTTCTGATTTTAAAGTGTAAGGAACATAATTTATTTCGGGAAAACATTTTCATATTCCTCCTTACGTTAAGCCCTTTTTAATCAGACATCATTTAATCTTATTTTTGATAAGGAAGAAAAATTACTTATCCCAACTTCGGATTCTGGCCCACTTCAATCAGTTCGTCGGACTGAGTGTTTGTTTCCTCCTTACCATAATTTGAATCATTTGTCTGGGACAGATATAGGCCCTCTGCTACATGATAGAACAACATCTTCAACCTTCTCCTCTTGTCCCAGTTGACATCCTCATCCTCTCGTGGGCGCTTGTTCCCACCACTCTCGGGTGCGGTGACACCATGAACACCTTGACCTTCAACAGCATAATCAAAACTGTCTTCTACCAGAAAACCATAGCTATAACCAGATTTGGTCACACAACTGTTGACCGACATTTTTCGAACACTAATATAATCTTGTCTTAAAATTATTGGATATAATTGCAGTACGGGAATTAAATAAATATTACAAGTGTTCGAAATGATGAACAAAACAACCAATATTCAGAACTGTCGTAAGCTTGTTGAGTCTTGAATCTTGATAAACTGAAATCAAGAAACACTAAATCTGGATTGTTACAACTGTGGTTGAGTCGAGAGATGGCTCTCTGTGTTTAAGACAAGATTGCTCCGTATATATGCTTTTACGTTTGCGGGCAATAGTCTCCTAAGATAAAACAACAACTAATCCACACTACAAAGCAAATAGGTTGATTTTGACGAAGAAAACGAACACGAAATGACTTGCTGATTTAGAGGAAAATGAAGGAACATAAAACGCTTCAGAAGTTTAATGCCATAAATTATTGGCTTTCTAGCTGCTTCCTGAAACTTCAGGGACCAAACTGTAAATATTAAACAGGTTGGGGTCCAAAAGATAATGTCAGAAGAAGCCCAGAAGCCCGTGCGGTGGCGGCGCGCGTGTGGGGCTAGCCTCGAACCCAAGCACACCTAGGTCCTCACTCCTTCAGACACATGTGGTAGATTTGTCCCACACCATATTTCCATGTCTCAAACACCTTACTTCGTGGACCAATATCTCTTTCATTTCTTAACGAAATTTGATGATCCTTGGCCCGACGGTCATCTACTCAGTTACTAGATTATGCATGTGTGAAGAGACAAAGCCTCCAACATGCGGAACCCTAGTGTTAAGTCATTAAATATGGGTGGACACAACCTCCCCACCAAAGACAAATTTCCAACATAATGTTGATATAGGGATGACAGCTTCAGTGGTGGAAAGTGACTTGGAGAAAGCTAGCACCTTTAATGCTGGGTGTCGTAAGGGGAGCTATTCAACCCCACTTCAGCTTGGCCAGCGTTGCCAAGTCAGTTGGAGAAAGCTGGCACTTCTAATGCTGGGGTGTCAAGTGAGTTGGAGAATTATGATATTTTTTCGCTTGGGCGACATAATTTTCTTGATTTGGGAGATTATGGAGCGGGAGATTTTGTTGGGAAGCTCCATTCAAGGAATGATCCATAAACATGATGAGCCGATGCCTAGTCTTATTTTATTTTCTTACAGAATAGGTCTCTTCAATTTTTTCATAGTTGTAAGAAAATATATTGATTTTTATGTTTTTCTGTTGCACTTCCAAAAAGCCTATGGTGATTTTGCTGTAATACCCAACATTTGTAATTGTTTGGCAGTTCAATTTGAATGTACCGGTGTCCTGACCGATGACTTTTACTGTAATAGAAAATTGAATAATTTTGTTCTAATGAATTTTCATGGTATTAAAAAAATCTAGTCTTAGACAATAAAGAAGTCAGTCAACCCTCTCTCTTTCAAGCCATATGCGGCACCTAAAAAATGACATCTGGACAAGAAAATAGTAAACCATAATAGACCCGAGCATAGTAATTCAGGCCCCAATCGAGGTCTCACTCATTCTTAATAATAAAGTTATGCTTGTGTTTGTTATCTTGTAGTTTCTTCTTGAATTCAATAATAAGAATGTTATGACGTCCTGGAAGCTTTGGTTGTTCAACAGGGCCAGGCTGATAAACATCCATGGACGGGCCAAGATCCTGAAAAAGGGTAGCTGATAAAAGGTGCTAAGATAAGACAGTCAAGACACTCTCATCTTCAAGCCTCGTCCAACAACTGATCCTAAACAGGATTTTCCACTGATAAATACCCGTGAAATACACGGAATATCGGTGTATATCACGGACAGAATGGTATATTTGGGCTGTTAAGACCCGTGATATACACGGTATATTCTGTCGTGTATATCACGGTTTAATGGCCTAATTTTGGTTAGTTTAGTTATAATTAAAATAGAGTTGTACACTTATCATAATTATATAATTATTGTATAAGTAGAATAAGGTTTTGGGATTAGAATAGGAATAAGATTTTTCTATTATGAAAATTGTAAATTGTATATATACGCTTTCTTTAATAAAAATAATCAAGGGATTATTTCTTTCATGGTATCAGAAGTCTAGGTTAATTATTAAATCTCCCAAACCTCTCTTCTCGTGCATCAATTTTCGAGCACTTATTCTCGATTTCCGAGTATTTTCTCCCCAATTTTTTTCTAATCCCTACATCACGTCTTGCGTTGTTATGGCTAAGAACACGTTTCACCCTGCCCTTACTGTTTCTAACATCAAGAACCATATTCCTATCATTCTTGAAATAGAAAATGTCCAATACGCGACATGGGCCGAACTGTTCAAAGTTCACGCACGCTCGCATCAAGTCCTCCATCACATTATCCCCGCGGCTCTTGCGGATACGGAGGTGCCCAAACCCGAGGATGATCCTAAGTTATGGACGACCCTTGATGCTACCGTTCTTCAGTGGATTTACTCCACTATCTCTACCGACCTGTTGCAAACGATTATCGAACCAGACGCTACGGCGATGGATGCTTGGAATAGAGTGCGTGATATATTCCAAGATAATCAAAATTCTCGTGTTATTACCCTTGAGCAGGAATTCTCCCACATCCATATGAAAGACTTCCCTAACGTTTCAGCATACTGCAAAAGGTTGAAAGAATTGGCGGACCAACTACGCAACGTTGGTGCGCCCGTTACGAACGATCGTCTTGTCCTTCAGATGGTTGTAGGCCTCTCTGAGGCATATAGTGGCGTCGGTACACTTCTTCGTCAAAGCAATCCTCTTCTGTAGTTTTATCAGGCCTGTTTCATGCTCAAGCTCGAAGAAGAAGGATTGGCTAAGAAAGCGGCCACTGAGGCCTCGTCCGTCGTCATGGTGACAACGACCGATTTTTCTCCATCCGTCTCCAACAATTCCGACCAAAACCGTAACAACGGTAGCGGTAAAAAGAGTCAGAATTGCAAGAATAATGGTAAAACCGTAGTGGAAACCGAGGTGGAAATAATGGGGATGGCAATGGGCTTTGGGGTAGTGGGCCGCAAGCCAACTGGCCACAACCATGGGGCCCATGGTCGTGGAACTGGCCAATGGGCCTGGGCCCAACAACCCCTATTACCCGTCTACTATTTTCCCGGGAAACTGGGCCCAAAATTCCAACAACAACAGGCCCAGTTTTTCGGGTCCACAGTGGTACCCGAGAGCAGGTTCTGGGCCGGGCCAGCAAGCAAGTGTGCTTGGGCCTCGGCGTCCGCAGGCTCACCATATAGCTGGGCCCACCCCTACTGACATTGAAGCCGCAATGCACACTCTTGGATTAAATCCCCTGGATGCAAACTGGTACATGGACACCGGAGCCACTACTCACATGACGTCCGACCAATGTAGTCTCTCGTCTTATTCCAATTTGAGCAGTAATCGTGGCATAATTGTTGGTAATGATAATTCTATTCCAATTCGTGGTTACGGTCATAAAACTTTGTCACCCCGATCCACCTCTTGTCTTGAAAAATGCCCTTCATTCCCCTAACTTAATTAAAATTTTGGTGTCTGTCCGTAAATTCACCACTGATATTTGGGTTTCTGTTGATTTGATCATTTTGGGTTTTCTGTGAAGGATTTCAAGACTGGGATTCCTCTCATGAGATGTGATAGTAGGGGAGATCTTTATCCTATCACGCCCACATTCGGTCTCTCGAGTCAAGCCTTGCCATCCACTTTTGCAGCTCTCGCTCCTTCCTTATGGCATGCACGTTTGGGTCACTTTGGGTCATCTACTGTTTCTGCCTTACATAAAAATAATTTCATTTCTTGTAAGGGTACGCGTAGTACTCCAATTTGTCAATCTTGTCCTCTGGAGAAACTTGTTAGATTACCGTTTGTAGACTCTATTTCTCGTACGTTAATGCCAATTTGATATTATTCATAGCGATTTATGTACATATCCTGTTTTAAGTTTTGTGGACCATCGTTATTATGTTCTATTTTTTTATGATTATTCTAATTTTTTGTGGACTTTTCCGTTTGGGAAAAAATCTCAAGTTTTTTCCATTTTCTTAAAATTTCGACCATTCATCCGTACCTAATTCGAAAGAGAAATAAAAAATATTCAATGTGATAATGGCAAAGAATATGATAATGGGTTGTTTCGGGATTTTTGTTGTACTAATGGCATAGTTTTTCGTTTCTCCTGTCCTCATATGTCCTCACAGAATGGGAAAGCCGAACGCAAAATTCGTACCATTAATTATATTATCCAAACAGTATTGGTCCATGCTTTCGTACCCCTTTCCTTTTGGCATCATGCTCTACACAAATGGCTACTTATTTTCTTAACATACTTCCTACTAAAGGATTGGCAAATACGTCCTCTCTTCGAGTCCTCTATAATAAGACTCATTCGTATTCACATCTTAGGGTCTTTAGGTGCTTATGTTATCCGCTATTTCCGTCAACCACAATTAACAAACTTCAAGCCCAGTATACTTCTTGTGTCTCTTTGGGTTATCTATCTAATCATCGTGGTTACAAATATTTTGATTTATCGTCGAATAAAATTTTAATTAGTTGCCATGTTATTTTTTATGAAACCCAATTTCCGTTTGCTAAAGACAATGGTCCCGGGCCTAGTTTGTATAATTTTTGAAATGACGATGTCTCCCCATATATTATCCACCATTTATCGAACCTGTTCCGCCCCCAAAATCTGCCAGCGGACCTACTGCCTGCTGGTCCTCCAGTACCATCACAGCCTCCCGTCGTGTGCCCAGCAACTGGCCGTCTATCCAGCCCAGTTCTGCCCTGGTTACTATTTTCGACGTCAGTCCCAGTTCCAGTATTGGGTCAGCTTGCCCACTGCCTGTTGGCCAGTTTGTCACATGTCCCAATATTTCCCAAAATCCACCTAGTTATCCCCTGAGTCACAGACCGGTCACTCGCAGTCAACATGGTATTTTTAAACCAAAAAGACATTTTAATTTAAATTCTAATGTTCTTAAATCCCTTCTACTATGTAACCCAGTGTCCACCTTAAATACCCGAATTGGAAATTGTCTATGACCGACGAATATGATGCTCTTATTGCCAATAAGACGTGAGAGTTGGTACCCCGTCCTTCTAGTGTTAATATTATTCGGTCTATGTGGATTTTTACTCATAAGGATAATTCTGACGATTCTTTTGCGAGGCATAAGGCTCGTCTTGTAGGTGATGGTAAGACTCAGCAAGTTGGCGTGGATTGTGGTGAGACGTTTAGTCCGGTGGTCACATCGGCTACCATTCACACTGTTCTCAGTCTGGCTCTTTCGAAGGCTTGGCTCATTCATCAGTTAGATGTGAATAATGCTTTCCTACATGGTGATCTTAAGGAGACCGTTTACATGCATCAGTCATTGGGCTTTTGTGACCTCAAATATCCTAAATTGTATATATACTATTTCTTTAATGAAAATAATCAAGGGATTATTTCTTTCACCCACAAACTGGTGACACCTACAGTTGCCACTGAACTTACCCTCGTACTCATAAACTGTAGAATTGTATTAATCTCCCTTGGGAGCCTTTCTTATTAATACAAATATATATAGGGTGTACAATCTGAAATCCTTATACAATAGGGATCTTATATCTACCATAATTACACAAGACTAAATATGTCTAAATATATTACAATTGTACACGTGCTAACACACCCCCTCAGTCGGAGCGGGAGGAGGCTGAACGCTAAGACTGGATCTGAAGTCGAGGAAGAGCTGTCTAGGAAGGCTCTTTGTGAATATATCTGCATACTAATATGAAGAAGGCACATGCAATACCTTGACATTACCGAGAGCAACCTTCTCACGAACAAAGTGGATGTTTATCTCAATGTGCTTGGTTCGCTGATGCTGAACCGGATTATGAGATAGATATATGGCGGATATGTTATCATAATAAACCAAATACGCCTTACCTAATGGACATTGAAGCTCCAAAAGAAGGTTTCGGAGCCAACAGATTTCAGCAACAACATTAGTAACGCCTATGTATTCTGCTTCTGCACTCAAACGGGATAATGTGGGTTGTCTCTTCATAGACCAAGAAATAAGATTATCCCCTAAGAACACACAGTAGCCTGAGGTCGAGCGTCGTGTGTCCGAACGGCCTGCCTAATCAGCATTCGTATAGGATAACAACATGGTCGGTGCTAAGGGGTATAGATGCAAACCATAATCAAGTGTGCCCTTAACATATCGGATGATACGTTTAAGGGCAGTAAAATGAGGCTCCCTGGGGCATGCATAAATAAGCATACCTACTGAACAACATAAGCAATATCAGGTCTGGTTAAAGTGAGGTACTGTAGTGCACCTGCAAGACTCTTGTAGAGAGTGGGATCTGATACTCGATCACTATCCAAAGCACTAAGCTTTGATTTAGAGTCGACTAGAGTAGACATGATCTTGCAATTTGCCATTTTAGCCATGTACACAATCTGCTTTGCATACTTACAAAGACACAAAAACATAGTATCTGCATATCTAGTCATTGAAATCCCCAAAAAATAGCTCAACTTCCCCAAGTCAGTCATAGCAAATTCTGTTTTAAGCAGTGCAATGATCTCATTTTTCAACAACTCAGATGAGGCAGTAAGCACAATATCATCCACATACAATAATAATTATGCAATGCTACTACCTCTATGAAAAATAAATAGAGATTTATCATACTTGCTGCATACAAACCCAATCCACATGATGTACTGTGCAAAGCGATCATACCACACTCGAGGGCACGTTTCAAACCATAAAGTGACTTACGGAGACGGCAGACATACTGAGGAGCTGCTTTGGATGAACAAAATCGGGCGGTTGGTGCATGTAAACATTTTCTTTTAAATCCCTAAAAATCCTTCCCAACCTAAAACCTAGTTTTGGCCGCCCACCTCTATCCGTTTCCGGTGCCGAATTGACCGTATACCACCGATATACAGCTGTCCAACCCTCAAATTTTACTAAAAACACTATATACCGCAGGAATACTGCTGATATGCAACCTCCTTTCTTTCCCTATCTCTCAACCAGGCTGTATGTATATAGCCTATACACGCTGATATACACTCTGTACACGGCTGATATACCCTCACCGCCACTATATATGATAGGATCCTAATTGGAAACCCTAAGAAACTCAAAACACAAAACAAATATAGACTTGAAATTAAAATTGCAAGGAAAGAAAGATAAGAGTGAGACACAATAATTAAAATCAAAGGCAACCAATGGTATATTAAACCCAAGACCTCCTTCAATTAAATTCAACAAAAGCACCTACACTATAGATGATTTCCACAAGTGAACATGTTCATGTGAGAAATCATGGAGTGTTCTCCAACAACAAAGATATTACACTCTAACTAAACATATCATTAATTAACACTAATTATATGTTTAAGTAGAATTCTAATGAAGGTATTAATTGTCATCAAAAAAACTCCCCTATCAAATGAAACTAAGGCAACTATTTATAGTTATGCCTATTACAACAACAACCAAAAAGTGGCATTTGCACAAATAACCCCACATGAGTTCTTCTTTAGCCACTTTGTGAAGTGACTCATTCTCTTGTATCTTCTTTTTTCCTGAATATCCTCCCAAGCTATCATCCAAACATTATACACTCGTGAGATATTCTCTTAAAGCTCTTCCAACGCTCCTCTCGTCATGAACATGAATTGTAATTCTTAGAGCTCCCTTACTTGGCCACGAGTGAATGGTCTCGCTCCGATCATATCATCCTCCCCTTCTTGGAAAGGATTCGTCCTCGAATCTAAAGGTTCCCCTTGAGGGTGAGTCTTGGACTTGGCTTGCTTGCACTATAGGCATTGTCCACAAAACCTCTCAACGTCATGTCTCATCTTGGGCCAATAGAATTGCTCTTTGAGGATGTCAAGAGTTTTGGCAACTCCAAAGTGACCCATCATGCCTCCCCTACGTGCTTTCTTCATGAAAAATTTCCTCTATGAGCTTTTGGGAACACATATTAACTATTTTTTAATAAGAACCAATCAATTAATTGGAACCGATCAACCCTCTTTCCTTGGGCTAACTCTTCATAAACCATATTGAAATCGGGGTCATTGGAATAGAAATCCTTCAAACTTTCAAATCCCATCATTTTAGAAGTCATGGCATTCAACAACACAAATCTCCTAGACAAAGCATCCGCCACAACGTTCTCCTTTCCCCGCTTATAGGTGATCACATAAGGAAAGACTCAATAAATTCCACCCATTTTGCATGCCTCTTGTTGAGCTTAGATTGACCCTTTAAGTGTCTCAAGGATTCATGATCCGAACAGATCACAAACTCTTTATACCATAAATAGTATTGCCAATGAGCTAACACCCTCACTAGTGCATACAACCCTTTAACTTTTCACTAAAGTAGGCCAATGGCTTCCCTTCTTGCATCAAGACTCCACCAATGCCAATAGCCGAAGCGTCACATTCAATCTCAAATGTCTTCTCAAAATTTGGCAATTGCAATAATGGGGAAGTACTCAATTTCGCCTTCAACTCTTGAAATGCCTTCTCTTGCTCATCTCTCTGTACAAAAGGTATATCTTTCTTGATCAATTCGGTTAAAGGAGCGGCAATGGTACTAAATCCCTTTACAAATCTCCTATAGAAATTTGCCAACCTATGGAAACTCCTTACATCGGTTGCATTTTTAGGAGTAGGCCAAGTTCTAATGGATTCGACCTTCTCTTCATCAACCTCCACGCCATTCACACTTACCACAAAACCCAAGAATATCACCTAGTCAACACAAAATGAGCACTTCTTAAGATTAGCATACAACCTCTCACACAACAAGACATCAAAAACTTGCCTCAAGTGGCACACATGATCCTTAATAGTCTTGTCTATGACAAACTTATTGATGAAAGGCTTCAACATATGGTTCATCAACCTCATGAAAGTGCTAGGTGCATTGGTGAAACCAAATGGCATGACAAGCCACTCATATTGCCCCAACTTGGTTTTGAAGGCCGTCTTCCACTCATCACCGGGGTGCATGCGAATTTGGTGGTATCCACTTCGAAGATTAATTTTAGAGAACACACTTGAGCCACATCGCTCATCCAACATATCATCAAGTCTCAGGATAGGATGTCGATACTTCACCGTTATTTTGGTAATGGGTTTACAATCGATACACATCCTCCAAGTGTCATCGTTCTTGGGAACAAGTATCACGGGCATGGCACATGGGCTAAGACTCTCATTCACTATCCCTTTGTCAAGTAGCTCTTCAACTTGCCTTTGCAATTCTTTAGTTTCTTCCGGATTGCTCATATATGTCGGTTTGTTGGGGATTTAGGAACCCAATACAAAATCGATTTGATGTTCAATACCCCTCAATGGAGGCAATTCTTTAGGCATCTCCTCCGGAAATAAGCCATCATATTCCCGTAAAAGTGAAGAAACAATACTAGGCAAAGTGTTAGTATCTTGGTTAGTATGTAACAAGAGATCTTTGTTGACAAGGCACACCATAAAATGCCCCTCATCAACTCCTTTCAAACAATTGTTTGGTTGGCAAGTGTACACATCTTAACTTTCCCCTTTGTTACCCCTTTGTCCCTCTTGGCTAAGTAAAGACTCTTTCTCAATCTCCTCATTTTGACCCCTTCTCCCGAAGCTCTTTCATGATTTTATAGTCCTCACTCACTTGGTAGGGTATCAATGGGGTGAGAATATGTTTTCTTCCCTCAAAGAGAAAGGAATACTTATTAGATCTCCCACTATGTTGCATATCCCTATCAAATGGCCATGGCCTTCCGAGCAACATATGACAAGCTTGCATTGGCACTACATCACATAGGACTTTATCTTGGTACCTGACAATGCTAAATTTCACTACAACCCGCTTGGTGACCCTCACTTCTCCACAATTATTAAACTATTGAAGCTTGTACGTGCTAGGATGTTTCCTTGTAGGAACTTCATATGGTCAACCAATGTTGTGCTCACCACATTTGTGCAACTACCGCCATCAATGATCAAGGAGCACACCATATCAAGGATTTGCATCGAGTATGGAATAGGTTTTCCCGTTGATCAAGTTTCTCCCTATTCATTGCACCTATGATCCTTCACAACACACATGCCAAATCAATATTCTCCTCTAGGTGTCGCTCATCATCTTCCTCTTCAAATCCTCCCTCATGCTCACCTTTAGTTTCACCATCACCACCTTCATCCTCTTCATCGGTTCGATAACCATCAAACATGGCCACAATTGATCTCCTATTAGGATATTCACTTGCAATGTGGCCTCTACCTTGGCATTTAAAACATTGAATGGTAGAAGGATGAGAAAAGTTAGTTTTAGAATTGTTACCTCCTTTAGCCTTGTCTTTGCTCTTAGATTTGTAGTCGAACTTGGCTTGGAGAGTTGAAGTAGTGGTCTTGGGCTTCTCACAGTTATATTTGCCTTTGCTTCATGATGAGGATGAGATATTCTTATCCTTGTAAGATTTCTCCGCTTTCAATTCCATTTCAACCTTAGTTGTGTCATGAAATGTTTCTTCAAGACTGGTATAGGATTGAAGCCTCATAGGTTTGGAGATTTCATGATTCAAATTGACCACAAATCGGGTCACCGTGTAGTTCAAGTGCTCTTCAATTTTGGATTTCAATCTTAAGTTCTCAAACTCATCGATGTACTCTTCTACACTCTTACTACATTATCTTAACATGTACACCCTCTTAAGAACGCCTTGATAATAGTCGGGTGTCACATACCTTGCTTCCATGAGCTCAATCAACTCTTGCCAAGTTGGAATATCAAATAGGTACCGTTAAGCTCATTCACACCTCTTGGATTCCCACCAAGTGAATGCATATCCCTCAAATTAATTGAGGGCATACTTCGCCTTCAAAGCATCCGATATGTTGTTGGTGAGGAATATCCGCTCGCTTTGTAACCTCCATTCCAAGAATTCTTCCGGATCACTACCTCCCTTGAACTTTGGAAGTTCCACTTTAATGGTATTGTAATTGTGATCTTGGACTCCCTATCTTCATAGCCCTGCCATCTTGCTCGGTCATCATGACATTTCCATCTACCCCTCTCTTCTTGAACATAGGGCCTACCAATACCTCCCCGTCTCCCTCATCCCCTATGGGCATCATTCTCATGTCTCCCTATGTATCTTGGCTCCTCCCACCATCTCTCCCTATCAACCTTCTCAACGCCTTCGTCAAATAGGAGGTTTTGAAAATGCATTTGTGGCTCCGGGTGGAAATCTTGTGGTGGCGCATGCATTGGGGTGTGGGGAATATTTTGTGGAGTGACTATTGGGGTTATGTGGGATATTGGTTCCTCTTGTGGTGGCCTATATAAATATGGATGTGTTTGAGGATTGGTTCGTCTCATAGGACCTCGGGTGGTGGTGTTTGGGATAGTAGGTGGGGGATATATGGAGAAGGTGCGGAATGAGTTTGGGGATGGAGAAACTCTTGTACTTACCTCGAGGTAAGAGTAGGTGACGTGTTAGGACCCTTACTTGATTCTAAGTCAACGTTCGACTGGGGAGTGCCCACTCGACTAGCATTTTCAACATTCACCAACCTATTTCCCACACTACCCATTCGTTCTGTCATCCCTCATAACAACGTACTCAACCTATTCAATTCATGAAGTATATGGGACATCGGATCCTCTCCATTATGAGAATGGCTTTCGGAATTCGTCATTGTACCTACAAAACTCAACAAACAAGTTAGAGCAAGAGTTCCTCATGTCACTCGTGTTTTCGCTCAAGTCTCACTTCACTCTAGTGTTCTTCCAATGTTGGTGAAGAACCAATCAATCTCACACGTATGCTAAGTCTTGTGGAAGAATGGATTCTTGTTAGATAGAAAGACGTACGACTCAAATCTAATGGACGGAACCAATGAGGTTTCAACGAAAATAGAGAAAGAAAAAAAGTACAAATGAAATTGGCACGAAATGAAAGCTCGGACTCAAGAACTAGTTAACAATCAAGTAAGAACAATTACTAATTGTTAACTAGCTTATAAAATTAAAGAAATGAGAAGGAAAGAAGAAAAATAGAATTTCAACACTTAGAAAAAATTTGAAAATTTTGGGAAAAGTGATGAAATTCAAGAATTAATTAGCAAACAAGTATGTTTCATTACTTGTTTTTAATTAATTAAAGTATTAAAAATAGGATAAGAAATCAAATCTGAAAAAAAATTGGGCAAAACAGGGTAAAAATGCCCAAAACATGGTTGATAACATAGCGAAAACAGCCTCTGAAGTTGGCTGTCACGCGCCCTGCAGGCGCGATTGGGCTTGCCCTGAAGGCGCGTGGCTGACGTGTCAGCTGCGTGGCTGCTGATGTGGATTATTATTTTTTTGAATATCATATTTTTGAACTGATTTTCTCTTCTTCTTTTTTCTTTGGGCACACAAACACTTTTCAACCTTTGACTTGAAGACTTTCGGATCAAACACACCTCTTTTGGGTTTTCTTCTCTATGAAGATTTGAAGTTCTTCAAGAACACCAAATTTCCAAACACCTTCAAATCAACTCCAAATTGAACCAAATTTTAATTCTAAGCTCCTCTTGATTGGTAGAACAAAGCCCAATAACTCTTGAAGCCAAAATCACCTTCTTCCCCAAAACCCATCTTCAAGTTTCAAACATTCAAGGTCCTTCAATGGTAGAATCTTCAATACAACTTTAAATGCCATGAAATTTGAAAGCTAAGGGTTTTTTTATATCAAGGAACTCAAATTTGGCCTCAAATCCACCAAAATAACAACAAATTTTCGGGGGTTTTTTTTGGGATTTCGAATTTTGATTTTTTTTTTATTTTGTAATAACAATAACCAAGACTAGATTTGTAGGAACAAATCTAGAACCTAAGCTCTTGATACCAAATGATAGGATCCTAACTGAAAACCCTAAGAAACTCAAAACACAAAACAAGAATAGACTTGAAATTAAAATTGCAAGGAAACAAAGATAAGAGTGAGACACAATAATTGAAATCAAAGGCAACCAAGGATATATTAAACCCAAGACTTCCTTTTATTAAATTCAACTAAAGCACTTACACTATAGATGATTTTCACAAGTGAACATGTTCATGTGAGAAATCATGGAAGTGTTTTCCAACAACAAAGAAATTACATTTTAACTAAGCATATCACTAATTAACACTAATTATATGCCTAAGTAGAATTCTAATGAAGGTATTAATTGTCATAAGAAAAACTCCCCTATCAAATAAAACTATGGCAACTATTTATAGTTATGCCTCTTAGAACAAAGGCCCAAAAATGGCCTTTGCACAAATAACCCCACATGGGTTCTTCTTTAGCCATTTTGTGAAGTGACTCCATCTCTTGTATCTTCTTCTTCTTGAATATCCTCCCAAGCTATCATCCAAACATTATACACTCATGAGATATTCTCTTAAAGCTCTTCCAACGCTTCTCTCGTCATGAATGTGGATTGTAATTCTTGGATCTCCCTTGCTTGGCCACGAGTGAATGGTCTTGAGCTCGCTCGGGTCATATCAATATACCACTTCATACAACCTCCCTAAGCCGTTATACACCCTATATACGGCTGTTTCTAGCCATATACACATCGTCTATGTCCCGAGCCCCTCCCTGAATTTTTTTCCCACTCTCCGGCAACCTTCATTGCCGAAAACAGCATCGGAAGCAACAGTAACCAGCCGTGCAAGAATGACTTATGGGACTAGCCTGCGAACTGGGCCTCCGGCATTAGCCCAGCAGCAGCCAAAAACTGCCCAGCAGCTGCGGCCTCTAACCATAGCCCAACAATTGTGACCCAGTTTCATATAGACAAGCCATCCGCACCATACAGCTCGATGGGCCATAGTTACACGGCCCACTGCCCTGCTACTCA
Source organism: Anisodus tanguticus (assembly GCA_034509755.1). Classification (NCBI taxonomy): domain Eukaryota; kingdom Viridiplantae; phylum Streptophyta; class Magnoliopsida; order Solanales; family Solanaceae; genus Anisodus; species Anisodus tanguticus. Next base: position 20,869,037 of record CM067551.1, read on the forward strand.
AAATTAGCCTAACAGTTTGGAAAATCTGCAGACAAGGAAACTATATCTAGCCCAATATTTTGGGGCCCAATAGTCCACTCCGAGAATTTCCCAATCCAATTTAGGTCAGGCTTTCAGCACATTGACTCCTCGGAAGCCCGATATTGCGTGGTATATGGATACGGGCACAACGTCTCATCTCACCAACAATTCTGATAATCTTACTCAAATGCGAAATTTAAATACTCCCAGTCTATTATGGTCGGTAATGGCCATCACATTCCCATTCAAGGATTTGGTCACACCCTTACCCCACCACCGCATCCCCACTTCTCTCTTAAAAATGCCTTTTATGCTCCAAACATCATCAAACATCTAATTTATGTTAGAAAGTTTGCCACCGATAATTCTGTCTCAATTAATTTTGACCCGTTTGGATAATCTGTAATGGACCTCCGTACCGAGAAACTCCTTACGAGATGCAATAGTGAGGGAAATCTATATCCTTTCCTACCCACATCCACTGCTAGTGTCACTCCTCCTACTGTTTTAACTATCATATCTCCTTCTACGTGGCATAGTAGACTTGGTCATCCGGGTTCTCACATTTTTTATTCTCTTAGAAATCGAAATTTAATACAATGTAACAAAGGGAACCTTTCTCATAGTTGCTCCTCTTGTCAGTTAGGAAAACACTTTAGACTACCATTTACGACGTCTATGAGCACTACTTTCTCTCCCTTTGATATTATTTACGTTGATTTATGGACACCTCCCATAACTAGCAACTTAGGCCACAAATATTATGTGGTAGTTTTGGATGATTTCTCTCACTTTCTTTGGGTCTATCCACTCAAACTCAAATCTCAAGTGTTCTCCAAATTTGTTGAGTTTCGTACACTAGTTAAAACACAATTTGAAAAAGATATAAAATCATTTCAATGTGATAATGGTTGAGAGTTTAATAATTTTCTATTTCATACATTTTTGTACGGCTAATGGCATGATCCTTCGTTTCTCGTGCCCTCACACCTCCCCTCAAAATGGAAAAGCTGAAAGAATTCTCCGAACCATTAATAATATGATTCGTACCTTCCTTTTCCATGCGTCTCACCCTTCTACTTCTTAGGTATATGCACTAAAAATGGTAGAACACGTTCTCAATATTTTACCTACCCGTGCGATTCAAAATAGGAACCCATTGAAATTCTCTACCGTCGGATCCATACCTATGACCATTTTAGAATTTTCGGTTGTCTGTGTTACCCTAATCTGACATCCACGCCCCCCCCCCCCACAAATTGGCACCCAAATCTACTCTGTGCACCTTCCTAGGTTTCCATCAAACCATAGGGGGTACTTGTGCTATGGGCTCTCCACCGACAAAATCATAATTTCTCATCACGTCACCTTTGTTGAGTATGTTTTCCCATTTGACAACATTAAAAAATTCTGAATCACTGATTACTATTTTCTCGAAGATTCGGACCCATCACCGCTTGTCCAACAAGTATTACGTCAAGTGGCCACTGTTTCGGCGGCGGCAGACGGACCAACTGCCACCACCAGTAGTCCAATCACGGATCTTCCCTCCTCTTCCTTTTGAGTCTGACACCACCAAAAATCGCACCTATGCATCTCTATCACCTTCACATTCCCTGCCCCGATCTCTATCAGTACCGTCACCGGCCATGAACCCCGTCGTTGTATCAACCCCGCAACCCCAACCCCACACAGCATCCACACTACCCACCGGAATCCCTAGCCATACCGACACCACAACACCACCATCCAAACCAACCAGTCTCACCCTGTTGAGTCTATTTTTAGTATTATTTTAGAGTATATTTTAGGAAGTCTTTTGTAGTCTTTTAGTTGTTTTGTGCAGTATTATACGTGTTTTTTCTTTGTTTTCAGTTTAAGCAATTCATGATGGATGAGGCAGAAATTAAAAGAAAATAGGCAGCTACTGAGGATAAAAATGGCTACCTAGGCAGAAGAAGTGGTTTAGAGAAGTGTTGAAAAATTGAAAGATGAAGAGTCGCGGCGCTGAAGGGCCGCGGCCGAGGAAGCGAGGGCTGAGGCGCATGACTGGCAGAAGGCTGGAAGAAGTTCATCGGATTTGTTGCCGCGGCGCCCCACTGGCAGAAAGTTCATATGCGAATTAGCACTGCGGCACTCTAATAGCTGAGCCGCGGCGCAGACGACGTCCGGGCAGCGAAAAAACCTAAATTTAACAAGAGCAAAAAGGTCCATTCTGGGTTTTTTTATGATATATGCTGGGGGAGGCAAATTTTGAAAGAGGATCTCAAATAGGAGGCAAGGAACAAGAGAGCAAGAAGCAATTAGAGACATCAATTGTCCAAGTTCTTTTCCTTTTCTTTACATTAATTCAGTTTATGTCGGATATTAAGTTAATTAGTCTTCTTAGCATGTCTATGAGTTAATTACTTTTATTAGGATTTTTCGTTGAATCACTTGAAACTCTATTATGATTTAATGCATTGCTAGTGTTTCTTCTTCATCTATTAAGATCTCTTCAACTTGCTTTTATTGAATGAGAATTAATTGGCCATTAGTTTTCATTACCTATATGATTTTAAATCATGATCTGAAAAGTGAGATTTGAATATGCTATAGTTGATTAGACATAGGTTTAATCTTGAACGAGAGTATCACGATTGCATGTGTAACTTTTTAGGTTATTGATCTTAATCCTCCTATATAATTGAATTTATCATAGAACTATAGAAAATTCTCACTTAGGTCGAGTTTTTATATGTCCTAACCGGGATATAGAACATCTCAGTTAACCTGCTATCTTAATAAGAAGAAGAATCGCTAGTCTTGCATTAATGAATGATAGAGTGGATTGTTGATGAGATTTGAAACCCTAATTGCCTTCATTACTGAATTAAACTTCGTGTGTTTTCACTGCTATTTTATTCCCGCAATCTATTTTAGTTTGTTATTTCTTTAGTTTAGAAATCACCACTTATATTCGTTTGCCAAATAGAAACTAAAGATTAGTTAAATGGTAATTGATAAATCAGTCTCTGTGGACGATACTCGGTTTTATCGAAATTATTACAAGTTGCGATATGTACACTTACGTAGCATCTAGAAATTTCGCAACACACCCCTCCACCGACCCATTACCCAACCTCATCGACCACCACCAGTCTCGGTCAACCCCGATCCGCTACACCACCACACCAGTCCCACCCAACCACTGACATTGTGCCCAGTTACGACCCACCCAGATCGGTCACTCCGATCTCACCCTCCTCTGAAACCCGTCACCAGCACGACCCCCCAAACCAGAACCCGAATCAACCAACACCTAGTAAACCCGACCCGACGCCCTCAACCACACTCAGCCACCCACCTTGCACCATATGGAAACTCGTGCCTAACACGGTATTTTCAAACCCAAAGTCCAATTTAACCTCTCCACAAACCATTTCCCCAATTCCAAAAAGCCCCAAACTAGCCAAATTAGACCCAAATTGGAATGTGGTCATGTGTGAGGAGTTTAATATTTTAACGAAACAACATACTTGGGATTTGATTCCTCGACCGGATGGGGTGAATGTGATCCGATGCATGTGTCTTTTTCGTCATAAATACAGGGACGGTGGTGACCTAGAACGATATAAGGCAAGGCTTGTGGCTAATAGTACAAATCAGCAGGAGGGTATTGATTGTGGTGAGACATTCAGTCCGGTTGTCAAACCGACTACCATTCGTACAGTCCTAAGCATTGCTATGGGTAGACATTGGCTGATCTATCAACTTAATGTGAAAATGTCTTTTTACATAATATCAGAGTCAGACCCATTTTAATTCTTTGTTCACCGATGTTGGGCCCCCAAATTATATTATCCACGCTTCAGTTAACAATGTCTGGGTGTGCGGGGGAGTGGTAAGAGTCTCACATCGAATATGGAATGGGAACATGGACTCCTTATATGTACTTGGACAATCCTTACCCTACAAGCTAGATTTTGGGGTTAAGTTAGGCCCAAGATCCATTCTTTACACATCCTCTGTATAGACGTCATGATCTCGTACATAGTCATAAATCTAGCTAAACTTGAGACCATTTTTGTAAGGGGTGCAATCTACGATCTCCTCTTTTGAGAAATCAATTGCTACAACATCATCGCTAACTGCATTAACACACCAAAAACACCACATCTGTGTATATAGTTCTCGCACCCGTAGGAGTCATAACCCTAGAGCCGCAGTGGATTCATTATGCACCAACCCATATCGCCATAATCTTCCATGTGTGGCATAGCAATGAAGGAGAAAGAGGCATTTCTGAGTTTGTTTGCAAAAGCTCTCATATCTAGTTATAAATCAAAATCAGTCATAAGTTGGTCACCCCTAACGTATAGTTTTACGGTTATACACTTTTTGGTTTGACAAAATCTTTTATCATTTTATTGCTAATATCTTTTGTAATTTCTAAAATAGTGTTCACAAAACATAAGTTATAATTGTTTGTCTATGCTTTTGTAATTCGTCATTTTTATGTGAAAAAAATACTTTAAAATATATTTTTATGAATATTTCAATCATTTTAACATAAATAGTGATTATCATCACACTTTTACCAAACACACTAACACGTAACTACATTCTTATAAATTAGATTTAGCACCTAAATGTGTTTTTCTTATCAAAACAACTTCAGCACCTAAAAGTGTTCTTCAACACTTAATACTTATATCAGATACTTTTAATCTGCTGATCTAAACAGGCTCTTAATCATGTCTCTTTAAAAATGAATATATCGATTTATATTAGTTTTAATTACCATGATCAGTTGGCCATTTTAAGTAATTCTTTGTATTTGCACATCAATTTTAACCCTCTATTAAAAAGAACGAGTACTCGGGCACTTATCCACATAGGATTGCCAATAGTGACGGATTTAGGGTTTTCACTCAGGGAGTTCGAAAAAACAACAAAAGCTAAAGATAAAAAATAATGTTGTCCATTGGAATCAAACCTAGGATGCTGGACAGAATTTTGAACACCCTGGACCATTTGAGCTAACTGTTTGCATATGTATAGGGTATTCAAAACTTATATGTGTAAATAAACAAAGAAAATCTATTACAGTATAATTTTTTGCCGAAAGTGCTCGGGTGGACACCCTTCCGTCTCCCTACATCCGCCCAACTGACATCACACTGCCACTCATCAACTTTTTTTGCAGGAGCTTAGACCAATCTTTTCATCCTCAGATCTTGAAAAATAATTTGATCAATCGTTGAAAGATTGTGATAAATATAATTACAACTGCAAGTGTGATTTCTATTTGACATTTGGTTGTTGTTAAACAAGGTATATACCCGTGATATACACTTGGTATACACAGTGTATATCACGAGTCCTTTAGGAATGTCACGGGCAGACCAGCCCATCTCGGGATTAGCCCATCACGGGTAGGGCAGTATATTAGGTGTGTATATTGATGTAATATTATAGTGTAAAGGTTACATTAATTAGACTTGTACACTTACCATAATTGTATATTTAATATCCAAGTAGAATAAGGCTTTAGGAGTAGAATAGGAATAGGATTCTCCTATTATGAAAATATGTAACTTGTATATATAGTCTTTCTATTAATGAAAATAATCAAGGGGATTATTTCTTTCATGGTATCAAGAGACTAGGTCTTGCTTCCGCCTTTGCTCTCGGTTTTTTGTGCCTTTCTCTGCCACAACCGTCTCCGTTTTCCGTCCCCCTTCACCGAAATTCGCGATATTATTTACCTCCACTCTTCCCAAATTTCCCCTCCTCTCCCTTTGTTCTTTCGTTATGTCTAAGAACAATTTTCATCCTGTCCTCATGGTTTCTAACATCAAGAACAACATCCCTATTGTTCTTGAGATGGAAAACGTCCAATATGCGACGTGGGCAGAATTATTTAAAATTCACGCTATCTCCCATCAAGTCATCCATCACATAATTCCTCCCGCCGCACCTATTCTCGCGGAGGATCCTCAGTTATGGATTACTCTTGATGCTATCTACAGTGGATTTATTCCACTATTTCGGTTGACCTCTTACAGACGATCATTGAGCCGGACACTACGGCTATGGCTACCTGGAATAGAATGCGTGACATATTCCAAGATAACCAACATTCACGTGTTGTCACACTCGAGCAGGAATTCTCTCAAGTTCGCATGGAAGAATTTCCAAACGTGTCTGCATATTGCAAGAAACTCAAGGAGTTGGCGGACCAACTCCGTAACATTAGCGCACTTGTGAAAAATAATCGTCTGGTTCTACAATTAGTTGCCGGCCTTTCTGAGGCCTATAATGGTGTTGGGTCTCTCCTTCGTCAAAGCAATCTACTTCCCGCTTTTTATCAAGCCCGCTCCATGCTTACTTTGGAAGAAGGCGGCTACCAGAGCAAGCCCCGTAGTCCTGATGATGTCCTCCACAAATTCTTCGGGTTTTGTTGATAATCCGAGCCAAAACCGTGCTCATGATGGGTGACAAAAATAATCATAAGAATAATAGCAAAAACTGCGGGGGCAAACGAGTATGTTCCGGTGGTATTTCCAGTGGTCAACAGTCCAGCAGTGGGCCCCATCCGGTCAATAGTGGGCCTCCTCCCTACTGGTTCCAACCGTAGGGCCCATGGCAGTGGGGCTGGGGCAATGGTTCGTGGCCCAATAGCCCCTATTTTCCAGGGCCTTCCAACGGGTAGTGGGCTGGACAGCCCCAATTCAGGCCCAACAATCAGCCTTTATCTTCTCGGTTCTGCACTGGGCCGAGGCAGTAGAGTGGACTGCTTGGGCCTTGGCCCACACAACCATTCTCGGCAGTGGGCCCCACACAACCGTTCTCGGCAGTGGGCCCCACACCTACTCACACCGACATTGAGGTCGCAATGCACACGCTTGGATTGATGCAACCGGATCCGAATTGGTACATGGACACCGACGCGATGACACACATGACTTCCGATCAAGGTACTCTCTCGTCTTATTCCAAATGGAGCAACCCTCGTGGTATAATTATCGGTAATGGTAACTCTATTCCAATTCAGGGTTAGGATCATAAAACTTTGTCTCCCCCCAATCCACCCCTTATCTTGAAAAATACTTTACATGCCCCCAAATTGATTAAAAACTTAGTGTATGCCCGAAAGTTCACCACTGACAATTTCGTTTCTGTTGAATTTGATACTTTTGGTTTCTCTATGAAGGATTTCAAGACGGAGAGTCCTCTCATGAGGTGTGATAGTAGGGGAGATCTTTATCCTATCACACCCTGTTTCAGTCCATCGAGTCAAGCCTTGCCATCAGCGTTTGCATCCCTTGCTCCTTCCTTGTTGCATCGTCATATTGGTCATCCGGGATTTTCTATTTTGTCGTCATTACATAAAAATAATTTTATTTCATGTAAGGGTACGAATAGTACTCAAAATTGTCAGTCTTGTTCTTTAGGAAAAATTGTTAGGTTGCCATTTGTAGACTCAAATTCTCATACTTTAATGTCATTTGATATTATTCATAGCGACTTATGGACGTCTCATGTTTTTAGTTCTTTGGGTCATCGGTATTATGTTCTCTTTTTGGATGATTATTCTAAGTTTTTATGGATGTTTCCGATTGCGAATATCTCAAGTCTTTTCCGTCTTCTTAAAATTTAGAGCATTCATTAGAACTTAATTCGAACGAGAAATAAAAAATATTCAGTGTGATAATGGCAAATAATATGACAATGGGGTGTTTCGGGAATTCTGTGCTAATAATGGGATCAATTTTCATTTTTCTTGTCCTCATACGTCTTCACAAAATGGGAAATACGAACGCAAAATTCGATCCATAAATAACATTGTCCGCACTCTCTTAATTCATGCTTTTGTACCCTCATATTTTTGGCATCATGCTCTTAAAATGGCTACATATCTCCTTAACATAATTTCTTCCAAAGGTCTGACATATTTTCCCCTTCAAATTTTATATAATAAGACTCCTTCTTATTCTCATCTTCGGGGTTTTTGGATGCTTGTGTTATCCGTTATTCCCGTCCACCACAATTAACAAACTTCATGCCCGGTCTACCCTGTTTGTGTTTTTGGATTTTCCGTCTAATCATCGTGATTACAAATGCTTTGATTTATCCTCCAAGAAAATCATCACTAATCGCCATGTAATTTTTTATGAAACCCAATTTCTATTTACAAAAGTTCATACTCCGAGCCTAGTTCGTATAATTTTTTGGATGATGGTATATCCACGTATATTACTCACCATTTTTCAGACATGTCCCGCACCCAAAATTCTCCACCGGGCCCACTGCCCGCTAGCCCCACTGGTCTGTCGCACACTACCGTCACTGGATCAGTTCTAGCGATTGACTGGTCCAGTTCCAGCACCTGATTACCGTCTTGGGCCAGTAGGCCCACTGCCTGCTGGCCAGTCCATCCTAAGCCCAAAAAATTCCCAAAATCCGCCCACTTCTTCCTCAAGTCATAGACCGGTCACTCGTAGTCAGCGGGGTATTTTTAAACCAAAGAGACATTTTAATTTAAATTTTAATGTTCTTAAATCACTCTTACCCCGTATTCTTGTGTCAGCGTTAAATGACCCAAATTGTAAAATTGCTATGACCGATGAATATAATGCTTTTATTGATAATAAGACGTGGGTATTGGTGCCCCGTCCTTCTGGTATTAACATTATTAGGTCTATGTGGATTTTTGCTCACAAGGAAAATTCAGATGGTTCATTTGCACGACATAAGGTGCGGCTTGTGGATGATGGTAAGACTCAACAGGTTGGGGTGGATTGTGGTGAGACATTTAGTCTGGTGGTCAAGCCGGCTACCATTCGCACTGTACTCAGCTTGGCTCTTTCGAAAGCATGGCCTATTCATCAGTTAGATGTAAAGAATGTTTTCCTACATGGTGATCTCAAGGAAAGAGTTTATATGCATTAGCCGTTGGGATTCAGGGATCCCAAACATCCTCAACGGTTGAAGAAGTCCATATATATGGGCTTAAGCAGTCTCAACGGGCCTGGTATACAAGGTTTGCTGACTATGTTTCGACTATTGGGTTCAGTCACAGCAGGTCAGATAATTCCTTGTTCATCTACCGTCGTGGTTCGTCCTTGGCCTACATTCTGTTGTATGTGCATGATATCATTTTAACTGCCTCTACGGATGCCTTACGCCAGTCTATCATGACCATGCTCAGCTCTGAGTTTGCTATGAAAGACTTAGGGCCCTTGAGTTACTTTTTGGGGATTGTCGTCACTCGTCATTCCGATGGATTGTTCTTGTCTCAACGGAAGTATGCAATTGAGATTATCGAGAGGGTTAGGATGTCATCCTATAAGTCCACTTCCACTCCAGTTGATACAAAGCCCAAGCTTAGTGTCGCAGCCGGCGTACCCTACGAGGATCCGACCCGCTATCGCAGTCTTGCAGGGGCCCTTCAGTATCTTACCTTTACGAGATCGGATATTACATATATTGTCCAGCAGGTGTGTTTGTTCATGCATGATCCCAGAATTGAGCATATGAATGCACTCAAACGCATCATTCGGTATATCAAGGTACACTTGACTATGGTTTACATTTATATCCTTCATCGACATCCACACTTGTCTCGTATACAGTTGCTGATTGGGGTGGTTGTACCGACACTAGACGGTCTACGTTAGGCTATTGTATGTTTCTTGGCAACAACTTGGTCTCCTGGTCTGCAAAGCGTCAGTCGACTCTATCCCGCTCAAGTGTTGAGTCTGAATATCGAGGGGTAACTAATGTGGTCTCGAAATCATGTTAATTATGTAATTTATTTTTAGAGCTTGATTGTCACATTCAGAAGGTAACCTTGATTTATTGCGATAATATTAGTGTCATCTACCTTTCTGGTAATCCGGTTCAGCACCAATGCACTAAGCATATTGAAATAGACATTCACTTTGTCCGTGAAAAGGTTGCTCGTGGTCAAGTTCACGTATGACATGTCCCGTCGAGATATCAAATTGCAGACATCTTTACAAAGGGTCTTCTCGCGGTCATTTTTGAAGATTTTAGGGACAGTCTCAGCGTTCGAAGACCGCCCGCTATGACTGCGGGGGTGTGTTAAACAAGGTATATACCCGTGATATACACTTGGTATACATGGTGTATATCACGGGTCCTTTAGGAATGTCACGAACAGACCAGCCCATCTCGTGATTGGCCCATCAGTCTATCACGGACAGGGCAGTATATTAGGTGTGTATATTGATGTAATATTGTAGTGTAAAGGTTACCTTAATTAGACTTGTACACTTACCATAATTGTATATTTAGTATCCACGTAGAATAAAGTTTTAGGAGTAGAATAGGAATATGATTCTCCTATTATGGAAATATGTAACTTGTATATATAACCTTTCTATTAATGAAAATAATCAAAGGAATTATTTCTTTCAGTTGTAATAAGTCAAGGGGCACTTGGAGTACTTATCAGTAGGTTTGATTTAGGCCTGGCCAGTGGGCCGGGCTCGGGTCTGGCGGGCCGGATTTGGCGAGGTCAGGGTCGGGGCGGGACGGGCGAAGGGGGCGGGGTCGGGTCTGGCGGGGTCGGGTCTTGCGGGACTTGCTCCAATCCCGTCCCGATCCCGTCAGAATTGGGTCGGGGTGGGGTCGGGTCGAGGTCGAGATCGGGGCGGGTTCCGGCGGGTTTTTTTTTTTAATAACATATGTATAAAAAAAAACTCAATAAACAAGACAAGATAGTGTAATAAAAACATCCCAATGTTGTTTTTGTGCCTCTTATATTATTTAATAGACATATGATTTTTTTGTAATACAAATACAATTGTCTAAATTGCAACTGTGTGGTGTTGTCCAAAAGTTGCAAATTACATAATAAAATTGCAATTAAAAAAATTACATTCTCAAAAAAATATGTTCTAATTGCTTGATAATTTCCTGTGGTTCTTCGGTTGGAATTGGTATTTGTTGGTCAAATTGATCCATGTCGCTTCCACTACCTTCGGATAAGATTTCGTTGTAGTTTTCGTCTTCTTCTTCGTTGATCTCCGGTTGACCGCACCTTCTCCGCTCCGCTCGTATCCAATCTCTGAATAATACTGCAATTTCCAAGCTATCTCCGGCTAATGAGTGTCTGTGGTCTCCTATTTGATATCGCCGGCAGAAAAAGCGCTTTCAACTATGAGTGTCTACGTTGTACTTTATTACTTTTAAAAATAAAATTTATAGCAAATTGTATTTTACTAAGAATGTCTTGAAAAAGTGATAGACCATCCTTTACAATTAAGTTATATATATGGCGCGCGCATTTTATATGAAAATGATCTGGAAAAGATAGAGTTAAACTATTTTTTAAAATTGTAATAGCGTAATTGTTAGAAGAAGCGTTATCTAATGTAATAGTCATAATTTTATCGGTTATTCCATAATAATGGCACACTTGATAAATATTATCTGCAATAAAAGTACCAGTGTGCCTATCATTTATATATCTATACGCTAAGATACGTTTTTGCATAGACCATTTATAATATATCCAATGACAAGTTACCGTTAAATAATCATGCTCGTTAGTACTACGACCTATATCAGACGTGATAGATACTTTGCCATTAAAATGATATAATGAATAACGTAAATATTGTTGATATTCATGTGCGAATTTAAATACATCTCTCAGCAACTAATTTTGATATTGATTCCCTATCTCTATGTTTATTGTATTTAGGGCCTACAATTCCCCCCATCATAGGGTTAATTTGACCATGTACTTGATCCGGGACAGTATCAGTATGTGAACCTTGTCCCGATGGAGCGGGTGTTTGCACACCCGATTTTGAAGCCTGATATTGGACATACCTAGCTGGATGAGCACTTACTACGTGTCTAATTAAACCCCCCGTCCCACCGTGACCTTTTCCAGTTTTAAATTTTAAAACATTTTTACAAAATTTACATATAGCTACTTGATTCTCTACGTCCCTATCAAAAAATGTCCATGCATCTGATTTTAATGGTCGTTTTGCTGGACCTCATTTCATACTAGGGGGAATATGAGGCATTTCAGTTGAAGGTGCACTAGTGGGTGTGTTGTCATCAACATTAGTGGGTGTATCATCTAGATCATCGTCTAAATTAAAGTCTTCTTGAGTTTCAGAAAATAGCTCCTCGTCTAAATCTAATGGTATTGTAGGAAAATGTTGAGTATCAAAAAAATCATCCTGTGTAGGAATAAGATGACTAGAAGAAGTACCCTTGCCCTGGTTACCCCTACTAGAAGAAGCACCCTTACCCTTAAACATACATCTTAATCCTTTCATTTTAATTATGATAATAAATAACTAAAGATAATAAAATTAAGTGCGCTAAATAAAATAATCAGACAATAATAATTTAATGAATGAACGAATGTATCAAACGCCGACGTAACGTCGACGTGTAATCGAGAGGTTGAAAATTGAAACTTTGCTCGATGGAAGATCCTCAAGCTAGTTGCCAACTTCACTCCCAATTCCCAAATGAGTAAATAAAATTGAATATTTAGTAAACAATGTAGACTTGTAGAGAGATATATTGAGAGATTAGAGTGATTATAGGAAGATTTGTGAGAAAGATGAAGAGAAAATGAGTTATTTATAGTTGGAAAATTGAGTTAAAGTGTAAATATAATAACTTATGGGTTAAAAATAAATATTAAGGGGTAAGGGGTTGGGGGAGGGGGGGAGGCCAAAAATGGTTGTTGCCCAACAGCCAAAATCTAAATGGTCGTTGGTGCAACGGTTACATTTGCAAAGGGGGACTAGGGGCGGACTCGGGTCTGGCGGGCCTAGGGCGGGCTCAAGACGGGTCGGGACGAGACATTGTCCCGTCCCGATTTGAGTCCCGCTACCGAATTTTTTTTTTTTTACTAAGTGGGGTCAGGGCGGGCTCGGGTCGGGCTCGAGACGGGGTCGGGATGGGGTCGGGTCGGGGTCGGGCCGTCCCGGCCCACTGGCCAGCCTTAGTTTGATTACATACTTCCTATTGGGAACGCGTAACTCATAACCCTATTTTTTTCTAATGAGCTCAATTCTTCTTCAAACCCTTTGCACTCGTTAGCTCTTTTGAAGCTCAGCACCTTAAAGATATTAGTGACAACATAGTTATGGAGGATTTGAATTCCATGTGTCTATATATAAAATTTGGTTAACAATTTTTTATTTTAATTTAGATGACATTTTTGAAAAACCTTAGGTTTCTTTAACCCAGATGTAGCCTTATTTACTTGACAATTTTAACATTGACAGAAGATGTCTACAAGGCAATATACACGGCCCTAGGTGTATATTGACATACCAAAGTTAGATATATTTATTTATCATACTTGTAGAGTCATTGTACAATTGTAATTAATAGTATTAGTCTTATAGTAGGACATTTAGGAAATTAAATCTACATTTCCTACTACAAGACTAATACTATTAATTACAATTGTGTCTTACTACAAAACTAATACTATTAATTACAATTGTACAATGACTCTACAACTATGATAAATAAATATATCTAACTTTGGTATGTCAATATACACCTAAGGCTGTGTATATTGCCTTGTAGACGTCTTCTGTCAAACATTGATCGAATGGTTTTTTCTGCTAATCAATCCAGTGATTCTAGATGATGAATGTGTCAGCTGATACAAAATTATGAGTAACAACTCTTGCAATTATTAATTAAGTTACAAGTCGTTAGATCAAGTCCGTTTCTATTTGGTTCTGGAATTGGGTTTTACAAAAATTAATTTTAACTTTAGAATTTGAATAAGTAATCACATATTTTGATTTTTTAAAAGAGTTGGAAGAACATATTTCAAAGCAAGATCAGCATAAAAGGCAAAAGCAATAAAATACTAGTAGGGTAGTCATCAGTGGATTTGATATGATTTCGAAAGATTACAGTCTGTATTTACGAGTTCTGATTTTTAAAACGGAAAGGGATCAGATTTGCCCCTGCGCTCTAAGGAGGATTATATTTATCTTTCGTCATATTTTTTTATATATTTATTATTTTCATCTTACTTTGGGTATATATTTATCCTTGAAATTAACTACCGTGTTCCCACCTACATTACTGTAGGTGACGCCTCAGTTAATATTTATTTTCATAAATTAAATTTAGCCAAATTTAAATATGACCCATTATTTTAATCCGACCCATAAAAAAAACACCAGAAATGTTTCCAAACCCAAATCGACCACTGAACAAGTACCTGAATCAATTATAGATTAAACAACAGAAAACATTCAAGATAAACAAGTCATTGAACCGGAAAAAGAAGAAGCAAAACCATCTTTTCCAGAGAACGAAGCAGTCGAAAATAATGCTACGCTGATGAGAGGTTCAAATCAACCATAAAGAAAGCAATTGAAGAAACACTCTTGTTGGAAGAAATTGATGGCGAAGAGGATTGTTTGAAATGAAAAAACAACAGAATGAATCAATTCTGTCAGATTGTTTGCTACTAATGATGTGCTAACCCAAACTATCAATGGAGGTTTCCAAAGAAACATGGGTATGCAGCACTAATTTCATTTTACCAGAGAAATATTTGAAATCCCACAATTTGGGTTTGAAAATATTTCTGGTGGATTTTTTTGCTGATGGATCGGGTTAAAATAATGAGTCAAATATACATTTGGCTAAATTTAATTTAAGGAAATAAATATCCACAAAGGCGTCAGGTAGGATAATGGAGGTGGGAACAAGGAGTAAATATGTACCCATAGTTGAATAGAGATGATAAATATATAAAAAAAAAAAAGTATGACCAAAAACAAATATAGCCCTTTTCTTAGAATACAGGAGCAAATCTGACCCTTTTTCGTTTTTAAAAACATTACCAAACCATACTGAAATAAATTTATTCACATTGCCTAGGGGTATTCCAGGAAAGCCAAACTGCCAAATGGCAAGTCACTATACCTTACATGTAATCCTTTAAAAAGTCAAAAGGTAAAAAATCTACTAGTTAATCCTAAAGTGCTTTCTTCAATTAGCCTAATTATGTCTTTGCAGATCTACTAGCTCGCGATAATCTTTCATTCATTTTCATAGAACTCTCGGGTGTCTTTTTCTTCATTACCAGAAAGAGTTTTGTAGATCAATAACTTCCATTGCTTTCATTAAGCTAACATTGGGAGCTGACATAAACATCAACTGATCCGTCAAAGGAGGTCAAAACATAATTTGCAACTTGCAATAAATTCAACACTTAATATAAGATAAATTCATGTTTTACCAAGACAGGCGAACTGATCTTTCAACTGGAGAAGCATCAAGAAAGGGAGAAATGATTGGAAGCCAGATGTATGGGTGGAGTCGGCAAGATCTCAATTCTTCTATTTCCTCTTTCTGCCCCCCGCAAGCTTCCCAAATCCCTCCTCCCTTTCCATTTCCTGCATATTTCCTTTGCTTTCTAGAATTAAAAAAAAATCAGAAATCAAATGCAAATGCAAATGAAAAATATTTAAGAAAAATAATATGAAGTGTTAGAAGGAACCATCAGAAACCAAAGTTCATCCCCAGAAGCTTTAGGCTATGGTACGGTCCGCATCATGGTTTGATCTAGAAAGATCCCATCACGCGGTTCCTCCTAAAATAAATAATATTGTGATAAAATTGAAGAGTATATGTAAGAGCTCAGAAACAAAATGGGTATGAGAAATTTGTCATCAATCAAAAAATTATTTTTTTAAGAGTGGTGCATGACTATTCAGATGTCATCATAGCTTTTTAAGAAAAAATAATTAATTTGTAAAAAAAGAAAAGAAATTAAACTGTGTGTGTATTATAAGAGAAATGGAGAGGTAGAGATGTGTTGTATTGCTACGGCACTTTATAAGACTAGAAATGAAGGGTAGAAACCCTAATCTGTTATATTACCATATTGTTCGCCGCAATTCACAATATTACAATCTTCAAAATATTGTAATAAAAAAAAACTTCAAAATATGAGAACTACATTTTGACACAAATTGTTTTACTTCATTACACTTAAGACTCCAATTACTTCTAACTGTGTTTCTACGCATCTACTCTGACTCTATTGAGTAACCTGAAACGTAAAACTTTAGATCATATATTCAAATTCTTGTCTTGACCAAATTTCTAAGTTATTAGGAAGGGGGAACATGAAATGAAGGGATTGCAACATGAAAATACTTTTGTGGCAAACATCATTTCTCAATTTTGCATTTAATACTACATTGTGTATTTGTGTTGAGATTAATATACTATAATTCAAAGTCACTCAGTTAAATGGAATTGAGTATAATTACACAGTTCAACATGTTTGTTTGATCAGGTAATTAATTGGTTAGGTGGGAATTATGTGTAATTGAGAGGGTGTAATTACACTCTTCAATTCTCAAGGTGGGGTTGAGAATTGGACGTGTAACCTGTAATTACAAGGTTACTTTATTTTTCTTCTTTTTTGTTTTATTTTACTTCCTTTTCTTTTTAATTTATTTTTATTTCTATTATTTTGATTTTTTTTTACTTTTTAATTATTTTTATTTTTAAAAAATATTTTTCTTTTTATATTATTTATCTTTCATTTCCAAACTTTACTTCTTGTGATTCAATGTAATTACTCGTATTTTATTTTATTTTATTCATCTAGCATAATTATGCTATAATTCTAATTTTTGAAACTACGGCTCTTAATATTAGAAAGAATGAGTCATTAACAAACTTGACATATAATGAGTGGTGTTATTAAAGTAGAATTTCATTGTGAATGAGGTTATATAATGATATTTTCCTTTCTTTTGAATTATATTTACTTAAGTTATGTTGTAACTTACTTATGTAATGTTAAAATTTGACATAAGAGTATTGTAACACCCTGTACTTTAGCTTTAGGATACCTCGGGGTAAACACATATGAGTTTAATGAGGTTGAGGTCATTCATGAAGTTATAGAAAATTCATATCAATGTTGAAGAGCTTACGCGGGGATTAGAGGTTAAACATATTAGAGAAATAAGTTCGTCAAAGTTCGGAATATGGAGCATGTTATAAAGACCGTATGGAATTTTGGAAAAATTATAACTTGCTAAAAAAATGTATTCTCTAAATGCTTTTTAAATATTGAGGTATGTTAATTTTATAAGATGTATGATAATTATACCTTGATGTCTAGCTATTTAGAAAAGGGATTAAAATATTACATGCACAAATTGATATTTACTTAATTTTTATAGTTAAGATAATTACTTCCCTACCTTGGTGTTGAAAAAAAGAATTATGGGAATTGTAGTGGTCAATACGTGTAACATGACAAGGACATATAGACATTGTATATATCTTATCTTTTACCCAAAGTGAACTTGGAAAGTTTATAAAAAAAGAAAATCTCAACCTTTCTTGTTCGTTCTTCAACTAGAAAGAAAGAAGAGTTGTCCACTTGGTATCTTTAAATTCCCTTTTGGCTAAGTCATATATACATATATACACACCTCGTTCAATTGCTAAGAAACATAAGGTGTTGGACGTTCTTTCTTTCTTTTTCCTTTCTAGTTAACGAAGTGCTACTAAAATTTTGAAGTTACAATTCATATAAATTCTCTCAAGTTTGCAAAAATCCTAGCAAGTAGTAGAATACTAAGGTATTGAGAAGCTTTAAGGAAGGAGACACAAGTATGATCCTTAGTCTACGATCTTCTACGAGCTCGTATGAGCATCTAAGGTATGTTAAGGCAAATATTTTCTTCTTTTGGCATGTTCCATGTATCGAAACGTAAACGTAATATTGTCCCATAAATGATTCTACTCTTAGTAGTTAAGGATGTTTATGTTATTCATTCCTATGTTCAAAGCATGTCTAAATATGTTCCTAAATCCCTATTGAGATATATGGGAAAGATGTTAGTATTCATAATGTTAATCGGAGGTGAAGCGACATTACATCACTCCGACAAACTTATAGTGTCTTATTATCATAACATTCATGCATTATATACATATATAAACCTTGACCTCAAAGGCGTTATATACGCTACTATATGGTATGCATTATATATATGTATAGGGTATGAGAAAAGGGAAGGCGTTATATACACGCCACCACCTGTAACTGGTATATATATGATGATGATTATGCCCACAGAGACCGATGTGATATGATGGGATGCCCACAGAGGCTTGATGGCGTTATATACGCATATGTATATGTATGACCGCATTGTGCATGACATTTAAGCATATTATGGCTCTTAGAGGCATTCTGCACAGGTATGACACTTAGGCATATTATGGCCCTCCGAGGCATCCTCTATTGGTTGGTTGTTTCTTGTCTCATGTTACTTTCAGGTCTTTATTATGCTATTCTTCATGCCTAACATACTCGGTACATCAGTCGTACTAATGTCCCTTTTGCCGGGGAAGATGTGTTTCATGCCCGCAGGCTCAGGTAGACAGGGTGACAGCTCGCACTAGTAGGTTGTTGGTTCAGCTGATATTGGAGCACTCCACTTGTCCCGAAGTTGCAATCTAATCTTGGTACGGTATTTTTACGTATGCCTATGGGTATGGCAGGGCCTTGTCCTGGCCTTATGATGCCACGTACTCTTTAAAGGCTTGTAGACAGTTGTCCTGTGTATAGTAGTCGTGTATGGCCTTGTCAGCCTTAGTATGTATATATGCATAGGTTGGGTTCTTCTGTTTGTAAGAATTTACGTAGCTCCTTTCCAATTTATCATTTTTATGTGTCAGTAGGGTACTTTGTGACGACCCTCGGGGCCCATTGATTAATTATGGTTAGATGTTAAATATATGATTAGTGGTACTCGGCGAGTAAGGTCCGGGTGCCCGTCATGACCCTTCAGTTTGGGTCGTGACAAGTATTGTGTTAATTTTTTTTGAATTTAGATTATATTTTCAGTATTAACTAATTTGTTTTAGTACTATCGACTTGTTATTTCACCTTGCATGTTATTTATTTTTCACTTACTGTTGATAGATTTTTTTTCAAATATTTGAATAATGTTATGGCATTAAACATCCAATCCATGATGTTCTCGAAAAGCCTTCATTTAATTTATAATTAATTAAAATAAAAATATTATTAATTTAAAAAATATATGTCAATTATTTTTTACAATATTAGTTAACAATATATGGTTATTAATTAATATATTTCAAGATACAATGTGTTGGTAAATACTAATCTGATCATTTATAAAGGCACATATTAAAATTAACTTTTAATTTTTGATGATTAAATTTTATTTTTAAATAAAACTAATTGTGTAATTACACTTGTGCAACCAAACAGTAGGCTTGTAATTATTACATTATGATAAACAAACATGTCGTTGTAATTACGATACTGTGTAATTATTAGGCTATGTAATTACTACCCTAGTAATTACATCAATTCCAATTACCATGTGACTTTCCAAACAAATATGTCTTCTCTTTAACAACTTAAATTTTTAGATGAGATGTTCGAGTCTCACCGCTACCTATTATGAAAAGAAATATCCATGTGCCAATATGTTTTGATAAGCAAGATTAATTTTTTGATGGCAATTACTACTAATTGATTTTAGGATTTATACAGCTTTATTGGCTAGTCTGCCACAGTTTACCAAGAAAAACTGCTGGATAAAGTGAACTAGTTTTTTCATTCACCAGCAATACGCTATTTGATTGATAGCGGAAAGAAAGCTTTGTGGCTTTAGAGCTCAATCTAGATACGAAGGAACAATTTTGCTTACTCTTTACGTACATATTGACATATATAGACAACTTGAAAGACATTTGGGAATCCAAGGATCGCTCATGAATTTTTCTAAGATTGTTTCCTCCATGTTGACACTATTAAAGAGGATCACCATGGGAAGGCAGTTTTAAAATGTCTTAGCCAATGCTAGCTATACACCTGCAAGCAACTGGGATTTGGATATGTGGTTTGGAACAAATACCATTTAACAGGAGACAAGTACATTGTGCAAAATTGTTTCCTGACGCTTCATTTCCAGAGTTGATGCTATCTACCACTCTACTGCTAACTTAGATTTCAACTCCGATCAATCTCAAAACTACAGAACAATATAAGCCAAGAGAAGACAACTGAAGATGCTCTTATGGTGCAAAGGGAAAGAGTTTTGTCGTTGATATCTTATCTGAGTCATAAAACTAAATGAGTTTTTTCTTCCTAAAGAGGCGCTTCAAGTTCCATATTTGCACAGTGGCAGTCAATATGCAGATACTTATAGACATTATACTGAACTTTAATCCGTGCAGCGAGTAGATTCTCTACTGTCAGCCGCACCTTGCCACCTTTTTTTTTCTTTGCAAGACTTTGCTATTGCGGATTTATACAGTTTTATTGGCTAGTCTGCCACAGTTTACCAAGAAAAGCTGGTGGACAAAGTGAACTAATTTTTTTCATTCACCAGCAATACAATATTTAATAGATAGCAGAAAGAAAGCTTCGTGGCTTTAGAGCTCAATCTACACATGAAGGAATAATTTCACTGACTGTTATATGTAAATTGCCATATATAGACAACTTGCAGATACTAAGAGACATTTTACTGAATCGTGCCACTGCTGCATTGGTTCTCTCACTCACTTCTCTCATTTCTTCTTCCCTGCATGTTTAAACCACGGGGAACATGTTAGTTATGAGACACTATCTATAAATTTGTAAAATTAAAGATTTTGTTGGATAATAAGCATGTTTGGTAATAAATAAATAAACAAATCAATTGAAGTTGTAAACATTTGTGATTATGTAGCACTTCTGAAACAGAGAAAAGAAACAACATGACATTCTCTGTTAAGTACTCCAAAGCTGTAAGCCATTGCTATCACCATGATAACCATGATAACGTGACGTTTAACATATTCTGTCAGGTACTCCAAATCCATGAGCAGTTCATATACCATGGACCCTCTACTGCTCCTAAAAATTACACCATCAACTTTGGGAGACTATATGTCACGACCCAAACCGGAGGGCCGCGACGGACACCCGGACCTCACATGCCGAGTACCACTAGGCATACATTTAACATCTAATCATAATTAATTAAAATCTTACAAACAGAAAGGCCAACCGATATACATATACATACTAGGCCGACAAAGTCATATTCGATTGCTATACACAGGACACTGTCTACAAGCCTCTAAAGAGTAAGTGACATAAAAAAGGTCGGGACAGGGCCCCGCCATACCCATATATACATACAAAAATACCGTACCGAAATTAGACCGACACTCCGAAACAAGGGGAGTGCTCCAAAATCCGTTGAGTCAGCAACCTACTAACGTGGATCGTCGCCCTATCTACGTGAACCTGCGGGCATGTAATGCAGCGTCTCCTGACAAAAGGGACGTCAGTACAACTGATGTACTGAGTATGTCAGGCATAAGAAATATCATAATCGAAGATACATAATAAACTGAAACAGAAATAGTTGACAGCACAGCCGATAGTAACAGCTGATAGTAACAGCCGACAAAAATAGCCGACAGAAACAACTGACCAACAGTAAATGCCTCTGAGGGCCCTAATACATATGCCTAAATGTCATGCACAATGCAAATGTGGTATACATATAAATATTGGCCACACATGAGCATCTTCCTTCCCATAACAGCCTCTGTGGGCATCATATCATTTCTGCCACACAAGGGCATTATATCATATTGGCCACACAAGGTCATCTTTCTTTTTAGTGATAATATGTACCAGTTGCAGGTGGTGACGCGTATATAATGTCATTCCCTTTTTCCCATCACCTACATATATATATATATATAAATATATATATATATTGATACCATATAGTAGTGTATATAACACATGTGGGTTCAGGGTAATACATGAATATAATGTAAATAAAAATGCATGAATGACAATGAAACATTCTGAACTTGTCGGATGACATAATATCCTTCACCTTCGGCTGACACGGTAAACATTAACATATTTCCCATATACCTCAATAAGGATTCGGAAACATATACTTTCGGCTAACATTGGGAATATTAACATCGTTCTCATATACCTCAATAAGGATTTAGGAACATATTTAGACATGCTTTCAATATAGAAATCAATAACATGAACATTCTTAACTTCTAAGAGTAGAACAATTTATGGAACAATATTACGGTTACGTTTCGTTACATGGAACATGCCAAAAGAAAGAAATGATTTGCCTTAACATACATGTGTCGAGTCGCCTAACAACACAATTTATACAACTCGTCTAGCACCCCATATTCCAAGAACTACTATGGATGTAGCAAGAAGTTGGACAAGTCTGATTATTCCCCTCTACAGCAATCTGGTAATAGCATTAATCTTGTTAGTCTATCTTTGGTAAAGGTCACTTGCACTTACCTAATTATACACTTGCCTCGGCTACTGATGACCACTGGTCTAAAATCTGTATAGGCATGTCCAAGCATAGTAACTTATATGGTTCCTTTCTTGCTTACACGTTTCTTTTGCTAAGGAGACTAGTGAACAAAATGCATCCTTAAGTGTTTTAATTAATAAGTGGACCGTGAGATCCAACCACCTCTTAAGCCCCTACTTGACACCTTAGTAAACATGTGTCACCACTAGCTACTCCCTAAACCATTAGTCACCAATTAGTCATTTAGGGGTTCATTTAAATGCTACACGTAGTATTCTCACTTAGTCTTGTCCCCCACTCAAAATTATAAATTAGCCGACCCTTGTTGTCTTCACTATAATTTACCAATTAGCCGATCAACATTGTCAAGTAGCCGATCATTGTTATCGATTAGCTGATCACTGTCGTCCATTAGCCGATGGATCCTAAATTAGGTTCGGGGCGCATCCTTTTATGTACTGAGCTCTTTATTGACATACGTGAATATGACATAACTTCCCGGCATACGTCTAGATGGTCAATCATCACCCGAAAGTACGGGGTGTTACACTATAGTAGCCCGTGCTATTATATAATCTTATCAATATCCTTCCAAGATTCAGCTATTTTTTTCTTTTACATGAAACAAGGTTTAGTTAAAACCTTAAAAAAAACACAATAGAAGAACGAAGAAGGTAATATCTTATCAAGAAGATATTGTTTGTTTTAAGTATATAAGCTTTTTTGGTTAAAGAACAAACCTATCTCACATTGGTTGTAACTTATGAAACTAACCAAAAGGTTTTGTGATGTTTCGGGCTACTCCTCCCATAACCTTAAGTTAAGGTTGGATATTCGCATTTTCTCAATCATATTCTCACTACCTATTCTATCACTCAGAGCTTTCTATCTTTTGACTCATCTCACTAATCCGTCACGAACTACACTTTCCAATTTAGCCATCACGCAGTTAACTCTACACCGAGCACACTCCTTAATTGCTTAGTTTTCTCTCTGCTCCAGGCTCACTTTTCAGCCAATTGAGCGTCCTTTATCTCCAAAGGAATAAATGATCTTTTGGGATACTTGTTCTTTGTTAGATGTTCAACCTTCATACTTGTTGACATTGAAAAATGAACTATGAAGCAAGAGGAGATGGTGAAAGGGAATAGCAAACATATACAGGAGGTAAAAAGAGATAAACTTCAGCAAATTCGAACGGGAAATTACCTGTTTTCAGGTAGACTATCTTTTCGTGGATGAATTGCACGAACCCTGTCATCGTGTCAACTCAAGTTCAACGCCCTACAAGTAAATTGAGGAGTAAACAACACAAGTTAAAGATCAAAGAAAGAGCAGATACAGTAAAGGAAACTGAGACTGGCACCAGGAGTATATCGCGATATAATTGTGAACTTACTTCTATCATTTCTTTCTTTGCAACTGAATCCCAATCCTTGGCATCAATTCCAGTTTTCCACCGAAGACCAATAGCCACACTTTTACTACCTGGGACAATGGTTATTCATCAAAAAGCACACAAAGTAGTTTCCAGGCTCCGTGGTAGTAAAAGAAACTTGACCATGAGTGACGTTCTCTTCGTGACGGAGGTTGTTTCCAAATGGTGATTGAACCTGAAAAGAATGTTCAGGTAATATTACTATATAACTGGATCATGAGTACCAGAAGTGACAAACAACAACTGATAAATAATATAACGTCATATACGTTTGTGATATACATGGTAAGTATATCACGGTTTGGAGACTATTTTTGTACCATATTATTTGTAATTAATTAACATTGTATACTTACCATAATTGTAGAAGTATTGTACAAATAGAATAGGATTTTGGGAGTAGAATAGAATATGATTCTCCATATTATGTAAATTGTATATATACTCATTCATTAATAAAAATAATTAAGAGATTATTTCTTTCATGGTATCAGAAGTCTAGATTTCACTTACTTCCTTCTCCACCAGCTTCCGCTTGTCTCGGCCTCCTCGAAATTCGTGTCCTTCATCGGTTTCCGTGCCGAGTTCCTCCTCATCTCTTCCCAAATTTTCTTCCAAATCCCCTATTGTTCTTTCTTTATGTCTACATCAAAGAACGTATTTCATCCTGCCCTTACTTTTTCTAACATCAAGAACAACATCCTTATTGTTCTTGAGATGGAAAACGTCCAATACGCGACATGGACGGAGTTGTTCAAAATTCACACCATCTCACATCAAGTTCTCCATCACATAATTTCTCTCGCTACCCCTACTCCCGCAGAGGATCCTCAGTTATGGATTACTCTTGATGCTACCGTCCTTCAGTGGATTTATTCCACTATTTCTACCGACCTTTTTACAGACGATTATTGAGCCAGACACTACGACTATAGCTTCATGAAATAGATTGCGTGATATATTCCAGGATAACCAACATTCTCGTACTGTCACCCTTGAGCAGGAATTTTCCCAAGTCCGCATGGAAGATTTCCCGAATATTTCAGCTTATTGTAAATGGCTCAAGAATTAACGGACCAACTCCGTAATGTTGGAGCTTCTGCTACCAATAATCGTCTTGTTCTACAAATTGTTGCAGACCTATCTGAGACCTATAATGGTGCTGGGACTCTCCTTCGACAAAGCAATCCGATTCCCTTTTTTATCAAGCCCGTTCGATGCTCACTTTGGAAGAGGCCAGCTTGGCAAAAAAGGCGCTATCAGTGCCAGTTCCGCAGCAATGATGACGTCCTCCGGTAATTCTCATGAGTTTTTTGACAATTTGGGACAAAATCGTAATAACGGTGGCGGCAAGAAAGGTCAGAACCGTAAAAACAATGGCAAAAATCGCAGCGGCAACAACGGTAGCGGCCGAAACAGTGGAGCTACCAGTGGCAACAGTAACCACGGTGGGGATGGGCCTCGGTACAATGGCAGTGGGCCGCAGGTTGCCTGGTCCAAATCTTGGGCTCCTTGGCCGTAGAACTGGGCCAGTGGCCCTAGGCCCAATAACCCCAACTACCAGCCCACTGCCTACCCGAACTGGGCCTAGTTTCCCAACACCAACAGGCCCAGTTTTTCAATCCATCAGGGATAACTGAGACACAGTTCTAGGTTGGGGAAGCAAGCAGGTGTGCTTGGGCCTCGACCTCCAGAGGCCCACTATGCTGTGCGGGCCCCACTCCGACTAATATTGAAGCCGCAATGCATACACTTGGATTATATCCTCCAGACACAAATTGGTACATGGACACCGCCACCACCTCTCACATGACGTCCGACCAAGGTACTCTCTCGTCTTATTCCAATTTGAGCAACAATCGTGGCATAATTGTTGGTAATGGCAACTCAATTCCAATTCGTAGTTACTGTCATGCAACTTTGCCTCCCCCCATCCACCTCTTGTCTTGAAAAATACCCTTCATGCCCCTAACTTAATTAAAATTTGGTACTTGTCCGTAAATTCACCACTGATAATTGGGTTTCTGTTAATTTTGATCCTTTTGGATTTTCTGTAAATGATTTCAAGATGGGGATACCTCTCATGAGATGTAATAGTATGGGAGATCTTTATCGAATCACGCCCGCCTTCAGTCTCTCGAGTCAAGTCTTGCCATCTAGTTTTGCAGTTATAGCTCATTCCTTGTGGCATGCACGTTTGGGTCACTCTCGGTCGTCCATTGTTTCTTCGTTACGTAAAAACAATTTTATTTCTTATAAGGGTACGCATAGTACTCTAAGTTGTCGTTCAAGTCCTTTAGGAAAACATGTTAGATTGCCATTTGTAGCCTCTACTTCTTGTACTTTAATGTCATTTGATATTATTCATAGCGATTTATGGACATCTCCCGTTTTAAGTTATGTGGGTCATCGTTATTATGTTCTATTTTTTTATAATTATTCTAATTTTTTGTGGACTTTTCCGTTAGCGAAAAAAATTCAAGTTTTTTCCATTTTCTTAAAATTTCGAGCATTCATCCGTACCCAATTCGAACGAGAAATAAAAATTATTCAATGTGATATTGTCAAAGAATATGATAATGGGTTGTTTCGGAAATTTTATGCAAATAATGGCATAGTTTTTCGTTTCTCCTGTCCTCATACGTCCTCACAAAATGGGAAAGCCGAACGCAAAATTCGTACCATTAATAATATTATCCGAATATTATTGGTCCATGCTTTCATACCCCCTTCCTTTTGGCATCATGTCCTACAAATGGCTACCTATCTTCTTAACATACTTCTTACCAAAGGATTGGCAAATACGTTCTCTCTTCAAGTCCTCTATAATAAGACTCTTTCGTATTCACATCTTAGGGTCTTTGGGTGCTTATGTTATCCGCTATTTCCGTCAACCATAATTAACAAACTTCAAGCCCGGTCTACTCCTTGTGTCTTTTTGGGTTATCTATCTAATCATCGTGGTTACAAATGTTTTGATTTATCATCTAATAAAATCATCATTAGTCGCCATGTTATTTTTTATGAAACTCAATTTCTGTTTGCTAATGTGAGTAGTCTCATGCCTAGTTCATATAATTTTTTGGATGACGACGTCTTGCCATACATCGTGCACCACTTACTGGGCCGCTCTAGTGACCCGCCATAACCCACTGGTTCTGCCCCACTTTCGGCTATTGGGCTGATTGCCCAGCCCAATACCGAAACTGCTTCTGCCTCTAATGGGTCGCCTGCCCAGTTACACATCCTAGCCCAGTCCCAATTCGGTCCCTATCCCGTTGTTGTTTCCCGAGTTAGGCCAGTAGGCCCACAACCTACTGGCCAGTCCATTACTGTTCCAGATTTTACCCCAACTCCACCCATTTTCACCTCAAGTCAAGGGTATGTTACTCATAGTCAAAGAGGTATTTTTAAACCAAAGAGACATTTTAATCTTAATTCTAATATTCTTAAATCCCCACTACCTCATAACCCAGTGTCTGCATTAAATGACCCGAATTGAAAATTGGCTATGAATGACTAATATAATGCTCTTATTGAAAATAAGACGTGGGAATTGGTGCCCCGTCCTTCTGGTGTTAATATTATTGGGTCTATGTGTATTTTTACTCATAAAGATAATTCTGACGGATCTTTTGCGAGACAAAAGGCTCGTCTTGTAGGTGATGGTAAAACTGAGCAGGTTGGCGTGGATTGTGGTGAGATATTTAGTCAGGTGGTCAAACCGGCTACCATTCACACTATTCTCAGTCTGGCTCTTTCTAAGGCATGGCTCATTCATCAGTTAGATGTGAAGAATGCTTTCTTACATGGTGATCTTAAGGAGACCGTTTACATGCATCAGCCCTTGGGTTTTCGAGACTCCAAATATCCTCATCATGTCTGTTTATTGAATAAGTCCTTGTATGGACTTAAGCAGGCCCTACGGGCTTGGTATAAGAGATTTGCAGACTTTGTTTTGTCTATTGGGTTTTCTCACAGTAGGTCTGATAATTCATTATTCATATATCGTCGTGGTACTTCTCTGACTTATATTCTATTATATGTGGATGATATTATCTTGAATGCCTCGTCTAATGCTTTGCGCAAGTCTATCATGACACTGCTCAGTTCTGAGTTTGCTATGAAAGACTTGAAGCCCTTGAGTTACTTTATGGGGATTGTTGTCACTCGTCATACATGTGGGTTATTCTTATCACAACGGAAGTATGCCGCTAAGATAATTGAGAGGGCAGGTATGTCCTCGTGTAAGTATACTTCCACTCATGTTGATACTAAACCTAAGTTGGGTGCTACGGCTGGCTCACCTTACGAGGATCCTACCCACTATCGCTTTCTGGCCGGAGCTCTTCAGTATCTTACTTTCACGAAACCGGATATTACATATGCCGTACAGCAGTATGTTTGTTTATGCATGATCCTAGGGTTGAGCACATAAATGCGCTCAAATGCATTGTCCACTACATTCAGGGAACACTTGACTATGGCTTGCATCTTTATCCGGCGTTGGCTTCTACACTTGTCTCGTATACATATGCTGATTGGGGTGGTTGTCCAGATACCAGACACTCCACATCTGGCTATTGTATGTTTCTTGGTACTAATTTGGTCTCCTAGTCTGCGAAACGATAGTCTACCTTATCACGCTCTAGTGCGGAGGCCGAGTATCGAGGGGTAGGCAATGTGGTCTCTGAATCATGTTGGTTATGTAATCTTCTCTTAGAACTTTATTGTCCCATTCAGAAAGGTACCTTAGTTTATTGTGATAATGTTAGTGTCATCTATCTTTCTGGTAATCCGGTTCAACACCAGCGCACTAAACACATCGAAATGGATATACATTTTGTTCGCGAAAAGGTAGCTCGTGGACAAGTACGCGTCTGCCATGTCCCTTCCAGGTATCAAATTGCAGACATCTTTACAAAGGGTCTTCCTTCGGTTCTATTTGAAGATTTTAGGGACAGTCTCAGCGTACGAAGACCGCCCGCTATGACTGCGGAGGTGTGATAAATAATATAACGTGATATACGTCTGTGATATACATGGTAAGTATATCACGGTTTGGAGACTATTTTTGTACCATATTATTTATAATTAATTAGCATTGTACACTTACCATAATTGTATAAGTCTTGTACAAATAGAATAGGGTTTTGGGAGTAGAATAGGAATAGGATTTTCCATATTATGGAAATTGTAAATTGTATATATACTCATTCATTAATGAAAATAATCAAGAGATTATTTCTTTCAACAACAACAATTTTGTCACTGCTAATCTGAATTAAGATCTATAAAATCAAGAAGTTTAATAAGTTTAATCATGTATCTTTAATTGATTATGCAACTTGACGGGAATGCTCCAACTGTGGTTACAACACTAAAAGTTTAATACTTGTAGATACATTTGTTTTTTGATGAAGATTAGTATTTCATAGGAAGGCATCATGGAGATGCATAGTTAAAGGAGGCTAATTACAATACTTGCAGATACATCTCCACATAGTTGCACCATGAATTGATCTCATAATCAATTATTCTCCTCGCACTAGTTCCATAGTTTGAACCCTTGCATTCCTGAATTGAATTCTCCAATTTCCCACCTGGGCTAAGTTAAGTTTTTTTATCCCAAAATATTGTAACCAAGTCTGTCATTAGATTCTGAATTTCCACCATCAATCAGGGGCAGATGTGGCATACTGACACGGGATTCATCTGAACGTCGTATTTTCGACATAGAGCATAAATTTATATACAAAAATTCACGAATATTACAACAAATATTAGATATGAACTCATAACTTTAAAGGGGTTCAATACTAAGAGCCTAAAATATTAAACCCATAAAATATTAAATCCCCATGTATCACCAATAGCTTCAAGATGTTAATTAGGATTCTTAGACCGGTGTTATTTCTTTAGCTACAACACCAATCTATATACATAGACCCTATAACATCTCGTACTTTCGGGTCACAGTTGGAACCGCTAAGCGTATGCAAAATTGTTAGGCGTGTGTAAATAGATCCGAGCGTTGGAAAATTTTTGGATCATATTCACGTACGCAAATAAAGGAGCTTAGTATATAAAAGGATGTGGTCCCGAACTAATTTAGGACTTAAGAAGGTGACGACGGAAATTGAAAATAATAGTTGTATGTCCCAAAAGAGGTTATGGACTGGTGCTATATTGCACGATTATGACATTGAATATATGAATGTTTTATAAGTCATTAAGATTTAAGTGGATTGAGATCAAGAAATTAATTATTTGGATAATTAGTTAAATGTTGAATTGTAGTGGGAGACAAAAGAATTTATTAAAGTTTTAATTGGATATATATTAAGGGACATCATGTCCATGTGGCATTGTAGAGAAAAATAGATAGTGACTAATAATAATATAAGTTGGTGTCGTTAATATTTATGGATGGGTGTCATTTGATCTTTGGGATAAGTTACATGTGTAAAGCAAAGAGGAAGAGGTGGCAATGTAATCTTTAGAATTGCTTTGATGGGAATTTACAAATCGAAAATGGGCAGCCACTGGTTTCACGAGAAATAGCAACAATATGCAGCACACCTCTTTATAAATTATACCTAGTAACTTTTATATACCTAGCAATATAATATATATATATATATATATATATATATATATATATACACACGCACACATACACCAGGTCATTTCGTCTGGTTAGTCCCAAAACAAAACAGCACAAACTAAGCTAGAATATAGCTTCAAGGAAGCTCTCAACAACGAATTATTTCCATAGCATACCAGCACTGGTTTCCTCTTTGTTGATTCTAGTGCTGTCCTTCCTTGTTGTGGATTAACTTATAGAGGAAGCCAATTCCACCATCATCGTTGAAGAGTATGTTTAAAGGTATGTTAAGGTAAATTATTTTTTTCTTTTGGTATGTTCCATGTAATGAAACATAACTGTGATATTGTTCCATAATTTATTCTACTCCTAGTAGTTAAGAATATTCATATTATTTATTCCTATGTTAAAAACATGTCTAAATATGTTCATAAGTCCTTATTAAGGCATACGGAAAAGTTGTTAATATTTACGGCGTTAACCGAAGGTACAAGGAAATTATGTCATACAAGATATTTTATTGTGATTCATGCATTTTCATTTGCATTGCATTCACGTTTTACCCAAGACCGTATACTGGGGACGGGAAACGGGAAACGCAGACCACCTGATCAGTTGGAATATGATAATGATAAAGCTTATGTGACTTAATGAATGAAGATGCCTGATTAAGGGCCAATATATATATATATAAATATAAATGATTTGGGGAGGAAGATGCCCTTGTGTGGCCAGTATATATGTATTTACCACATTATGCATGACATTTAGACATATTATGCCCACAGAGGCTGTTATGGTAAGGAAGATGCCTAATGGGGCCGATGTATATGTATACCGCATTGTGCATGACATTTAGGCATATGTATTAGGACTCACAGAGATATTTACTATTGGTCGGTTGTTCCTTTTTCAGTTATTGGTATATCCCTGTTATGCTTTTATTCATGCCTGACATACTCAGGACATCAGTCATACTGCCGTCCCTTTGGTTGGGGGACGTTGCGTTTCATGCCCGCAGGTTCAGGTAAGGAAGGTGACGATTTGCATTAGTTGATTTCAGATCTAGCGAATTTTTGGAGCACTCCCCTTGTTCGGAGTGTTGGTCTAATTTTGGTACGATACTTTTGCTTGTATATATGGGTATGGCGGGGCCCTGTCCCGATCTTTGATATTGCTACTCTTAGAGGCTTGTAGACAGGTGTCCTGTGGATAGTGGTCTTGTATGGCCTTGTCGGCCTTGGTATGGGTGTGTATATATATAAGATGGTTACCTAATTTTTCATAATTTTCTTTCGGCTTAGTCCGTAATTAACTATGATTAGATGTTAAATGTACGAATGGCGGTACTCGGTGGGTTGGATCTGGGTGCCCGTCGCGGCCCTCCAATTTGAGTCGTGACAAACTTAGTATCAGAGCATGTCTGTCCTAGGGAGTCTATAAGCCGTGTCTAGTAGAGTCTTGTTTATGGGTATGTTGTGCACTATACTTATAAACAAGAGGTTGCCTGACATTTAGGGATGGTTTTCATTCTTTTATATCACAAATCATGCTATAGAACTGAGTTATAAGTATTTCTTCCTAATCTATTTCGTATTTACGATTCCAGCAATGCCACCGCAAAGAAGAAGTCCAAGAGTATAAGGGAATTGAATACGGCTGCGGGCGAAGGTGCCAGCCGATTGCCACCTGCTAGCAAGGGCCAGAGTGAGACCCTCGGTGCCAGTGTGACCCCTTCGTACGATTGCCTTAGTTCGTCACCATCGGAGGAGAGTAGTAGAGTTGCAGTGCCCCCAGTTCCTCCACTAGATACTCCAGACGTGGATCTTTATATGCGAAGTGCGGTCCAGTTATTAACACGATTGGTGGCCGCTCAGGCCCAACGTCAGGTTCCCAGTCCTTCTGATAGAGCTGCTAGCGCAAGAGCTCGGGATTTCATCAATCTAGACCCTCAGGTATTCACAGGAACAGACTTGAATGCGGACCCGCAGAATTTTCTGGATCAAGTACAACGCACTTTACCGGTGATGGATGCTACCGATACCGAGTCGGTAAAGTTTGTTTCTTATAGACTTCGGGATGTCGCAGTAACTTGGTATGATACATGGGAGCAATCTAGGGGACCTCGTGCTTCACTGACTGGGTGGAGAGAATTTTCAGAGGCCTTTTTACAATATTTTCTGCCAGTCAAACTTCGACGGGCCAGGCAGGACAAGTTCATACGTCTTGAGCAGGGTGACCTGAGTGTTCAAGAATATAGTTTGCAATTTAATTCGTTGGCCCGATATGCTTCTACGATTGTAGTAAAGATGAGTGACCGGGTACATAGGTTTGTTACCGGCTTGGGGCCGCACTTGATTAATGAGTGTACTACGGCTTCTTTGAATTCGAGTATGGATATCGCTCGCATTCAAGCTTATGCACATAACTTGGAAGATCGTAAGAAGCAATAGCGGGAAGATCGAGAACATGATAAGGGCCAGCATAAGAGGGCCCGATCCGTCGATGACGTGGAAGATTTCGGAAATAGGCCCAGACCACAGCCTCATGGACACCCATCTTATCCGATAGCTAGCACATCATTACCGTTTTCAAGGACGAGAGTTGATCGTATTGTTCAATCGGGACCAGGTTAGGGTTCACACATGTCAGAAACTTGTTACGGATGAAATTCTATTCAGAGAAGGCCACCGTTGATTCGATGTGAACAGTGTGGAAAGACCCATCTAGGACCATGCCGACAAGGAATAAATATGTGTTACTCTTGTGGTGAACTTAGTCATGTTATGCGAGACTGTCCGACAGGAGACGAAGGTATTAGGGTCCGGCCGGTCAAATCTGTAGCAGCTTCATCTCGGTTAGTACGCCCATCAGGGCAGAGTCATTACGCATTATCCGGTCAAGGTAGGGGTAGGGGTAGGGTAGAGCAACTAATTTTAGTGGTCGACAGAACCGTACTTAGGCATTGAGGGGACGACGGGATCGGAAGTCCTCACCTGATGTCGTTACAGGTACGTTATCGATCTTTTTACATAATATGGATGAGTTGTAAATACGGATCTATTGAAATTGTGAAATATTAGTTTGTAGCCATTAGACCATAGCGGATTTGGTGGAAGTAGAAACAGTTGTATTTCTGGGCTACGTAACAGGGGTTAGATATGTCACCCCAATATTCGAGGACGAATGTTTATAAGGGGGGAAAGATGTAACATCCCGTACTTTCGGGTCACGGTTGGAACCGCTAAGCGTATGCAAAATTGTTAGGCGTGTGTAAATAGATCCGAGCATTGGGAAAATTTTGGATCATATTCACGTACGCAAATAAAGGAGCTTAGTATATAAAAGGATGTGGTCCCGAACTAATTTAGGACTTAAGAAGGTGATGACGGAAATTGAAAATAATAGTTGTATGTCCCAAAAGAGGTTATGGACTGGTGCTATATTGCACGATTATGACATTGAATATATGAATGTTTTATAAGTCATTAAGATTTAAGTGGATTGAGATCAAGAAATTAATTATTTGGATAATTAGTTAAATGTTGAATTGTAGTGGGAGACAAAAGAATTTATTAAAGTTTAATTGGATATATATTAAGGGACATCATGTCCATGTGGCATTGTAGAGAAAAATAGCTAGTGACTAATAATAATATAAGTTGGTGTCGTTAATATTTATGGATGGGTGTCATTTGATCTTTGGGATAAGTTACATGTGTAAAGCAAAGAGGAAGAGGTGGCAATGTAATCTTTAGAATTACATTGATGGGAATTTACAAATTGAAAATGGGCAGCCACTGGTTTCACGAGAAATAGCAACAATATGCAGCATACCTCTTTATAAATTATACCTAGTAACTTTTATATACCTAGCAATATAATATATATATATATATATATATATACACACGCACATACATCAGGTCATTTCGTCTGGTTAGTCCCAAAACAAAACAGCACAAACTAAGCTAGAATATAGCTTCAAGGAAGCTCTCAACAACGAATTATTTCCATAGCATACCAGCACTGGCTTCCTCTTTGTTGATTCTAGTGCTGTCCTTCCTTGTTGTGGATTAACTTATAGAGGAAGCCAATTCCACCATCATCCTTGAAGAGTATGTTTAAAGGTATGTTAAGGCAAATTATTTCTTTCTTTTGGCATGTTCCATGTAATGAAACATAACTGTGATATTGCTCCATAATTTATTCTACTCCTAGTAGTTAAGAATATTCATATTATTGATTCCTATGTTAAAAACATGTCTAAATATGTTCATAAGTCCTTATTAAGGCATACGGAAAAGTTGTTAATATTTACGGCGTTAACCGAAGGTACAAGGAAATTATGTCATACAAGATATTTTATTGTGATTCATACATTTTCATTTGCATTGCATTCACGTTTTACCCAAGACCGTATACTGGGGACGGAAAATGGGAAACGCAGACCACCTGATCAGCTGGGATATGATAATGATAAAGCCTGTGTGGCTTAATGAAGGAAGATGCCTGATTATATATATATATATATATATATATATATATATATATATATATATGATGTGGGGAGGAAGATGCCTTTGTGTGGCCAGTATATATGTATTTGCCGCATTATGTATGACATTTAGACATATTATGCCCACAGATGCCGACATGAAATGATGCCCACAGAGGTTGTTATGGTAAGGAAGATGCCTAATGGGGACGATGTATATGTATACCACATTCTGCATGACATTTAGGCATATGTATTAGGACTCACAAAGATATTTACTATTGGTCGGTTGTTCCTGTTTCAGTTATTGGTATATCCCTGTTATGCTATTATTCATGCCTGACATACTCAGTACATCAGTCGTACTGACGTCCCTTTTGTCGGGGGACGCTGCGTTTCATGTCCGCAGGTTCAGGTAAGGAAGGTGCGATTCGCGTTAGGTGATTTCTGAACCAGCGGATTTTTGGAGCACTCCCCTTGTTCGGAGTGTTGGTCTAATTTTGGTACGGTACTTTTGCTTGTATATATGGGTATGGCAGGGGGCCCTGTCCCGACCTTTGATGTTGCTACTCCTAGAGGCTTGTAGACAGGTGTCTTGTGGGTAGTGGTCTTGCATGGCCTTGTCAGCCTTGGTATGGGTGTGTATATATATAAGATGGTTACCTGATTTTTCATAAAAAAAAATTCGGCTTAGTCCGTAATTAACTATGATTAGATGTTAAATGTATGAATGGCGGTACCCGATCGGTGGGATTCGGGTGCCCGTCGCGGCCCTCCGATTTGGATCGTGACAGACCCGCTTATGTGGCATGCCTTATTGATCAGAAGACCTATTTATCTATTTTCTCAAATTTTTAGATTTTTCACACAAATAAAAATTTAAATAAACATGCATTGTTCCTGAAAGGAAGGGAACACATCGTTTCGGAAACAAAAAGAACAACGCATCGTTTGCTTTTATTCCAGTTATTTGACCCATCATATATTCATGTTTGTTACGTTTTACCCCCTTAGTTTTCAGACAATTTCCACCGCTTAGTCATCATCTTCATCTTACCACCTTCCCTAATCAACCTTCAACTCCTAATCATCTTTTCCTGGCATAGTTTTCCATTGCATTCACAAAGTTAGTCTTCCAAAAAAAACAAGAATAGGATATTTGCTATCACAAATATTTAATATTGGAGGTATTTGAAGAAACATTTATCAGAAAGAGTTATGAATTTTTCCTGCTCATGAATTTAAAAAATCTGTAATACTTTGTCAATGTGCCGAAACGCAGTCAAGGGAAAAGAAATAAGTCTTGAAGAATAATAGAGAATACGTAAATATTCTCCGTATATTCTGTAATTATTATTCTAGTGTAATTATGTAAAGTAGATATAATCAAACAAGGAGAATTACACTATTTTACATGGTATCAAGAGTCAAACCCTAACACCCTAAAATTATTTTTCTTCTCTCGGTCGCCAACCCCCCCCCCCCCCCCCCCCCAAAACCCTAAAAAATTTTGTTGCCCCCTCTCTTTCCAAACTTCCGACGGCAACATGGGTTCTTCTGATTCCTCATCCTCCACCCAAGACGTCACACATCCTCATCTTCCCTCCTCCTTTACCAACTCCTTTCATCCGACATTCACCGTAACAAATATCAAGAACTTTATCCCTTTGGTTCTTGATCAAGAGGATGGACAATACTCTTCGTGGGTAGAATTATTTCACATTCATGCTTATGCCTACAACGTTCTTGATCACATCGATACCACCATACCCCGACCGCCAACACAACGTGGAAAAGGCTTGATGAACTATGGACAAGACTAAAGGAAATCTTTCAAGACAACAAACATACTCGTGCAGTCTATTTGGAGGAACAATCAACAACACTCGTCTTGAGAACTTGGCCAAGATGTCAGACTATTGTAAACAACTAATATTGGTTGCCGATCAATTGTCTAACGTTGGCACTCCGATTTCTGAAACAAAGATGGTCTTGCAACTTATCAATGGTTTGCCGAAAAGTGAGTACGATACGCTTGCGATGATGATCCAACAGGATGATCCCCTCCCTAGTTTCAACAAGGCCCTGTCACAATTACTATTGGAGGAAACTAGGCGTGCCAAACAAGACAAATATAATCAGAAGGCATTAGTGGTTGATGTACTGATGACCGCCACAGCACCAGTCGGACATCCGTCACACGCGAACAGTAAATCAATGGGGTGGCCGAGGCGGCGACAAAGGAAGGGGTCAGAGCGAAGGACACGGCGGAAGAGGTAGAGGTCACGGCTGAGGCACCAATATCGGCGGACAAGTCCAGCGGTCTCATTTCCCATCTCAGTGAGTCGGCCCACTACCTTAGCTTGTTTCCGGGAATTGGGCTTCAGCCTAATGCCCATACCCGACCATCTCGGCCCAAACTACGGGCCAATGCCAGCAGCCCAGCATTATGGGGGCACCTCCCACGTCCGACGGCCCAACCACAGTTGGCCCACTTCTCAGCAGTCCAACAGCAACAACAACCATACAACCTACTTACACCTACCAAACTAGGCCAGGCCTTCAGCACCATGAATTTACAGCAGCCCGACGATGCATGGTATATGGATATGGGTGCCACATCCTACCTCACTCGTAACTCCGATAATCTTCCTCAACTGTTTAATATGAACAATCCTCAATTTATTATGGTCGGCAATTCAATCACATTCCAATTAAAGGCTACGACACCACTCAAACTCCACCACTCAAAAGTCATATATGCTCCTAATATCATTAAAAACTTAATCTCTATTAAGAAATTTGGTAGTGACAATTCTGAATCTATGGAGTTTGACCCTTTTGGTTTTTCTATGAATGACCTACGTACGGGGACAACTCTTACGAGATGCAATAGTGTGGGGGACCTCTATCCTTTCTCATCTACTTCCGCTGCAAGTGTCACTCAACAAACCTCTCTAGCTGCAATCTCTCCATCAACTTCGCACAGTAGACTTGGGCCCCAGGGGCACCAGTTTTTAATTTTCTTAGAAGTTAAAATTTAATTCAATGTAATAAAGAGAACTATACACTCAACTGCTACTCTTGTCCTCTAGAAAAGCATGTTAGACTATCTTTTATGGCCTCATTGAGTGTAACTTTTTCTCCTTTTGATATCATTTCTGCAGATTTATGGGCATCTCGTATTACTAGCAATCTGGGTCACAAATATTATTTAGTGCTTTTGGATGACTTCTCTCATTTTCTTTATGTTTATCCTCTAAAATATAAGTCCCAAGTTTACTCCACTTTTCTATAATTTCATGTGTATGTTAAAACCCTGTTTGACAAAAAATATCAAAACATTTCAATGTGACAATGGTCGTGAATTCGACAATTCCCTTTTTCATAAATTTTGTGCGTAAAATGGCATGTTGTTTCGATTCTCTTGCCCCCATACATCACCTCAAAAGGGTAAAGCCGAAAGAATCCTGCACACCATCAACAATAAGATCTGCACTATGCTCTTCCATGCTTTCATCCCCCTTCATTTTGGGTTTACGCACTACACATGGCAGCTTGCCTCCTTAATATATTACCAACACGAACCCTTCAAAATAAAACTCCAACTGAAATTCTCTTATGTCGGATCCCCTCTTATGATCACCTTCGAATTTTTAGTTTTCTATGCTACTCAAATCTCACCTCCATGGCCCCTCACAAATTAGCACCTTGGACTGCTCCCTGCATCTTCTTAGGTTTACCGTCGAACCATAAGGGGTACTTATGTCATGATTTATCCACAAATAAAATCCTAGTCTCTTGCCATGTCACATTCAAGCAGACCGTTTTCCCATTTGCAAACGTCCAAAAATTTCAAGTCACTGATTACGGTTTCCTTGAAGATCAAGACACCTCACCTCTCATTAGAAACGCAATACATAGTACTAGTATTCCGGCTAAAAATTCATCGCCCTTGCTAGCTATCCCGCCACCACCCCACAACCAGTCGACCACCCCCACATCCCGTCGATCACCCCTCTACCCACTGCTCCAGTCACGACCCCACTATTCCCGAATCCCGTGACGTCACTGCCTCCCTACCTGAATCTCATGACGTCACTGCCCCACTACCAGAATCCCGTGACATCAGCCCCGCAGCCCACGTCGACCACCCCCACACCCTTCCCCACCCCCGATAACCCCACTGCCCAGCCCAACTACAATTACCCCAGTTCCCGCTACCCAAACGACCCCACTGCCCCTAGTCTCAATACTGACCCACCACATATAAACTCGTGCTCAGCACGAGATTTTCAAACTGAAAGTTCACTTTAACCTATCCACTCAGACTATCTCACATCTACCTAAAAATCCAAAATTAGACAAGCTTGACCCAAATTGGAAATCAGCCATGCATGAGAAATTTGATGCGCTCACTACTCAACACACTTGGGATCTTGTCCCGAAACCAGAGAGGGTGAATGTGATTCATTGCATGATAATGTATCGTCACAAATTCAGAGATAATTTGAGCTTGAACGTCATATAGAAAGACTTGTGGAAAATGGCACAGTGCAACAAGATGGAGTTGATTGTGGTGAGACCTTCAGTCCAGTGGTTAAACCAACCACCATTTGCACTGTTTTGAACATTGCTATGGGAAAGAATTGGCCGATTTATCAGTTTGATGTGAAAAATGCATTCTTACATGGGGATTTGAAAGAAACCGTATATATGCATCAGCCACCTAGATTTATGCATCATATGGCTCCTTAGTATGTCTGTCGGCTTCGAAAGTCACTTTATGGCTTGAAACAAGCCCTGGGGCTCGGTATGACCGCTTTTCCACTTACATCTTGTAGATTAGGTTCATATGTAGTAAAAGTGATAACTTACTTTTTTTATTTTTCATTGAGGTAATGACATTGCATACCTTTTGCTCTATGTGGATGACATTGTCCTGACTGCATCCTCAGATGTGCTGAAAAACGAGATCATTACCATGATCAAATCCAAATTTGTCATGACAGACTTAGGTAAGTTGAGTTATTTCTTAGGGGATTTCTGTGACTAGATTCGAGAATGCTATAATTCTATGTTAGCGTAAGTATGCTGAAGAGATTGTTTACAGGGCTAAAATGGCTAACTGTAAGATCATGCCACTCCAGTAGGCTCCAAATTGAAGCTTAGCGCGGATGACGGAAATTCGGTGCTTGATCCTTTTCTTTATAGGAGCTTCGCTTGTGCGCTTTAGTATCTTACTTTCACCAGGTCCGATATTGTCTACGCCGTTAAACATGTGTGTTTGTTCATGCATGCTCCCAGGGAGCCTCACTTCACAGCTCTTAATCGTATCATTCGTTACGTTAAGGGCACTCTTGACTATGGGTTACATCTTTATCCATCTGCACCGACCAGGCTGATATCATATACGGACGCTGATTGGGGTGGTTGTCCAGACACACGTCGATCTACTTCAGGTTATTGTGTACTTTTGGGTGATAAACTCATCTCGTGGTCTGTCAAACGGCAAGCCACACTTTTCCGTTCGAGTGCAGAAGCAGAATATAGAGGCGTTGCAAACGTGGTGCTGAGATTTGTTGGCTCAGAAACCTCCTTCTAGAGCTCCATTGTCCCTTACGTAGGACATCTATTGTCTAATGTGATAACATATCTGCTGCCTACTTGTCTCATAACCCGGTTCAACATCAGCGAACCAAGCATATTGAGATGGATATTCATTTTGTTCGTGAGAAGGTTGCCATGGGGCATGTTCGGGTGTTACATGTTTCTTCTTCATATCAGTGCGTAGATATATTTACTAAGGGACTTCATCGGCAGCTGTTCCTCGACTTCATATCCAGTCTGAGCGTACGGCCTCCTCCCGCTCCGACTGCGGGGTAGTGATAGAGAATACATAAATATTCTATAATTATTATTCTAGTGTAATTATGTAAAGTAGATATCCTTATTCGATTAGGATTACAATTGTAAACACCTATATATATATATATATTGTATTAATGAGAAGACTCCAAACAAGGAGAATTACACTATTCTACAAAGAAGTCGCGACGGCTGTAGCATAAAGTAACTATACCACGGCGTCGGAATGGCTTATAAGCACGAAAACTGAACCTATCAAGATCGACGACGAACAACACCTCAATATTACATGACTCTGTATGTTACCTTTCAAACTGTTGTCCTTTGAGTTTATAGATATAGTACGTAGTGTTCATTTTAATTAAGATGGTAAGGAAAGTTGACATGAGAGAAAGAAGATTATTTATGGAAGTTTACACGAAATTAGGAAGACAAATAAAAAGATTTACCTGATTGATTAAATGGAATCGATGGAAGAAAAGGAGAGAATCAAACAAAAAAGGAATAGGATATAGAAAGTAAGCACATTGTACCATGAAATAGAGAGGGGAGGGCTGCTTCAAGAAGAGAGATAGAAGAGGAGAAAAAAAAATAGTGAAACAAATAGCAGTAAGACAAGATACAAATTGGATCTTATTTCAATTTTATTTCTTTTAATAGAGTATATGGAAAACTTTGACAATGAGAATCTTAAATTACTTGCCATGCTCTCGCCGTCTACTATTTTCTATTTTCATAACTTAGTAATTAGTACTAAATTCATGAAATATAAGATCACACTTTGTAGTAGTACATTTTTTTTGGGAAAAAGGCTCAAATATGTAATGGAATTATTGGAAATGACGTATTAATGTCACTTATCAATAGTTTGACTCATTTATGTCATCGTCATTATCAAAATGGTTCATCCATGCCATTTTTCATTAATGTCAGTTTTACAATATCAAATATGGCACGTTAGAGGTCCACGTCGTCTAATTAAATCACTCCAATTTTAAATCCCAAATTAATAAAAAAATCTTACTCATACACCCGACCACCCACGACCATAATTTAGTTGGCGGCACGTGTCATATCTATTATTGTAAAACTGACGTTGATGAAAATGACATGGATGAGCCATTTTGATAAAGGCGATGGCATAAATGAGCTATTTCTAATAGTTTAATGGTATATTTAAGTCTTTTCCGCTTTTTTTTTTGTGTGGATGCTACTATAAATGCAGATCGGTTTCTCTGCATTTGTCATTATCTTCATTTTCCAAATTCTTACTTCGACAGAAGACACAAAAAATAGCTGCCAATCTATATAGTTAAGACAGAAAATATTAAAAAAGAAGCTTGAGAGGAAAGAAAATGAATAGAAAAAACGGGCGACATCTCATATTTGCATTTCCAAGATTTTTCCTTACCATTTTGTCTCCTTTTCATATATATATTTTTTATTTTGTGTTTATCATATTTAAGACACGTAATATTGATTAAAGAGTTGTTTTACATTAACTTGAAATATTTTCATAAATATTTTTTTCTGTTACTATTTTTTTATATAGACTGTTAAGAGAATTAATGAAAATATGGTAAAATACTCATATTATTTATTGGAATGATTGATTTTCTTTTACAAAAGTCATGACATTAATTTCAATGGAACGTTTGGATTTTGTTTTCGCAACCGCGCGAAGCGCGGGTGGTTAAACTAGTTTTTTATATATATATACAAGTAATAGAAATAACTTCTCTATCCTAAAAGGTAGGGTTAAATTTGGTGTAAAAGTGTATTAATCTCCCTTGGAGCCTTTCTCATTAATACAAATATATATAGTGTGTATAATGTGGAATTTTAATACAATAAGGATCCTACATCTACTATAATTGTACAACACTAAATATTATAAAATATATGGAGTATATTTAATAATATACGTTAATACATCCCCTCAGTCGAAGCGGGAAGAGGCCGAACGCGAAGGCTGGATCTGAAGTCGAGGAATAGCTGTCTAGGAAGACATTTCGTGAAGATATTTGCATACTAATATGAAGAAGGCACATACAACACCTTAACAAGACCGATAGCAATCTTCTCACGAACAAAATGTATATTCATCTCAATGTGCTTGGTTCGCTGAAGTTGAACCGGATTATAAGATAAATATATGGCGAATATGTTATCACATTAAACCAAAAACGCCTTACGCAAGGGACAATGAAGCTCTAAAATAAGGTTTCGGAGCCAACAGATCTTAGAAACAACACTTGCAACGCCTCTATACTCTGCTTCTGCACTCGAACGGGATAAGGTGGCTTGCCGCTTGGCAGACCAAGAAATAAGATTATCCTCTAAGAACACACAGTAGCCGGAGATGGAGCGTCGCGTGTCCAGACAGCCTGCCCAATCAGCATCTGTATATGATAATAATCTGGTCGGTGCTGAGGGGTATAGGTGCAATCCATAATCAAAGTGTGCCATTAACGTATCAGATGATACGCTTCAGAGCGGTAAAATGAGGCTCTCTGAGGGCATGCATGAATAAGCATACCTTCTGAACAACATAAGCAATATCAGGCTTGGTAAAAGTAAGATATTGTAGTGCACC
Organism: Anisodus tanguticus; assembly: GCA_034509755.1. Taxonomy (NCBI): domain Eukaryota; kingdom Viridiplantae; phylum Streptophyta; class Magnoliopsida; order Solanales; family Solanaceae; genus Anisodus; species Anisodus tanguticus. The sequence continues at coordinate 20,912,477 of CM067551.1, forward strand.
TGAAAGACTCATGTAAAGGTTGGGATCAGACACCGGATCACTATCAACAACACTAAGCTTTGATTTAGAGTCAATTGGAGTGGACATTATCTTGCAGTTCGTCATTTTAGCCATGTACACTATCTCTTCTGCATACTTGCGCTGACACAAAAACATAGTATCTGCAGATCTAGTCACCGATATCCCCAAAAAATTAACTCAACTTCCCTAAGTCAGTCATAGCAAATTCAGTTTTAAGCAATGCAATGATCTCATTTTTCAACAAATCAGATGAGGCAGTAACATTATGTCATCCACCTATAACAACAAATAAGCAATGCTACTACCTCTATGAAAAATAAATAGAGAATTATTACACTTGCTGCAAACAAATCCAATATGCACAATGTACTGTGCAAAGCGATCATATCATGGTCTAGGGCCTGTTTCAAAACATAAAGTGACTTACGAAGACGGCATACATACTGACTGCTAGATGTACAAACTCAGGTAGTTGGTGCATATAAACAGTTTCTTTCAAATCCCCGTGTAGAAAAGTATTCTTACATCAAGTTGATGAATCGGCCAATGCTTACTCATATCAATACTCAGAACTACGCGAATGGTAGCCGATTTAACAACCAGACTGAATATCTCACCACAATCACTACCCTCCTACTGATTAGTGTCATTGGCCATAAGTATTGCCTTATATCTCTCTAGATCACCACTGTCTCGGTATTTGTGATGAAAAAGTCACATGCATCAGATCACATTCACCCCTTCCGGGATAGGAACCAAATCCCAAGTGTGTTATTTTATAAAACATTAAATTCCTCACGCATTGCTGCATTCCAATTGGGGACGAGTTTGGCAAATTTTGGGTTTTTGAGAATAGGGGATATTGTTTGTGTAGACAGGTTAAATTGGACTTTGGGTTTGAAAATCTCGTGTTAGGCACGGGTTTCCATATGGTGTGGGGGCAGAGGCAGGTACTCTATTTTGGTGGTGTGCCGGGCCTGTGTCGGTGGGGGATGAGGGTTAGCTATCTATGGGGAATCGATGGGTGAGTGGATCTGGGTCAAAATCTAGGACGCGGTGACAGTGGGAGGGTTTTGGTGGGGTGGGGTGATGGGGTAGGGGTTTGGGTCGATTATATCTGGTAATCGAGATGGGGCAGGTGAGGAGAAGGGTCTGGTCAGATCATGGGGATGGAATTGAGTCGATTCCGGTGTCGGTTTCGACGATGGGTCGGAGAAGAAGTTTCGGTGTTGCAGATGTGTTAATTGGTCATCGAGTTGGTCCATTGGAGGAGCACCAGTAGGTGATGGTGACACTGGGAGGCGTCCGACAGGATGGTTGTGTTGTTTAATACGCCGACGGGACTAACAAGGTGGTTGGATGCTAGACTGCCGGTGGTGGCAGTGGCAGGAAGATGTGGTGGTGGTGTACTGTTGCGATGGTGATGTCGGAACAATGACAACGCGGCCGAGTGCTAGGCGGAGAAGCGGTGATGTGTCAGACTCGTCTAAAAATGTGTAATCCAAATTCTGGAATTTTTGGATATTTGCGAATGGGAAGATTGCTTTGTCAAACGTGACGTGACATGAGATGATGATTTTGCAGGAAGACAAGTCATAGCACAGATATCCCCTATGATTGGCAGAAAATCTAATAACACACAAGGGGTGGTGCGGGGTGCAAGTTTATGCGAGGTCGTGGAGGCAAGATTCGGGTAGCATAGGCAACCAAAAATTCGTAAGTGCTCATAAGTTGGGATCCTACGAAATAGAATTTCGGTGGGTGTTCTATTTTCGAGATTCTGAGTGGGCAAAATTTTTAGAATATATTCGGCCATTTTCACAGTATAGACCCAAAAGGGAGGGGGGAGGGAGGCATGAAATAGGATCGTATGAACCATGTTATTGATAGCGCGAATGATGCGTTCGTCCTTGCCATTTTAGGAGGAGGTGTGAGGACACGAGAACTGGAAAACCATGCCATTAGTAGAGCAAAATTTGTGAAACGCAAAATTATTGAACTCACGACCATTATCACATTGAAACGATTTTATGACTTTTTCAAATTGTGTTTTGACATAGACACGGAATGTAAGAAACTTGGCAAACACTTCAGACTTGAATTTAAGCGGATAGACCCAGACAAAGTGAGAAAAGTCATCTAATAAGATGAAATAAAACTTATGACCCAGTGAGCTAGTAATGAGAGATGTCCATAAATATGCATGAACAATGTCAAAGGGAGAATATGTAACACTTGAAGAAGACTGAAACAGAAGGCGAAGATGTTTGCCTAAGCGACAAGAAAGACACTGTTGGGCAAATTTTCCATTATGACAACGAATTAAATTATTATTTCTAAGAAAATTAAAAATATGGGCTCTTGTGTGTCCAAGTCTATTATGCCACTATATTTTGTAATATACATTAATAGTTTGCGGACACTGCACTCTACCCAGATCCTATTTATGGAATCATACTGAGTATGTTATTGTAGTTGTTAGAAACTAAAACAAGGTTAGTTGACGAGGCTTTTCTGACATCATGTGTTTAATTATTTACCTTAATGAAGATAGTGGGAATAACATTAGCTTGAATGTGCTCCTCATCATGGATGACAACATAATCAACCAAAACATCAACGTTAGTAAGGAGTTTCTCATATACACACTTAGGCCCCGAAGTTGGGATTTCTAGCCATATTGCTTCCGCCGCCGTCATCGCCATAGCCGCTGCCAGAAGTACTTTTAATACCTCTACCAATTTTATTTTCCTTCCTCTTCACTCCCCTGATCTCTTTGCAATCACAAAAAGTAAACGTTGTCATACCTATAAGAGTACAATATATGTGTAAGAAAGTTGGGATTTGCATAATCTGATAGTGAATATATTTCATATATTCACAAGATATTTTGTAATTAATATTTTAATCTAATTAATGTAAAATAAAGATCATAATTCCATTAGAACTATAATTTTATACTCTCTATAAATATTGCATTAATAAGAGAACTCCAATCAAGGAGATTTACACTATTCTACATGGTATCAAGAGCCAAAAGTCCCTCCCAACCCTAAACCCTAGTGTTGGCTGCCATACCAATCTTTTTCGCCTCCCTCTTCGGCTAAATATCAGTCGTATACTCATCGTATACCACCGCTCATCCGTGATATACAACCTCTCATCTTCCTCTTAAAACCAGCATGTATACCACTAATATACCGAGATATACAGCCCACCCAGCTTCTCTGTGATATACGACCCTGTATACCATTGCTCCTCTATGATATACAGCCCCGTATACACTACTCCTCCATGATATACAACCTCTCATCTTCCTCTAAAAACAAACATGTATACCTCAGATATACCGAGATATACAACCATCATCTCTCCTCTTCTTCTAAAGTAACCATGTATACCACTGATATACCGAGATATACAGCCCACACAACCCTTCTATTCCCCTTTATCATCTGTATACATCTGATATACTGGAGATATATAGCCAACCCGAGCCACATATCGCCCAACCAGACCTGTATACCATTGTTATACAACTGATATACGGTAGCACCAAACCCAATGTTCTTCCACCATTTTTTGGCTACCCTAATGGCTTCACCCGCGACCCACATAGCTTCCCCCGCTTCCTCTTTCTCAACACCCAGCGTAAAAAATAATCAGTCGTAGGCCTAGTACCCGACACAGTGGGTCAGCCCACGTCCTTGGCCACTGTTCAGGCACTGGGCCCTGTTAACCAGCCCATTTCCAGGCAAGGCCTGGCAGAAACAGTGGGCACCGCGAGGCCCACTACACAGTAGCCTAGCACCACCGAGCCCCTTTCCAGCCACCAGGCCCACTATACTGCGGCCCACCAATAGTGTACACAGTCGACCGACCCCTTTACAGGCCATGCCCAACAACAACAATGGGCACCGCCGAGCCTCACTACACAGCGGCCCAGCACCATCGAGACCCTTTCCAGCCACCAGGCCCACTACACAGCGGCCCAACAGCAGCCGCTCAGCCTCAATCTAACTGATTTGGGCCATGTTTTTGGTTCTTCAAAAATTTAGCAGCTCGATAATGCGTGGTATATGGATATGGGCGCCACGTGTCACATCACCAATAATTCCGGTAATCTTTCTCAATTGTGCAATTTAAATACTCATCAATCCATTATGGTCGGAAATGATCATCACATTCCAATTCAAGGGTTTGGCCACACTAACTCCACCACCGCAACCCCACTTCTCCCTTAAAATGTCCTATATGCCCCTAACATTATCAAGAACCTAATATATGTTAAAAAAAATTCCACCGATAATTATGTATCCATTGATTCTATCCCGTTTGGTTTTTCTATAAAGGACCTACGCACGGGGAGACATCTTACGAGATGTAATATCATGGGGGACGATATCCTTTCCTATCCACGTTCACTGCCAGTGTCAATCCTCTCACATCTCTAGCTGTCATCTCCTCCTCAACGTGGCATAATAGACTTGGACATCCCGGAGCTCATATTTTTATTTTTTTTTAGAAACCACAATTTAATTAAATGTAATAAAGGGAACCTTGCCCAAAATTGTTGTTCTTGTCATCTAGGAAAGCATGTTAGACTTCCATTTATGTCATCTTTGAGTATTACTTTTTTCCCTTTAATATTATGCATGTTGATTTATAGACCTCTCATATTACTAGCAAATTGGGTCATAAGTACTATTTAATATTTTTGGATGATTTTTCTCACTTCCTATGGGCCTATCCGCTCCACTTTAAATCTCAGGTCTACTCCAAGTTTCTTGAATTTCATACGTATGTTAAAATGCAATTTGAAAAAGAAATAAAAATGTTTCAATGTGACAATGGTCGTGAATTTAACAATTCTCTCTTTCATAAATTATGTATGGCTAATGGCATGGTATTTCATTTCTCCTGCCCACATACTTCCCCTCAAAAAGGTAAAGTCGGATGAATTCTACGCACCATTAATAATATGATTTGTACCCTACTTCTTCATGCATTTATTCCCCCCAGCTTTTGTGTATATGCATTAAAATGGCAGAATACCTTCTTAATATACTACCTACCCGTACGCTCCAAAATAGGACCCCTACCGAGTTCCTATTTCGTCGGATCCCTACCTATGATCATCTTCGGATTTTCGGTTGTCTTTGCTACCAGAATCTGGCATCCCCCGTCCCTTAGAAATCCAAAATAGGACTCCTACCGAGTTCCTATTTCGTCGGATCCCTACCTATGATCATCTTCGAATTTTTGGTTGTCTTTGCTACCCGAATCTAGCCTCCCCAGTCCCTCACAAATTAGCACCCCGTTCCACTCCGTGTCTCTTCTTAGTGTTCCCGTCAAACTATAGAGGGTACTTATGCTATAACGTGTCCACATGCAAAATCATAGTCTCACGTCATGTCACGTTTGAGGAGAACGTCTTCCCTTTTGCCAACATCTACCAACTCTGCCCCACTGATTACGGATTCCTTGATGACTCAGACACCTCACCTCTAGTCCAAAATTCACTATAATATTCGCACCCTAAGGTCATCCCGTCGACCCCACCCCACTACCCAGTCCCTGCTCAGTCACTACCCAATGATACACCCGTCACACTACCCCACCCCACTGCCCAATCCTACCCGTCACATTGCCCAGCCCATGCCCGTCACACTTCTTAGTCCCTGCCTGTCCTACTGCCCAGCCCCACTACCTGTCACCACTGCCCAGTCCCGACCCCACTGCCCAGTACAGTCCACCTCCCATCCCCTACCCCACACACTGCATGAAACCCGTGCACGAGATTTTCAAATTAAAATTTCACTTTAACCTATCAACTCAAACCATCTCACTTATTCCAAAAAACCCCAAAATTAGCCAAACTTGACCCAAATTGGAATGCGGTCATGGGTGAGGATTTTAATACGTTAACCGATCAGCACACTTGGGATTTTGTTCCAAAACTAGAAGGGGTGAATGTGATCATTGTATGTGGCTCTATCATCACAAATTCTGAGATAGTAGAGAGCTTGAACGCCATAAGGCAAGACTTGTGGCTAATGATACTGGTCCGTATGAGGGAGTTGATTATGGTGAGATGTTTAGTCGATGGTCAAACCGGCCACCATTCGCACAATGTTGAACATAGCTATGGGGAAAATTGGCTTATTCACTAGCTTGATGTAAAAAATGCTTTCTTACATGGGGATTTTGAAAGAAATCGTTTATATGCATCAACAGCCCAACTTTGTGCATCCGGAGGTTCCTCATTATGTCTATCGTCTTCGTAAGTCACTATATGGTTTGAAACAAGCCCTTAGGGCTTGGTATGAGAGGTTTTCTACATACATCATATAGATAGGGTTCGTGTGCAGCAAAAGTGATCCTTCCCTGTTTATTTTTCATTGAGGTACTGACACGGCTTATCTTTTTTTATATGTGGATGATATTATTCTGACAGCTTCTTCTGAAACAAAAGATCATTGCCTTACTCAAGTTCGAATTTGCTATGACAGATTTAGGTAAATTGAGTTATTTTTTAGGGATAGTAGTGACCATATCAGCACATGCCATATTCTTGTGTCAACGTAAGTATACATGGGAGATTGTCTACAGGGCTAAAATGGCAAACTGCATGATCATGCCCACTCTTGTCGACTCAAAATCCAAACTCAGTGCGGATGACAGGGATCCGGTCAGTGATTCCTCTCTTTATAGGAGTCTCACAGGGGCTCTTCAGTATCTCACCTTCACTCGGCCAATTATTGCATATGTTGTTCGACATGTGTGCTTGTTCAAGCACGCTCCTAGGGAGCCTCACTTTACAGCTCTTAAGCGTATCATTCGGTACGTTAAGGGCACTCTTGACTATGGACTACATTTATATCCATCCGCACTGACTAGGTTGCTCTCTTACACAGACACAGATTGGGCAGGCTATCCGGACACCCATTGTTCTACGTCCGGCTATTGCATATTTTTAGGGGATAATATTATATCGTGGTCTGCCAAGCGGCAAGCCACGCTTTTCCGTTCGAGTGCAGAACAGAATATCGAGGCATTGCGAACGTTGTTGCCGAGCTATGTTGGCTCCGAAATCTCCTTCTTGAGCTTCATTGTCCCTTACGTAAGGCATCTTTGGTTTACTGTGATAACGTATTTGTTGTCTACTTGTCTCATAACCCGGTTCAGCATCAGCGAACCAAGCATATTGAGATGGATATTCACTTTGTTCGTGAGAAGGTTGCAATGGGTCACGTTAGGGTGTTGCATGTTCCTTCTTCGTATCAGTACGCATATATCTTCACAAAGGGGCTTCCTCGGCAACTACTCCTTGACTTCAGATTAAGTCTCAACATCAGGCCTTTTCCCGCTCCAACTGAGGGGGTGTGATAGTGAATATATTCCATATATTCACGAAATATTATGTAATTAATATTTTAGTGTAATTAATGTAAAATAGAGATAGGACTACAATTGTAGACTATATATATTGCATTAATAAAAAAATTCAATTAATGAGATTTATACTATTCTACACATATCTCCAAGGAGAACACTTTTGGTAACCATAGAACTTTGGTTAGTTTCAATGTAGGTCAGAATGGTAATGTCTTCAAAAACACATTTTGGCATGCATGTTTACGTGAGTTGATATTGAAAAGTGGATTGAGCTTGGCGCGCCACCCAAATTTTTAAAATAGTCCTATTGTTAGGATCCGTTTGGCCGTGCAATTTCAATTTCAATTTCAAATTTGAAGTTTTAATTTAAAATTTGTGTTTATTTATAATATTTGAACAGAGGTTCAACTTCAATTTGAAATTTTGATTTCAAATCTCATTAAAATTTCAATTTCAAGTTTGTGATTTAATTTTTTTTTAAATTTAAAGTTTGACTCATAAATTTATATTTACACAAAAGACCCATGATCGTGATTTTAAATTTCACAAAAAAAAAAATCATGCTGGATGCGAAAAGATTGTCCGTTACATGTGAGAAAATTATACTTAGCAGCTAATTTCTTTTTTTCATATTAATCCTTCGTTCACCCTTACCCTTAATCCGTGCAGCGAGTAGATTCTCCACTGTCAGCCGCACCTTGCCACCTTTTTTTTCTTTCTTTGCACGACTTTGCTATTGCGGATTTATACAGTTTTATTGGCTCTGAAATAGAGGAAATAAACAGCATGACATTCTCTTTTAAGTACTCCAAATCCATAAGCAATTGCTATACCATGGACCCTCTACTGCTCCTAAAAACTACAACATCAACTTTGGAGACTATAGTAGAGCCCCTACTTAATACAACCTAATAAATTAAGGGCAGAATTCTTTCAGAATTTAGCATTTTTTCTTTAACATAAAGCAAGATTTAGGTAAGCCGTAAAAATCACAACAAGACGGAAGAAGGTAATATCTTATCAAAACGATATTGTTTGGTTTAAGTTTATAAGCTCTTTTTGTTAAAGAATAAACGCATCTCACATTGGTGGTGACCTGTGAAACTAATCAAAGGGCTTTCTGATGTCTCAGGCTACTCCTCCGTAACTTAAAAGTTAAAGTTTGATGCTCAATTTTTTTCACATGGTACCAATACCAAATTTTTCTAAGGCTGTGTTCACGATCATATTCCAATCCATATTCTATCGCTCAAAGCTTTCTATCTTTTGACTCATCTCATTAATTGTTATCAATCTGTATTCCAAAAAACCAGTAAATAATAATAACTGAAAATAAACAGAATCAGTGTTGAAAAATAAGAATAATTTTTCCAAAATATAATCGAGCCCACTTAGTTCAAAGTGTGTCCTTAAGGAAATTATTCCCCTCACAGTACTCGAGGTTGATGGAATATCCCCTCCCAGGATAGAACGATTATCTTACCAGAATAGTAGTACTCCAAATTCAGGTAGCGGCGAACCACTCAACGGCAGTATATCACACAAAATTTATTTGTGCAGAAGAAGAAGAAGTTTGTGTTGTTCAGAAAATTAGTAAGTAAAATTCTGAGGAATCAAACGAATTTATAGCCATGGAAGTACTGTTTCTGAAGGTTTGCAACCCTTCTGAACAACCACTAAAAACTGGTGGGAAATTTAAATATGGGAAAGAAACCGGGTCGCGGGTCAGACACGCGGATCCGGCCGGGTCGCGGGTTAGACACGCGGATCCGGGTCACTAACGGGTAGGATTGGATAAGTTAATTAATTTAATTAAATAATAATTAATTAAAATTAAAGAAAATTTGGTCCAAAAAGATTATCAATCAATCAGATCACCAAATCCAAATCCAAATCCGAATCCGAAGCCGAGCCGAGCGAGTGACGACGACGACGGCGCGAGGGGTCCTTGCCCCCTCAACCCTTTTAGTGACTAGAGAAGGTGTAATGTAATATATACACCTCTCTTTTCCTTTCTTTTTTCGATGTGAGACAACTGGTTTACCCAAGGCAAAAGGGACCTTTTACATTCCCTTCACTTTTCATCCCATCATTTCCCATTCACAAATATCAATACCCAACAATCCCCCACATGAATGGGAATGGCTATAATATAAAAGAATGCGCGAACAAGTGTGATATACAAGCGAGGATTGACTGCATCTGGATAAGTAGGTTTCCCTTTGAACTTTCCGTAGTGAACTTATATCGGATATATTCGATCAATCGGTAGACTTCATATCTTTGAACCGTCGAACTTTGTTGTATACCTAGACAACATAAGTCACACAATCAACCCTCAACCGTTTATGGTTCTCACGGTTGTCTTCGTTTCAGCCATGAACACCTCCTGGTTTCATGAGTGCATAGAGAATGGGCCTTCACTGTCATTCCCCTTTAAAGCGGCTTACACTTAACACTCACATAGGTGATTTCTAAACATGTGGTCCTATAGCCACATTATTTGGTCATACACTGCCAGATTTAGATAATTATTAAAGAACATTAATGCTTTATTAACTCATTAACAAGCCATAAGGTTTTATCCTTATTTCTAAACATTGTCTTCATCCGAGAATGGGTTGAGTTATTTGACAATGTTGAACCGTCAGTCACAACTTTGTTTGATCTCCTTGAACCTAGCTCTTGGGATCTCCAGTCTGCTAGGTAGAGTTACCGCCATGATGACTTGTCCTCGGCCTTAACCCCATTTCCATTGATGATCTACTAACTCCCTCTCTAGATAAGCCTTTTGTAAGCGGATCCGCCACGTTATCTCTTGACTTTACATTGTCAATTGTGATAACGCCGCTAGAGAGGAGTTGTCTAACGGTATTATGTCTTCGTCGTATGTGACGAGATTTTCCGTTGTACATTACGCTCCCTGCCCTACCTATTGCTGCTTGACTGTCATAATGTATACATATAGGAGCCAAAGGTTTGGGCCAGAATTGAATATCTTCTAAGAAATTCCGGAGCCATTCGACTTCTTCACCGGCCTTGTCTAAAGCTATAAATTCGATTCCATTGTAGAGCGAGCGATGCATGTCTGTTTTGATGATTTCCAAGACACTGGCTCCTCCACCAACGGTGAAAATATATCCACTCGTGGATTTAACTTCAGATGATCCGGTGATCCAGTTTGCATCACTATATCCCTCAATTACTATGGGATATTTATTATAATGCAAAGCATAGGTTTAGGTGTGTTTTAAATACCCCAAGACTCGTTTCATTGCCATCCAATGAGTTTGATTGGGATTACTCGTGAATCGACTCAGCTTGCTTATAGCACATGCTATATCTGGTCGTGTACAATTCATAATATACATCAAACTTCCCAAAACTCGTGCATAGTCCAATTGTGAGTCACTTTCTCCTTCATTCTTTTAAAGTGCAAAACTTACATCAATTGGAGTCTTTGCAACATTGAAATTTAAATACTTAAACTTGTCAAGTACTCTTTCAATATAATGAGACTGCGATAATGCTAGACCTTGTGGAGTTTTATGAATTCTGATGCCTAAGATCAAATCATCAACTCCTAAGTCCTTCATATCAAATTTGCTAGCCAGCATACGCTTCGTAGCATTTACATCGGTAATATCTCTACTCATTATCAACATGTCATCAACATATAAACAAACAATGACTTCATGATTTGGAGTATTCTTAATGTAAACACATTTGTCACACTCATTAATCTTAAATCTATTTGCCAACATTGTTTGGTCAAATTTCGCATGCCATTGTTTGGGTGCTTGTTTAAGTCCATAAAGTGACTTAACAAGTTTACACACTTTCCTTTCTTTACTAGGAACCACAAAACCCTCAGGTTGTTCCATGTAAATTTCTTCCTCCAATTCTCCATTTAAGAAAGTTGTCTTGACATCCATTTGATGGATTTCAAGACCATATACAGCCGCCAGTGCCACTAACACCCGAATAGATGTTATTCTTGTTACCGGCGAGTATGTGTCAAAGTAATCAAGGCCTTCTTTTTGTCTATAACCTTTTACCACAAGTCTTGCCTTATATTTGTCAATAGTGCCATCAGCTTTCATTTTCCTTTTAAAAATCCATTTTGATCCTAAAGGTTTATTTCCAGGAGGAAGATCAACCAATTCCCATGTATGGTTGTTCAAAATTGATTCAATCTCACTATTGACTGCCTCTTTCCAAAATGCTGAATCAAAAGAAGACATCGTTGCTTTAAATGTTTGAGGCTCATTTTCAAGCAAGAATGTCACAAAATCTGGTCCAAAGGAAGTAGATGTCCTTTGACGTTTGCTACGCCTTGCATCCTCTTTACTTGGTGTATTTTCCTTTGGTTCTTCCCGCGGTCGTTTAGATCTTTCACTTGACGACTCACATTCAGTTTTATACGGATAAATGTTTTCAAAGAATTCAGCATTATCTGATTCAATTACCGTATTAACATGAATTTCGGGATTGTCCGATTTGTGAACCAAAAACCGACAAGCTTTGCTGTTTGTAGCATAGCCAATAAAAACACAATCCACAATTTTTGGTCCTATTTTTACCCTTTTGGGCAAAGGAACTTGGACCTTTGCTAAACACCCCCACACTTTGAAATATTTCAAGTTGGGGTTTCTTCCTTTCCATAGTTCATATGGAATAGATTATGTTTTACTGTGGGGCACCCTGTTGAGTATTCGGTTAGCTGTAAGGATAGCTTCCCCCCATAAGCTTTGCGGTAAACCGGAACTTATTAGTAAGGCATTCATCATTTCCTTTAATGTTCGGTTTTTCCTTTCCGCAATTCCATTTGATTGTGGTGTGTAAGGGGCAGTAGTTTGATGAATAATTCCATATTCTAAACATATCTCTGCAAAAGGAGATTCGTACTCTCCACCCCTATCACTTCTAATCATTTTTATCTTTTTATTTAATTGATTTTCCACTTCGTTCTTGTATTGCTTAAATGCATCAATTGCTTCATCCTTACTATTAAGCAAATACACATAACAATATCGAGTGCAATCGTCAATAAAAGTTATAAAATACTTTTTCCCACCACGAGATGGTATTGACTTCATATCACATATATCTGTGTGAATTAAGTCTAAAGGATTTGAATTCCTATCAATAGACTTATATGGATGTTTAACAAACTTAGATTCAACACAGATTTCACATTTAGATTTATTACACTCGAATTTAGGCAATACTTCTAAATTAATCATTTTTCGCAAGGTTTTGTAGTTGACATGTCCTAAACGAACATGCCATAAATCATTTGACTCCAATAAGTAAGACGAAGCTGAATTTTCATTAATACTGTCAACAACCATTACATTGAGTTTGAAAAGGCCCTCGGTGAGGTAGCCCTTTCCTATGAACAAATCATTCTTACTTATTACAATTTTCTCATTAACAAACACGCACTTAAACCCGTTTTTGACGAGTAGTCCGGCTGAAACTAAATTCTTCCGAATTGTTGGAACGTGCATAACATTGTTGAGAGTCTGGACCTTGCCGGAAGTTCAAAAGTATCTTCCCATATCCTTCAACCTTGGCTGTTGCAGTATTTCCCATAAATAGTACCTCTTCGGTAATGTGGGAGCATAGGTTGCAAATGCTTCTTTTGTAGCGCAAACATGTCGAGTGGCACCAGAATCAAGCCACCACTCCTTTGGGTTTCCAACCAAATTGCACTCCGATAGCATTGCACATGGATCATCCATATCATCATTCTTTTCCACCATGTTGGCTTGTCCTTTTCCCTTGTTCTTTTTCGGGAGACGACAATCTGGGGCTTTGTGGCCAGCTTTCCCACAATTAAAGCAGTTGCCCTTGAATTTTTTCTTGTTGGAATCCTTCTCCTTTCCAGAAGGCCTCTTCCTTTTCTTGTTCTTTTTCAGAGCAGCATCTTCAACGATGTTTGCCCCTTCAATTGGTGACGTCTTACGGTACCTTTTCTCAGCGGTTTTGTTATCTTCCTCGATCTTGAGACGAATCACAAGATCTTCCAACTTCATTTCCTTTCTTTTGTGCTTAAGATAATTCTTGAAATCTTTCCATGAGGGCGGCAACTTCTCAATCATTGCAGCCACTTGGAACGCTTCATTTACTATCATACCTTCAGCAATAAGGTCATGGAAGATAAGTTGAAGCTCTTGAACTTGGGTTCCAATGGTTTTTCCATCCACCATTTTGTAGTCTAGGAATTTGGCAACCACAAACTTCTTCAAGCAAGCATCTTCGGTTTTGTACTTCTTTTCTAGTGCACTCCAAAGTTCTTTGGAAGTCTCTACTGCACTGTAGACGTTGTACAAGTCATCTTCTAAGGCACTCAAAATGTAGCCTTTGCACAAAAAATCAGCCTGTTTCCAAGCCTCAGTAACCATGAACTGTTGGTTGTCAGGCATGTCGGCGGTAGGCACGGGAGGGTCCTCACTGGTGAACTTTTGCATACCAAGGGTGGTAAGTCAAAAGAACATTCTTTGCTGCCATCCTTTAAAGTTGGCACCGGTGAACTTCGCAGGTTTCTCAGCCGGTGGCACAGCGGTACGGGTTGTAGGAGTAACCGCTGGTGCAGTATTCGCAGAGGTAGTTCCAGTCTCAATTGCCATTATTCGTTTGTCACTGTCAAATCGACAAACTATTTTAGTTAATAAAACCGAATAGCAATTCAATCACAGACTTAAACGATGAAGATTTTATTTCTTCAAATCGCAGTATAATTATGAAACTTTAGTATTCCAACGAAGTTTTTATATCTTCGAGTCAGAATACTAATATTCATATGGAGTAGAAAACTACACAAGTTTTAATCTCCAAACCAGAATACAGCAACGATGAAGTTTTTATGTTCTTCAAATCATTGTACAAGTATGAACTTTAATATTCCAACGAAGTTTTTTTTTTTTTTTTATCTTCAAGTCAGAATATAAAATTTCATACGGAGTAGAAAACCGCACAGGTTTTAGTCTCCAAAACAAAATACATATTAATCTAAAAATATAATTTCCTTAAGATTGTTATCAATCTGTATTCCAAAAAACCAGTAAATAATAATAACTGAAAATAAACAAAATCAGTGTTGAAAAATAAGAATAATTTTTCCAGAATATAATCGAGCTCACTTAGTTCAAAGTGTGTCCTTAAGGAAATTATTCCCCTCACAGTACTCGAGGTTGATGGAATATCCCCTCCCAGGATAGAACGATTATCTTACTAGAATAGTAGTACTCCAAATTCAGGTAGCGGCGAACCACTCAACGGCAGTATATCACACAGAATTTATTTGTGCAGAAGAAGAAGAAGTTTGTGTTGTTCAGAAAATTAGTAAGTAAAATTCTGAGGAATCAAACGAATTTATAGTCATGGAAGTACTGTTTCTGAAGGTTTGCAACCCTTCTGAACAGCCACTAAAAACTGGTGGGAAGTTTAAATATGGGAAAGAAACTGGGTTGCGGGTCAGACACGCGGATCCGGGTCACTAACGGGTAGGATTGGATAAGTTAATTAATTTAATTAAATAATAATTAATTAGATAATTAAAATTAAAGAAAATTTGGTCCAAAAAGATTATCAATCAATCAGATCATTTGACCGAAGCCGAGCGAGCGACGAAGGCGCGAGGGTCCTTGCCCCCTCAACCCTTTTAGTGACTAGAGAAGGTGTAATGTAATATATACATATCTCTTTTCTTTTCTTTTTCCGATGTGGGACAACTGGTTTACTCAAGGCAAAAGGGACCTTTTACATTCCCTTCACTTTTCATCCCATCATTTCTCATTCACAAATATCAATACCAACATTAATTCGTCATGGACTACTATTCTCTATGCTGCAGGCCCACTTTTCAGCTAATTGAGAATCTTTCATCTATCAAAATCCACCTCCCACAGACATTATAAATAACAGAAACAACAAATATTAAATAGGAGAAAAAAAAAAGGAGTCCTTTATCTGCTCCAAACCTATTCCCCAGCCTCTAAAGTTGTTTGAGACTTCTCAAAGGAAAAACTAGAAAAAAAGTTTCAACAACCATAACTACGTCTTAATTCCAAACAAGTTGGAATCTGCATAAACTTAAAATTGTGTAAAGATTCCCAAAGGAATATATGATTTTTGGGGGTACTCTACCCGTAACTTAAGGTTTTTGATTAGATGTTTCAGATACTTTTACACTTTTGGACTCTCAAAGATGAACCATGAAGCAAGAAGAGATGGTGAGAGGGAATAGCAAACATATACAATCTGAGGCAAAAAAGAAGCAAACTTCAGCAAATTCAAATCGGAAATAACCTCTTTTTCAGGTACACTAAGTTTTCACGGATGGTTTGCACCAACCCTTCCAACTTCATCAACTCAAGTTCAACACCCTACAAGGAAAAAGAGGAGTAAACAATACAAGTTAAAAGTTAATGAAAGAGCATTTGCACCAGGAGGATGGTGATGTAATTGTGAACTTACTTCTATCTTTTCTTTCTTTGCAATTGAATTCCAATCCTTGGCATCAATTCCAGTTTTCCACAGAAGACCAATAGTCACACTTTTACTACCTGGAATATTGTTATTCATCAAAAAAGCACGCCAAGTACTTTCCAGGCTCAGTGGTTGTAAAGGCAAATTGACCATGAGTGACATTTTCCTTGTGATGGAGGTTGTTTCCTAATGGTGATTGAACCTGAAAAGAATGCTCGGATAAAATTTCTGGTATCATGAGTGTAATAAATGAAAATATAAGAAGTAATTTTTGTTGGGTTTAAATGATAGATTGAATGGGAAATGGAGGGAGTTCCTTCTTGCTCTATAAAATAATCATTTGTCCCACATCGGTAGTGGAAAGAAAAGTGGGAGTTGTCCCACATCGGTAGTGGAAAGAAAAGTGGAGTTCTCTCTTGCTTTATAAAATAAGCATTTATCCCACATCGGTAGTGGAAAGAAAAGTTCTACTTATAAGTAGAATTACTCCTTCTTGTCAATAAAAGGGTTGAGCGGGCAAGGACCCCTCGCGCCGTCGTCGTCGTCGCTCGGCTCCGGCTCCGGCTCCGATTTGGATTTATCTTTTTGGACCAAATTTTCTTTAATTTTTAATTATTTAATTAATTATTATTTAATTAAATTAATTAACTTATCCAATCCTATCCGTTAGTGACAAATTTTCTTTAATTTTTAATTATTTAATTAATTATTATTTAATTAAATTAATTAACTTATCCAATCCTACCCGTTAGTGACCCTGACCCGCGACCCGGTCGGATTCGCGTGTCTGACCCGCGACCCGGTTTCTTTCCCACATTTAAATTTCCCACCAGTTTTAGTGACTGTTCAGAAGGGTTGCAAACCTTCGAAACAGTACTTCCATGGCTATAAATTCGTTTGATTCCTCGAATTTTACTTACGAATTTTCTGAACAACACAAACTTCTTCTTCTTCTGCATAAACAAATTCTGTGTGATATACTGTTGTTGAGTAGTTCGTCGCTACCTGAATTTGGAGTACTACTATTCTGGTAAGATAATCGTTCAATCCTGAGAGGGGATATTCCATCAACCTCGAGTACTGTGAGGGGAATAATTTCCTTAAGGACACACTTTGAACTAAGTGGGCTCGATTATATTCTGAAAAAATTACTCTTATTTTTCCAACACTGATTCTGCTTATTTTAAGTAATTATTATTTACTGATTTTTTGGAATACAGATTAATAACAATTTTTCCCACTGCTAATCTGAATTGAACATCAATAAAATCAAGAAGTTTAATAAGAGGAATCATGTGTCTTTAATTGATTATGTAATTTGATGGGAAAATGCTCCAAATGTGTTTACAACACCTAAACACAATATAGAAACTTGATTTTTGCAGATATATTTCACATAATTGCACCATGAATTGATCTCATAATCAATTATTCTCTCAAACAAGTTTCATAGTCTGAACCCTTTCCTGAATTGAACTCTCCAATTTCCCCCTTGGTTAAGTTAAAAAATTTATCCCAATATATTGGTAACCAAGCCTGTCATTAGATTCTGGATTCCACATCAATCAGGGTCAAATGTAGCATACCGACAACAATACTTGCGACACAAACCATAAGACGAGGCTTTTCTAAGATCATCCCGCATACCAAATGACCCCAAATAAATACATGAAATAGATTCCAATCACAAGACGAGGCTTTTCTGAGATTATGCGTGTAATTACCTCAATCGATACAGTTGGAAGAACATTAGCTTGAATGTGGTCATCATCACGGATGACAAAATAAATAGCGAAAACAAGAACGTTATTACGGAGTTCCTCATGTATACACGTAGGCCACGAACTCGACACTTCTAGCCATATCGCCTTCGCCGTTGTCATCGCCATAGCCGCCACCAGAAGTACTTTTAATACCTCTATTCTCCTTCCTCTTCACTCCCCTGATACTCTCAGCAACTCACAGAAAAAAACTCATATCTATAGACATAGTGTGGAAAGTGTTGGAAATAAAACACTCACAAATAACTTTTATTCAAACTCAAACAAATATTACAAGAGCACTTTCACTCAACAACAAGATACTACAACTCACTCTTATAAGATTTTGCTTCTTCACTCACTTAGAAGCTCTTTTTCTTGATACCTAAACTAAAATAGGGGGGGTATTTATACTACTTAAGAACAATCCAACACCACACAAATAAACTAATCAAAAAATATAATAACCATACACCTCATTCTTCTCCATTCTTCTCCATCATTCTAACAATATTTTAAATTACCAAATGATTCACATGCATAATTACCACACCCTAGAAGATTCTAGGTAGAAGGCTTGTAGTTTTGGACCTTGATTATGGACTTGGACTCCAATTTGATTGGGTTTGGGTTTGGGTTTGGGGTCCCATAATGGATCAAGTTTATGATCCAACACTCCCCCCCCCTTACTCCTAGTAAGTTTCTTAATCTTATGAAGTATTTTCTTGTCAATGGCTTGGTAAAAATATCGGCAACTTGATCTTGTGACTTCACATATTCAACTTGCACATCCTTTATTGCAACACACTCCATTATATAGTGGTAGCGAATATCGATGTGCTTGCTTCGGTCATGGAATACTGGATTCTTTGTTAAGGCAATGGCTGACTTGTTATCGACACAAACCTTGGTAGACTCTTCTTGTATCAAAACTATCTTCTTCAATAGATTTCTAAGCCAAATTACATGACAAACGCATGAGGTAGCAACAACATATTCCGCTTCACAAGTGGACAATATGACAATCGGTTGTTTCTTTGACATTCATGTGAAAGTAGTATCACCCATAAAAAATACGAATCCAGTAGTGCTCCTTCGATTATCTATGTCTCGACCCCAATCACTATCGCTATATCTAACAAGCTTGTAATTATTAGAAACTGAATAGAACAAGCCAAAGTCAATTGTACCTTTCAGATAGCAAAGAATTCTCTTTGCGGCTTTAAAATGGGTGGTTGTTGGAGATTCCAAGTAGCGACTAACCAATCCAACTGCGTGAAGAATATCGGGACTTGTGCAAGTTAGATATCGAAGACTTCCCACCAAACTTTTGAAGAATGTTGGATCTACACTTTCGCCTTCTTCATGTTTGGACATCTTGATTCTGTATTCCGTCGGTGTGCTTATCGGCTTATAGTTCTCCATCTTGAACTTCTTCAGGATCTCCTTTGCATAGCTTTCCTGTGAAATGAAAATTCCATCCTTTTGTTGCTTAACTTCAATGCCAAGACAGTACGACATGAGCCCCATATCTGTCATCTCGAATTCTTTTGTCATTACTTCATTGAATTCATTGAACATGCTTAGGTTGCTTCCGTGAAGATCAAATCGTCCACGTAGAGGTACACGATCAAAATATCTCCATCTTTGATCTTGATATATAGAGCGTGCTTGTAAGGACATTTGTTGAAGCCATTTTCTTGAAAGTACTTGTCGATTCGGCTATTCCATGCCCTTGGTGCTTGTTTTAGCCCGTAAAGAGCCTTCTTCAACTTCAACACCTTGTCATCGTGGCCTTTGACTTCGTAACCTGATGGTTGCTGAATGTAGACTTCCTCTTCAAGAACTCCATTTAGGAAGGCAGACTTTACATCCATCTGATGTATCTCCTACTTATTTTGAGCTGCCAAAGAAGTGATTAGTCTGATAGTCTCCAATCGAGCAACTGGAGAAAATACCTCATCATAGTCAATTCCAGCCTTTTGACTATAGCCTTTAGCAACTAGCCTCGCCTTGTGCCTTTCAATCTCTCCTTTAGCGTTTTGCTTTATTTTGTACACCCATTTGACACCTATCGCCTTATGTCCCTTGGGAAGTGAGGTAAGTTCCCATGTGTCATTATTCTCGATGGCCTTGATTTCTTCGTTCATCGCATCTCTCCATTTCTTTTCTTGTACTACTTCTTGAAAGCTCACTGGTTCACAATCGACAAATAGACAAAATAATGTAATATTATCTTGTCGCTCAGTTACCTCATAGAGATCTCTAAGGCTTCTTGTACATTGCACAACTCTTTCACTTTGACTCCCACTTAACGATGACGAAGGTGATGAGTCTCATTGAGTGGTTGATATTGGTGAAGTGGGTAGAGTTACAAGCTCTTGTTGAGGTTCACCTAGTTGCTCCCTCATTATCTGCTCATCTTCTTCAAACTGAGGAAAGAAATTGAAGTCATCTACGTGAGAGTTAAAATCTCATTCTCCTTCTTCGTTGAATACCACATCTCGACTAATCACAATCTTCTTATTGTATGGATTATACAACTTGTAGCCCTTCGAATTAGCATCATAGCAGGTGAAGATAAAGCTCTAGCTTTTATCATCAAGCTTCGTTCTTCTCTCGTCTGGTACATGAACATGGGCTATACTTCCAAAGGTTCTCAGGTGGGAAATACCAGGATTTTTTCCACTCCATACCTCTTGTAGTGTCTTTCCCCATACACTTCTTGTTGGAGATTGAATTGACAAGTAGATTGCACACGCTACTGCTTCAGCCCAAAACTCCTTAGGAAGTTTCTTATTTTTTAGCATGCTTCATGCGATGTCAATGATTATTATGTTCTTTCTTTCTGCCACGCCATTTTGCTGGAGGGATCTAGGAACTGTCATTGGTAAAAAAAAATCTATTTGCTTCACAGAACTCTTGAAACTCCTTGGAAGTAAATTCTCCACCTAGGTCGGATCTCATGGCTTTGATCTTTCTACCACTTTCTCTCTCCACTGTAGCTTTGAACTTCTTGAAAACTTCGAAAACTTCGACTTCTGTTTCAAGAAATATACCCATATTTTTCTTGAAAAATCATCAATGAAGAGAAGAAAATAGTTATTGTTACTAAGAGAGCTAGGCTTGATCGGACCATACACGTCAGTATGGATGAGCTCGAGTGGCTTCTTGGCTCTTGACTTTGACTCCTTTGGAAAGCTTTTCCAGAATTGCTTCCCAACGAGACACCCTTCACAAAGCTGGTCAGGATGGTTGATGCGAGGTAGTCCATTCACCATCTCCTTCTTAGATAGCAGCTCTAGACCTCCAAAATTGAGATGCCCAAATCGAAAATGCCAAAGCCATGATGCATCTCTGTGGCAAACTTTTAGGCACTTTGCAACATCGTTTTGTATGTTGATCAGGAATATTCTATTATTTGACATTGGCACTTTAGCAATAAAGTTATTCTTATCATCTTTTATAGAAAGATTATAATCATTCATATGAATATCATAACCTTTCTCTAACAGTTGTCCTAAACTCAAGATGTTACTTTTCATATTGGGCACATAATAGACATTGGAAATATACTGATGTCTCCCATCTTTCAAATGGATAAGGATATTACCTCTCCTTTTCACTACTATTGTGAAATTATCTCCAAATGAAATATTTTCGCTTCCTGACTCGTCTAGTTCCATGAACATGTCTTTCTTTCCACACATGTGATTATTTGCACACTGTCAAGGTACCAGGAATTTGCTTGGCCACCATCAGTTTCCTTTTGTGCTAGAAGAAGAGTTTCTTTGCTATCTGTCTTCTCCTCCATGTAGTTGGCCTTCTTCTCAATTTTGTTGTTAGGAGCTCTACATTATGAAGCATAATACCCAAACTTCTGACAATTAGAGCATCGAACTTGAGATTTGTCATACCTTGAGTTTGGATTGATTCTTCCACGACCTCGTATTGAGCTTTCACCTTTCTCATAGTTGTTGTTGGAATTGTTGTTGTTGTAATTCCAACCTCGTCCACGACTGCGACTTTTACCTCATCCATGGTCTCTACCTCTGCCTCGGCCTCGGCCACATTAGTTTCTATCATTGCCTTGGCTTTCATACATATCCTAGAGTTACAGCTTGAGGAGTTGCTCAGTAAACCCTTGCTTCTTCTTATGCTTCTCTTCGTATGCTTGCAATGATCCATGGAGTTGCTCGATCGTCATTTCTTCCAAGTCTTTAATTTCTTCAATCGTCACAACAATGTGCTCAAATTTGGGATCCAATGAACGGAGTATCTTCTATATTATCCTCACATCTTCTAACTTTTCACCATTTCTTTTTAATTGATTAGAAACAGCTACTACTCTTGAGAAATAATCCGAAATAGACTCAAATACTTTCATGTGTAAGTGTCGCACCCGATTTTTACCTGCGGGCTTCGCGACGCGATGGGTCGATTCCCTCTTAATTGAATAAAATGTTTGCTTGAGGAGTCGCCACCTAATTATTCTAAGGTGAATTAGGGCACCTAAATTCTAACTAAAAATGCAAAATAACTCCAATTCTGTGGTCTGCCAAACTAATGAGATTCTAGGTAAGGATTCTTTATTATCCTAAAGGGAAGGGGTTAGGCATCCTTTAAAATCCGCTAACTTGCGGTTATCCGGTCAAACTCATGTTAATTATTGTACTAAGAAAAATGCATGTTTAAAGTATATAAAGTTAAGCAAAAGTTTGCAAATATTTAATAAATGATGCATTTTGTACAAGTATGCATTTAAAGAAAAATACATGTAAAGTTTAAAAAAGTATATATTTGGGACAATTAATAGCAAGGAGAAAAATGAGTTACTCATATGCCAAAGAAGTAATTTTTTTTTTGGAAATCATTTTGAGTTGTACCATTAATAAAGTAAACAAAAGATGATCAAAGTTTGTTTTGAAAAATTTAAAACATGCATGACGAGCCTAAAAATAAATAACTAGCGGAGGGTTTCTATGTTTGAATTACCCGGGCCTATAAATGAATAAGCTAGCGACTGCTTTTAAATTACCCTATTAATTATCCATTTATGGCCTAATTATTCTAAATATCCTAACAATCATACAAGCGTTAAATAATTATTACAGACCAAAATAGCAATAAGGAAAATTGAAGAATAATAATGAATGGAAAACTAAGATGGATGACGATGTCATCTCGCCCTATTGGTTTTGAATTTCCGAGGTTGGAGAATGCAAGGAGTGTGAATGCGGGTCTTCGTTCGACAATGATCACGATGAGTCTCATGACGAAACTCTTCGTAGCTCCCGATGCATTTCATGTAAATAAAGAAAAGAAAAGGATTAGTGGACGAAACGTGAAAATGGATACTTAAAAAATATAAATAAATCATTCATGAAAAGTAATACGTTGTTGGGACCCGGGATGTAGGCAGGTACAAAAGAATATAGGGCAGGCCCAAAATGATAATTATCAAACTTAAAAGACTAGACCAGTCCAGGTACATAATAAGGCCAAATTCAACACATGAGGACTGATATACAAAGTATTTTCAGCGATAGATGATATACTCAGGAATCTATGAGGATATATAACTCTGATATACTCCAGGTCTATACCCGAGCTATATGCCTTGTATATTATGAAGTATACCATCCGTATACTTAGCACAAGAAATGGACAAAAGCAATTTCAAACCAAGAGTATTCCCATGGTGTTCCCATATAGAAAAGATGAGCAATCTTAGACCATAAGCATGCAAACTTGAGTTATTTAAATAAGAGGGAGTAAATGCAGCTTTGTTAAACACTGGTTTCGAATAGAAGGGGGGGGAGATTGACTCAAGAAAAGTAGAAATCACATACTGACCGTATTTAGCCAAACAACTGAACCTACTTCTTGTGACAAAGTTTCAAACTTAAAGAATGCACACAAGCAGCGCATAGGCATTGATTATTAGGCGGGTGATAATGCTTTTATAAGGGCACTTTGTTTAATGAAAGAACAGGTAGACCAAAGATAGGGTTCTTTAGAAAAAAAAAAATAAAAAAAAATGTTCGGATATAATACTCGATATAATATTTGCAAGCTAGAGAAGTTCACATGGATAGCCTTAGAAACTGGAAAACAAGCATAGCATATATCCTAATAGGTGGTATATATGCATCACACAAAGCCTAAGCAAGAGCGAGAATCCACATCAAAGGGGGAGGGGGCATGTCTATATATACAAATGAAGGAGGTGCATATGCAAGTCAAAGATAGTGGCATATGAATAACACTTTGAATGTTTTACTAAGATTTTAACATTAAAGTAACTATGCCTAATTATAGTTCAAGCCTAACAGTTGGACTAGTCCCTTGAGTATGTATGGCATAGTGTTGAAATAGGCTCAAGTTAGTCATTCATGCTGAAACAAGCTCATCCCACAACATATCACATGCCAGGTTTTCATATAAACAAGCAATCTTCAATATGTTTGTACTCTATGCATGCTTATCATGAGAAACATGATCACAAATCTGAACAGAATGCATTAGACATTATGACTTATCATGGCATAAACTGGTTTAGAACAGTGTAAAGCACTAATGCAAATGCTATTTAAAAAATATAACATGTAGGCATGAAATGATAGCTCAATAGACCTTTCATGGTAGTAGGGAGGCATTTCAACACTTGACAAGTAGGATAAATACATGATCAATCACAAAGGGGACATAGAGACTAAGTTAACCTAGGAATACACAAATAGTAAATTCTCAAAGATACAAGGCCAATTAGACTGGATTTGAAATATGCCGGATTTTATTCATGCTATACTTTAGACATGAAAACACTTAAGCATATAAGAGAAGTACACAACCAAGATTCAAAGCATACCAATGTTCGATTGCCTAAACATATACACATTTTGCCAAATAGGACATGTTTAAGCTAAACTGGACATACATGCTTACTACCAAGGAGAAAGAAAATATGGCTAGATAATTTAATCTATGAGGCAAGGCAGGGTAAGCATATGCTTCTAGCATGCAACTGAATAAACATATGATTTTAGCATGCAACTGAATAGCTAAGGCAATGCAACACATATTTCCACAGAAAAACCTATATGCAGGTACATTCTCAGTTTATTTAGTCAACTCTCAAGTCAATACAGCATTTCAGGCACATCTATGAATATTTGCAGGAAAGTGAACTTGTAAATTTTATAGAGATAGGTAAGGACCTAGTACTTATCATGACATGATTAATTGGCCTTTTGGGACACTACCCTAGATATGCAAGACTATAAGTGCTAACAAACATACTTAATCTACTTTTAGGCTTTATTATGCACACTAATACTTTAAAATAGACATGATATAGCTAATACGATTACTAAACAGGACCTATGGTCATAAACTAATCATCGTTCGATTAAAATCTCATCTAGAGCATGCTAGACTAAGCTCAAGACACTCAACAAGAACACATATGCTTTAATTCTAACCTCAGGCCATAGATAACTATAAACAAATCATTAAAGTGCACAATCAGACTCATGCATCTATTATGGCCTTGCCACTTCTCATCCTAAGGTTTGAATAACTCATAAGCCAAACACAAATACATATTGAGGACTGAACTGGGCATGAAATGACTTCATAAGCAAACCAAACTATCATAAGGTATTTAATTAATCGACGTCCTAATTCTTCTAAGCAACAATAATCATCCATCAAAATATCTCTAAAGCATAAATAAACTAACAAACTCAACATGTCTAAACACTAAGCATAACAACACAAATAGATTACATTATCACTAAATCAATAATACAACACACAAAATGCAGAAAATAAGAAAACTGAGAAGAGTTTGAGTTTACGGACCTTCTTCGGGTAGAGAACCGAGGCGTCGTCTCGAATCGTCGGCCCGCTCGGAGAAATTTGTTTATGCGATTGAAAGGGACAAGGGACTAAATGTTTTTATGTCTTTGTCGAACCAGAATGGGAGTAAAAAAAGAAACCTACGGAAAAATCAATTTTTTTTGTGGTTTGGCTTTTGAAGAACCGAGCGTTTTTTCGTCCAAAAAAAAAAAAAAAGCCCCCCTGAATGGACTCCACATGCCAATATTTATAGGATGAACTTAGGGTTTGTTAGGGCTCATTTGGGCAGGATTTTAAGCTTCAAATTTGAAATGGGTCAAACGAAATCCTTCAAAATCCGAATGTTTAATGGCCTTGCAGGCTTCACGAGATTCATAGCACGAAAATGGAGCAACACCCTCTGTTCCATGGTTGACAAAGCTACAAGCTTTATCTAGAAAAGGAAATGGAGCTGCATGCTTCGCTTTCGATTTTTGGGGAAGGGTGAGAGAGAAAAGAAGAGAAAAAAAAACTGGTGAGGGTTCGGCGGTGTCAGGGTAGCATGGTGGTAGGGGTGTAGGGGTGTGTGCGGCGATGTTGGGGGGTCTGGGTGTGCGGCGATGGTTTTTTTTTTTTTTTTTTTTTTTTTGTTTAGGGTTTTCGTTTGGTTTAAAGGGTTGGGGCGACGGGTAGATTGGGATTGGGCCGACGAAATGGGGATTTAATTGGGGAGTTTGGGCTTGGAAGGTGGGGTGGCCGATTGGGCTTGGAAAAGGTTTTGGGATTTTGTTTTGTGGGTTTTGGTTTAAAGAGGATAAAAGGTTGTGGGGTTGGGCTTGGAAGATGGGGGTTTCGGTTGGGCCTTAAATGGTTTTGGGATTTTGTTTTGTGGGTTTTGGTTTATAGGGGATAAAAGGTTGTGGGGGTTGGGCTTGGTAGAGTGTGGATTTAATTAGTTTTGGGTAGAAATTGTTTTGGGTTGAGAAAATGAAAAATGGGTTATGGATTAAAAATATAAAAGGGGTTTAATATTAAAAGCTTCGAATAAAAAATGTAAAATTATTTAGAATATAGTATAAGATGCGATAATGATAAAACATAATATTTGTGAAATGCTTAATGCTTAATAAAAAAAATGGAAATGCGATGCAATTTTGCGAGAATAACATAGAATTTTTGGATAAAACTTATGATGATGACAAAAATGCAAATGATAGTAAAAAATGCAAATAATAATAATGATAAGAGAATAATATATATACATATATATATATACGCATGTATGTATATATTTCAAAATTGTTTTGAGGTGTTAAAATATTTAAAATTGCAAATAATTTGGAAAAGACGGGATGAAATTGGGTGTCAACAGATGCCCCTCTTTGGCCGGAGACGATGAAAGAGTTTTCGGCCAAACAAGTTGACTGACTAGCCAATTTTTTCTTGATCAACGGGACTTGAAGGAAGATTAAGTATGCATGGGTAGAAATAGGATCCCAGGGGGTGAGAAGTTGCAAAAGCTGGTGCAGATTCAAGAAATATTGCCCCAGTGTCGAGTTATGATGACACTGGTCGCGTATGTAACAAAACTATTGGGAAAGAGCGGATCGACGTTCGAAGTAGGTCGTTGACCAAATTGCCTCGGTTCGCCGTAAGATATAGTTCCACATTGTGCTGAAATCTCCCACCGATTCAAATTCCTGTGGACTAGAGCCGCATTAGAAGGTGGGCACCTGATTTAAAACATACCCGCATTAGAAGGTGGGCGCCTGATTTAAAACATACCCGCATTAGAAGGTGGGCGCCTGATTTAAAATGAAATACCCGCATTAGAAGGTGGGCGCCTGATTTAAAACAAAATACCCGCATTACAAGGTGGGCGCCTGATTTAAATAACATACCCGCATTAGAAGGTGGGCGCCTGATTTAAAACATACCCGCATTAAATCGATTTAAAATAAATACCCGCATTAGAAGGTGGGCGCCTGATTTAAAATGAAATACCCGCATTAGAAGGTGGGCGCCGATTTAAAACATACCCGATTTTTAAAACATACCCGCATTAGAAGGTGGGCGCTTGATTTAAAATGAAATACCCGCATTAGAAGGTGGGCGCCTGATTTAAAACATACCCGCATTAGAAGGTGGGCGCCTGATTTAAAATGAAATACCCGCATTAGGAGGTGGGCGCCTGATTTAAAATAAAATACCCGTATTAGAGGTAGGCGCCGATTTGAAATGAAATACCCGCATTAGAAGGTGGGCGCCGATTTAAAACATACCCGCATTAGAAGGTGGGCGCTTTTAAAATAAAATACCCGATTTATTTGAAATGAAATACCCGCATTAGAAGGTGGGCGCCTGATTTAAATGAAATACCCGCATTAGAAGGTGGGCGCCTGATTTAAAATGAAATACCCGCATTAGGAGGTGGGCGCCTGATTTAAAACATACCCGCATTAGAAGGTGGGCGCCGGCATTAGAAGGTGGGCGCCGATTTAAAATGAAATACCCGCATTAGAAGGTGGGCATTAGAAATACTTGCATTAGAAGGGTGGCATTAGAAGGTGGGCGCCGATTTAAAACATACCCGCATTAGAAGGTGGGCGCCGACATTTAAAATGAAATACCCGCATTAGGAGGTGGGCGCCGATTTAAAACATACCCGATTTGAAATGAAATACCCGCATTAGAAGGTGGGCGCCCGATTTAAAACATACCCGATTTGGGCGCCCGAAAAATGAAATACCCGCATTATACGCCGACTTAAAATAAAATACTCGCATTAGGCCCGATTTGAAATGGGCGCTCGATTTAAAACATACCCGCATTAGAAGGTGGGCGCCTGATTTAAAATAAAATACCCGCATTAGGAGGTGGGCGCCTGATTTGAAATGAAATACCCGCATTAGAAGGTGGGCGCCTGATTTAAATGAAATACCCGCATTAGAAGGTGGGCGCCTGATTTAAATGAAATACCCGCATTAGAAGGTGGGCGCCTGATTTAAAAATAAAATACCTTTATTAGAAGGTGGGTGCCTGATTTGAAATAAAATACCCGCATTAGAAGGTGGGCGCCTGATTTAAAACATACCCGCATTAGAAGGTGGGCGCCTGATTTAAAATAAAATACCCGCATTAGGAGGTGGGCGCCTGATTTGAAATGAAATACCCGCATTAGAAGGTGGGCGCCTGATTTAAAAATAAAATACCCGCATTAGAAGGTGGGCGCCTGATTTAAAAATAAAATACCCGCATTAGAAGGTGGGTGCCTGATTTGAAATAAAATACTCGCATTAGAAGGTGGGCGCCTGATTTATGTCGTCGTGTTGACGTAATATAAAGTGTGACCCTATTGTCGAACTGCCTTGCCATGATAATTAATGCGCGGACAAAGGCGATGCACAAGTTGAGTAGATGAGAATGCGACCCTGTAAGTCGAAATACCGTTCTTTGCGTGGACACGACACGGTTGGGAACATGTAGTTTAGCATGACGTCTTTGTACAATCTCCAAACAGGAAAATGATCCTTGTGGTGAGCTGCGATGCGAAGATCCCTTGCAAATTTGCTCATAAATGTTGCAGCTTCCCTGCTTTCACCTGACTCTATGAAATGAAGACCATGACCTCTCGGTTGGCATTACATCATTCAACTGGAGTGAAGACCTGAAGAACCTGTACTCAAATAAATTTATGAGTTTTGGAAGGGGGAGTTGATTCGCGCTGACTTTGTAGCTTTGGCCTTGATACTTGTATGCCCTGCTGATTCGGACCCGTAGCCCCTCTCTCGTGTCCGTATTGGAAAGCCATCAATGAAACATTTGTAGAAAACAATTTGTTTATAACATGTATGCATATCAGTAAGGATTCTGTTGAACTCTAATGAAAATGCTTGTTGAAAATAATCTGTTTATAATAAAGTATGCACATATATAAATGTCTGTCGAACAGTGACATGTGGTGAAACAAAGCAAACGTCTTATCCAAAATTCTTCTGGCCTAAGGCTTAGCTTGCCGATGCTTTTCCATGTTTATCAGCGTCCTCTGGCAGTGATCCCTTAAAAATGCCCCAGTTTCCGATATGTGAGGATGATGAACTTTTGGACGGACAACCGAGTCTTGTGTGGGTTGCTTGCATATCCTATCAGGGTGATCAGATGGGTGCACTTTGTCATATGTGAGATAAAGGAGAAAATATTTCCTAATGGTGGGACCAAAGCCGATTTAGGCCGCCTACGTATCCCCAAGACGGAATCAGGTCATAACGTAGTTCATTACAAGCAAAAGGGATTGTAAGGATTTCTAAAGATGGGACCGAAACCGTTGTGGCCGCCTACGTATCCCGCCGAGGGAATCAGGTCATAACATAGTTCATGTTAAAAAGAAATGTGTTTTTGGGAAAATTTATGATCTAAAGAAACAAAACCCGACATGGGTTCTTTGCGTATCCCGCCAGGGAGCGCAACTTTTACAACATAAGAAGTGCATTACATAGAAAATCCTAAATGTAGTATCTTTTCACCGCATCTGCGTTGATAGCTTTTGGCCATACTTCACCGTCCATTTCAGCTAGAATTAATGCTCCTCCAGTTAACACCCGGTGAACCATATAAGGCCCTTGCCAGTTAGGTGCGAACTTTCCTTTAGCTTCATTTTGGTGTGGAAATATACGTTTTAGCACCAACTGCCCCGGTTTGAAAGTCCTTGGTTTTACTTTCCTGTTGAAAGCTTTGGCCATTCTGTTTTGATAAAATTGTCCGTGACAGACTGCGTTCAATCGCTTTTCATCAATCAGCATCAATTGTTCGTACCGATTCTGTATCCATTTTGCTTTGCTCAGCTCGGCTTCTTGGATAATTCTCAAAGATGGTATTTCCACTTCTGCTGGTAACACAGCTTCTATTCCATAGACCAAAAGATACGGTGTTGCCGCAGTAGAAGTCCTGATTGTAGTGAAATAGCCCAAAAGTGCAAAGGGCAAATGCTCATGCCAGTGCTTGTAATTATCAATCATCTTCCGCAGTATTCTTTTGATGTTCTTGTTGGCTCCTTCGACTGCTCCGTTCATCCGAGGTCGATATGGAGTGGAATTTTGGTGAGCGATCTTAAACTTTTCGCATATCTCATTTATCAGATTACTGTTGAGATTGGCTCCATTGTCTGTTTTAATCGACTCAGGAATTCCAAATCGGCAAATGATGTTATTGCGGACAAAATCAACTACCACTTTCTTTGTCACTGACTTGTGGGACGATGCTTCTACCCACTTTGCGAACTAGTCAATTGCCACTAGAATGAATCGGTGTCCATTTGATGCGGCAGGTTCAATAGGGCCAATGACATCCATGCCCCAAGCTGCGAATGGCCAAGGAGAGCTCGTCACATTGAGTTCGTTAGGAGGTACCTTGATTAGATCGCCATGAATCTGACATTGATGGCATTTTTGCACAAAGTGAATGCAATCTGTTTCCATAGTCATCCAAAACTACCCTGCTCTTAGAATCTTCTTTGCTAAAGTGAAACCATTCATATGAGGCCGGCACGTGCCTCCGTGTATCTCTTCAACTAAACTGCTTGCCTCTCGGGCATCGACACATCTTAGCAAACCTAGATCTGGAGTCCTCCGATAAAGGATTTCTCCGTTCAGGAAGAAATGGTTTGCTAACCTCCGAAGTGTCTTCTGTTGTGTGCTGGTTATGCTTTCTGGATATTCACCTGCTTCGAGGTACCTCTTAATGTCGTGGTACCAGGGCTTCCCATCCAACTCTTCATCTATATGGAAACAATAGGCCGGCTGATCCGATAAGTTCACCTTGATGGGATCAATGTAATTCTTGTCCGGATGTTTAATCATGGAGGACAGAGTTGCCAGAGCATCAGCGAACTCATTTTGAGTTCGTGGGATATGTTTGAATTCTATTTCGCTGAACCTTTTGCATAATTCTTTCACGCAATGCAGGTAAGGAAGTATCTTCACGTTCTTGGTGGCCCATTCGCCTTGCACTTGATGAATCAATAAGTCTGAATCACCTATACCCAATAATTCTTGAATGTTCATATCAACGGCCACTCTAAGTCCGAGTATACAAGCTTCATATTCCGCCATATTGTTGGTGCACGGAAATCGGAGCTTCGCCGAAATTGGGTAGTGTTGACCTGATTCTGAAATCAAAACTGCTCCGATACCAACTCCTTTGAAGTTTGCAGCTCCGTCGAAGAACATTCTCCAACCCAGGTATTCTTCGGAAATATCTTCCCCAACAAACAATACCTCCTCGTCCGGAAAATAAGTCCGAAGGGGCATATATTCTTCATCTACGGGGTTTTCAGCAAGATGGTCGGCTAGTGCTTGTCCTTTGACAACCTTTTGGGTAACATATATGATATCGAATTCACTTAGCAAGATTTGCCACTTTGCTAGCTTCCCAGTGGGCATGGCTTCTGAAAGATGTATTTGAGTGGGTCCATTCTGGAAATGAGATAAGTGGTATATGCAGACAGATAATGTCTAAACCTTTGTGCAATCCATGTCAAGGCACAACAAGTGCGTTCCAGCAAGGTATACCGAGCTTCGTAAGGTGTGAACTTCTTGCTTAAGTAGTATATAGCTTGCTCCTTCTTTCCTGTTTCATCATGTTGTCCCAGCACGCATCCGAATGCATTTTCTAACACAGACAGATATAACAGCAACGACCTTCCGGGTTCTAGAGGCACCAAAACAGGTGGGTTAGACAAGTATTCTTTAATTCTATCAAAAGCTTGCTGGCAATCCGATGTCCACTTGGTAGCAGCGTCTTTCTTCAGTAGCTTGAATATTGGCTCACATATCACTGTTGATTGTGCTATGAACCTGCTGATGTAGTTGAGGCGACCAAGGAAACTCATCACGTCCTTTCGACTCTTTGGAGGAGGCAAGCCTTGAATAGCTTTTACCTTTGAGGGGTCCAATTCAATACCTCTTCTACTCACGATGAAACCTAACAGCTTCCCAACAGGGACACCAAATGCATATTTTGCAGGGTTTAATTTCATATTATACCGCCTCAGCCGGTCGAAGAACTTCTTCAAATCCGTCAAGTGATCCGGGGCCCTTCGTGACTTGATAATAACGTCATCTACGTAGACCTCGATTTCTTTGTGGATCATATCATGAAAAATGGTAGTCATGGCCCTCATATAGGTGGCACCTGCGTTCTTGAGTCCGAACGGCATTACCCGGTAATAGTATACTCCCCAAGGTGTAGTGAATGCCATTTTTTCCGTGTCTTCTTCATCCATCAAGATTTGGTGGTAACCAGCAAAGCAATCAACAAATGACTGCAATTCATGCTTCGCACAGTTATCAATAAGTATGTGAATATTTGGGAGAGGGAAATCATCCTTCGGGCTTGTCTTGTTGAGATTCCGATAATCCACACACACCCGTATTTTCCCATCTTTCTTTGGCACGGGTACAATGTTGGCCAGCCAAGTGGGGTATCTTGTGACTCGAATGACCTTTGCATCGAATTGCTTAGACACTTCTTCCTTGACCTTTAAACTCAAGTCAGGCTTGATTTTCCTTGGTTTTTGTTTCACCGGAGGGCAGGATGGATCACTAGGTAATTTATGCGAAACAATATCCGTGCTCAGCCCTGGCATATCGTCATAAGACCAAGCAAATACGTCGATATATTGCCTCAAAAGATCCGTCAGTTCTTTCCTTTATGGGGTGTTCAGATGGACGTTGATTCTCGTTTCTTTCACATTTTCTGCATCCCCCAAATTTACTGCCTCAGTTTCATCTAAATTTGGCTTTGGCTTGCTCTCAAAACGTTCCAATTCCTCCGTCAATTCTTCTGGCTGTGAGTCTTCCTCATACTCTTCGAAGTCCTGTTCATTGTTTGGATTTTGTTTGTTTATTTCATTACATGTCACATTCATATTATCGACAGATTTATTAGTTTGCATGCTGAAAGAGAAAAGAAAATTAGTAAACAAAATAAATTTTGAAATAGCAAAAGCAATGTGGATTTGTCATTTAAGCTTTCAAAAGATGGAGGCAAAACACATTAAAATGCATAGATGTGATTCAAGCCTCAATTAGAATCGCATTGTTTCAAAAAGTACTAAGGTAATTTCTACCAAGCTTCCCGGAGAAACAGGGCCGAGGCACAGGTCCAATTTTTCAAAATATCTCTGTGTTCTGCATCCCAAATAGTTGGGCCTTCATCAAAATCATCCAGAATTACATTGCATTCCATTTCTTCATCTGCAATGAAAAGGCTTTTGAGTCATTTCGCGAGGTCGTCTGCATCATCTTCCTTTGACTCCTGAGCAACATATGCTTTGACGAATGACTGATTCAAAGGCGGAACAGGCTTTGGCAGGGGAATGTCTTTTTTCTTTCGGAGGTTGACTGACAAGACTTCTTCAGAAGTGGGTTCGTATCCGAGACCAAAAGTATCTTTCTTCCTGAGCAAGTGAATAGGCTCTACCATACCTTCCAAATTCAATCCTAGGCCTTGACCGGGCTTAAAGCCATTCTTCAATATTTCCTTGGGCCACCATTGTGAGAACCCGGGGTAATTTCAGTTTTTCAGCTTTGGAGGCACATGTAATTTCTCTGACATGGAAGACAGACCCATCCAGTATATCTACGCTTTCAACAACAGGGATCTGTCCTTCGGGACATATTGAGTTGCTCCCTTCTCCGTGTATCACGACCTCGTGATGATCCCAGACAAACTTCAAACTCTGATGTAGGGTAGAAGGAACTGCACCAGCCACATGGATCCAAGGTCTTCCCATTAGCAGGTTATAGCCGGTAGATATGTCTAACACTTGGAATTCCACGACGAACTCTACAGGTCCCACTTGCAATGTCAGATCCATTTCTCCCATAACGCTCATTTGGGCTCCATCAAAGCCTCTAACTCTCACATGACTTTCGCGAATCTTTCCAATGCTAATTCCCAAGGCTCGGAGAGTGGCCACAGGACAAATGTTGACGGCTGAACCTCCATCAATCAACACCTTAGAAATGAACTTGTCCATGCACTTTACAGTTATGTTCAAAGCTTTGTTGTGGCCCAAACCCTCAGGTGGCAATTCTTTGTCATGAAAAGAGACTTTGTGCGCCTCTAAAATCTGTCCGACCAAAGCCAAAAGTTTCTCGCCAGTGGTCTCTCTCGGAACATAAGCTTCTTTGAGTACTTCCAATAAGGCACGTTCGTGGGTTGCGGAATTCATCAACAATGGTAGCAAAGAAATTTGAGCCGGTGTTTTCTTCAATTGTTCTACAATGGAATACTCCTTGGTTGGCATTTTCCTCCAGAACTCTTCCACTTCGGTCTCTGTTAAAACCTTTTTTGGATTGGCTGCAGGAGCATAACATCGTCCGGATCTTGTCATACCAGCGACGACAACTTCTACAATTTGTTTCTCCTTTCCCCTGCTCCTTTCCCCAATCGAATAGCTCCAAGGGGCAGTTTTGGTATCAACATACGGCGTCACTATCCGCGATTTCGGAGGAAGTACTTCCACTTCAAATGGTGCCCTCACCTGAACTGTAATTATAGGGGTGATCAAGGCCGATGATTCAACCTTTTCCTCTGTTCGGACCGGCACAATGGTCCCTTCCAAACTATTTTCTTCATCAACAGTAATCATGTTTACATTGGCATTGTCATGATTTGGCAAAGGGTTATTGTTTACATTAGGGGGAGGTCCTTTTAGTTGGATAATTCCTTCTTTGATCAATGCCTCGATCTTGTCTTTGAGGGTAAAGCAAACCCCAGTGTCATGTCCAGTGATTCCAGAGTGGTATGCACAATGTTTAGTCTCATCGTACGATCTGGGAATAGGATTGGGGATATGCCCTGGGATGGGCTGGAATATTCCCGCGGTCCTCAATCTTTGGCACAACTGGGCTAGGGGTTCGGCTAAAGGTGTATATGTTTTGACTGGCCTTCTTTCGTGATTCGCATGGGTCTGGGAGCATTTGGTGGATGGGCTCGTGGCTGAGGTGGATATGTGGGTTGATACTGCGGGGAATTCGGATAGATAGGTGCTCGTGGTAGACTGTATATTGGCTGGGTATGGTAGACAGGGCAGGGAGTAGGCGAGTGTTGGCAATAAGGCTGAGGGCTTTGTGTGCTTTGGCCATAGTAGGAGGGCTGAGGATTTTGGGTGTTTTGATTATAGTAGGGAGGCTGGGATGATGGGCTTTGGTAGGTTGACATTTGGTTGGTCCTATGCTCCTGGACCGCCATAACAGGGGATGCTCCGTCTCTCCTCTTCTTAATTGCTCCTCCAAATGAGTCTCACTGAATGGCCTTACTCGTCGCCTGCAATGCCGCCATGTTTGTGATTCTTCCCGTTTTGATACCCTCTTCTATGAAATCTCCCATCCTTACCACTTCGGAGAAATTCCGTCCGATGACGCTTATTATTCTTTCGTAGTAAGTTGCATCCTTCATAAATTGCACAAAGAGTGTGGTCATCTCACTTTCTGCCATCGGGGGCTGAACCTTTGCTGCTTCCGCCCTCCACCTCATGGCATATTCTCTGAAGGTCTCTGTAGATTTTTTCTCCAATTTCATTAAATAAAATCTATCTAAGACTGTGTCAGTGTTAAACCTGAATCTATCCACAAAATCTTGTGCCATTGTGCCCCAGTTATGCCATTTTCGCGGGTCCTGGCTTGTGTACCAGTCGAGCGCTTCTCCTGTCAGACTCCTTATGAATAACTTCATTATGATGGCCTGGTCCCTACCCACTCCAACCAGCTTGTCACAGTATGATCTTAAATGAGCGCGAGGATTTCCTTTTCCATCAAATAAGTCAAATTTTGGCACCTTATATCCGATAGGAAACTGAACGTCGGGATGCATGCAGAGATCTTCGTACTCGAGTCCTTCATACCCCTTGCTGGTTTGAATGTTTTTGAATGCTTCTTTTAGGCTATGAATTTCTCTCGCCATACTTTCATCAGTTCTAATCCTTACTTGCCTTTCCATCTATTCATATTGGTCTATCTCCTGAGGAGGTATGTTTGGTATGGTAGAAGTAAAAGGTTGGGCTTCCATTGCATATACTGGTGGCACATACTGGCTTTTAGTGATATGTGCCATTGGTATTTGTTGGGCTGCCTGGTAATTTTGTGTGGGAGGGATATTTTGGACTAGTGGGGTAGTTTGGATAAGTGGAGCTTGAGGCGCATGTGGAGCGGTGAAGGATACTGGGTCATTTTGTAGCGGGATTTGTTGTTGACTTGCCTGTGGGTTGATAGGATGTGGATTAGTGCGTTGCGGGCTGGCGAGTTGAGGATTGGTTTTTGCTTAGTAAGGGATTTTGGGGAAGGTTCTGGGGAAATGGCGGCTCAGGAGATGGAAAGGTTTGTGGTGCAGTCGCGCGCGTCCCTTGTTCAGGGAGTGGAGTATTAAGGCTGATGGAAAGATTGGTAAGATTTCGGAGCCGCTCGATCTCCGTCTGCATGGTTGCCATTTGCTGCAACAGTTGGGCGAGGTATTCATCCTGGACGGTAGTATTTCTCCTTTTCGATGTCTCTGGTTCACCTCCCGGAAGAGCGACAAGTCCCAGGCCAGTTTGTTCGGATGCCCCCGAATCAGTCATTTTGTTGGATGATTGTACCTTTGATCTCGTGAAGTAGGGGTGTTCCGCCAGTTTCAATCAACGCAAATCAAGTTTTGGGGAATAAATCAAGCAAAGACAAACCTTCTTCAAAAATGAAGCAAACCAAGTTAGTATGAGACGAATAATTATTGCTTTGAATAACATGTATAGAGTGGAAAATAGTAAACAAGTAGTAGACAGATTATATGGAAATTAAACGCGTGTCCTAATGTGCATGGGGGCCTCTTTTATGCCAGAGGTGGGCTTAAACGCCAAATATGCAAGATATTGATAAATTGATTCAAGCCGTCAAATTGGAATACTTTTGTTGGGAACAAAGTTAAAGGTTGAAATTTACTGTAATAATAGTGCATACAATAACAGGGTTGATAACCAAGCTAAAATTTCGTTCGTGATTACATAGATGAAGATGGAGCCCTAACACTACTAGGTCCGGCTCCTGCGTTTTCTAAATATTGCACTATGTCCTGCATTTGAGACCACATCTCAGGAGTAATA
Source organism: Anisodus tanguticus (assembly GCA_034509755.1). NCBI lineage: Eukaryota > Viridiplantae > Streptophyta > Magnoliopsida > Solanales > Solanaceae > Anisodus > Anisodus tanguticus. The sequence goes on from CM067551.1 coordinate 20,950,130, forward strand.
ACTGTGTTTTTGAGCCGACAAGTCCTTATCCAGATCGTTGTGCCTACATCCTCGAAACCTGATTCTCCCTCGGGGCTAAGATCCGAGTTGTCGTGACCTTCTCGAAGCCATGCGCAATATTCAGGAGTATTCCCTGCTTGTCCATCTCCAACGTCTATTTTATCCACACTATTCCATTCATGGAGAATCTGCCTGGCTCTAGGGACAATGAAATTCGGTCCGAATTGAATTTCTGAAACTCTCATATTTGCTTGGAGAGGGATTATTTGTTTTTGACCGAACTGTCGGAGTATGCGTAGAGGTGCATATGGTTGGAGTCCTTTTAAACTGATGAGCTCGATGTAGTAAAGCCTTATGCATCTCATATAGGCTTTCTTGGTGTTTGGGAGCAATGGGTATTTCCATTGAATCTGATCACTAATGCGGGATGCCAGAAACTCATACCAATCCTTGGTGCCGACTGGTGACAAAAATTGTTTCGTCCTATCGAAAAAAGTTGGCGGTCTTGTTTGACTCACTGAAGCAAATATCTGTCATGTTCGAACGCTGATAGAAATGTTCTATGGCCCACATCCGTAGGATAATGTTGCAACCTTTGAAGAAATTTGTTTTACCTCTTTTACATTTTCCGAGAGCCCAAAGCATTTCTGCCAGTATCATAGGGACCAAAGTGAGCTGCGCACCGTCAACTCCCTCAAAAATTGCTCGAGCCACAGAACATATGCAAGTACTTATTTTCCCGTGCTCAAGTGGGAACACTAGAATACCCAATAAAGCGACAACAAATGCAATAGGGCGCCTGGCTTGCCAGTGGTCAGGAGTGCAAGAGAATTCTTTTCTAAATGACTTGTAACTATCTCGACGGCCATATCTCTCATAAAGGTATTCTAGGGAAACCTAGTAATTTTCAAAGCATCGGAGTTTTTTGGTGTTCTTTAACCCCAAATAGCGCAGGAATTTCTTTCCAGACTGATCGTGAGGGATGATTTGACCTCTGTCTTGATAAATCAAGTTGGTGAAATAGTTGATTTCTTCCAAAGTGGGAGTGAGCTCAAAATCTTTGAATTTAAAGACAACCCGGTCTGGATCCCAAAAATGAATTAATGCTCTGACCAAATGTTGATCAGGAGTGATGTCAAACAGTGAAATGAGGCATCCCAACTTTCTTCTAATCGTCATTTGGCTGCCAAGGTCAAAATTCTCCCACCATATTCTCAGCTTACTCGGAGTGCTACTCACCATCCTAACTTCAGAGATTTGCGGAACTTGATCCATCCTAAAAAATAGTAAAAGAAAGAAAGTATAATTTTCCCAATTTTGATATTTCAATGATTAGGCTTGTATCAGTCTATCATTATCATGCTACACATAATATGATGATATGGTCGTTGGGTTGTAGAACCCGTTGACAATTTGGTGGATTTCTTAAATGTGGAGTCGATGCCAAGGATCGACCCACCTAAGGTGTATGCATGCATGACTTAAGATAAAGGGTGGTATAGCTCTATCCTAAATTTTCTAAGATTTGGCTGACTAGACTCAAAGTTCCCGAGCGGACTGCTCGAGTGAGAAGGCTACGCGGCCAACCGGATGGTCCGGACGCTCCGCGCATATACCAACTCTCCTAAAAATTTGGTAATTTGAAAGAAATTTGCGGGTGCGCAAAACACACCTCGCGTGTAATGTGTGATAGTGTCAATTTTCCGTAATGGAGGAAATATGAGCGGAATGCCAATTTAAGGAAAGTAGTAAGAGAATATAACAATTAAAGCAGTTATGCATACAAAATTTCAAAAAGGAAACAATTTAAAAGTAATAGATCAAATAAGGAGCAATATAAAGCACAATAATAATTAACCTGAATTTGCTATGGTTAAGAACCTGAAGTCCCCAGCGAAGTCGCCATGCTGTCGCACCCGATTTTTACCGGCGGGCTTCGCGACGCGATGGGTCGATTCCCTCTTAATTGAATAAAATGCTTGCTTGAGGAGTCGCCACCTAATTATTCTAAGGTGAATTAGGGCACCTAAATTCTAACTAAAAATGCAAAATAACTCCAATTCTGTGGTCTGCCAAACTAATGAGATTCTAGGTAAGGATTCTTTATTATCCTAAAGGGAAGGGGTTAGGCATCCTTTAAAATCCGCTAACTTGCGATTATCCGGTCAAACTCAGGTTAATTATTGTACTAAGAAAAATGCATGTTTAAAGTATATAAAGTTAAGCAAAAGTTTGCAAATATTTAATAAATGATGCATTTTGTACAAGTATGCATTTAAAGAAAAATACATGTAAAGTTTAAAAAAGTATATATTTGGGACAATTAATAGCAAGGAGAAAAATGAGTTACTCATATGCCAAAGAAGTAATTTTTTTTTTGGAAATCATTTTGAGTTGTACCATTAATAAAGTAAACAAAAGATGATCAAAGTTTGTTTTGAAAAATTTAAAATATGCATGACGAGCCTAAAAATAAATAACTAGCGGAGGGTTTCTATGTTTGAATTACCCGGGCCTATAAATGAATAAGCTAGCGACTGCTTTTAAATTACCCTATTAATTATCCATTTATGGCCTAATTATTCTAAATATCCTAACAATCATACAAGCGTTAAATCATTATTACAGACCAAAATAGCAATAAGGAAAATTGAAGAATAATAATGAATGGAAAACTAAGATGGATGACGATGTCATCTCGCCCTATTGGTTTTGAATTTCCGAGGTTGGAGAATGCAAGGAGTGTGAATGCGGGTCTTCGTTCGACAATGATCACGATGAGTCTCATGACGAAACTCTTCGTAGCTCCCGATGCATTTCATGTAAATAAAGAAAAGAAAAGGATTAGTGGATGAAACGTGAAAATGGATACTTAAAAAATATAAATAAATCATTCATGAAAAGTAATACGTTGTTGGGACCCGGGATGTAGGCAGGTACAAAAGAATATAGGGCAGGCCCAAAATGATAATTATCAAACTTAAAAGACTAGACCAGTCTAGGTACATAATAAGGCCAAATTCAACACATGAGGACTGATATACAAAGTATTTTCAGCGATAAATGATATACTCAGGAATATATGAGGATATATAACTCTGATATACTCCAGGTCTATACCCGAGCTATATGCCTTGTATATTATGAAGTATACCATCCGTATACTTAGCACAAGAAATGGACAAAAGCAATTTCAAACCAAGAGTATTCCCATGGTGTTCCCATATAGAAAAGATGAGCAATCTTAGACCATAAGCATGCAAACTTGAGTTATTTAAATAAGAGGGAGTAAATGCAGCTTTGTTAAACACTGGTTTCGAATAGAAGGGGGGGGGAGATTGACTCAAGAAAAGTAGAAATCACATACTGACCGTATTTAGCCAAACAACTGAACCTACTTCTTGTGACTAAGTTTCAAACTTAAAGAATGCACACAAGCAGCGCATAGGCATTGATTATTAGGCGGGTGATAATGCTTTTATAAGGGCACTGTTTAATGAAAGAACAGGTAGACCAGCATAGGGTTCTTTAGAAAAAAAAATAAAAAAAAATGTTCAGATATAATACTCAGATATAATATTTGCAAGCTAGAGAAGTTCACATGGATAGCCTTAGAAACTGGAAAACAAGCATAGCATATATCCTAATAGGTGGTATATATGCATCACACAAAGCCTAAGCAAGAGCGAGAATCCACATCAAAGGGGGGGGGGCATGTCTATATATACAAATGAAGGAGGTGCATATGCAAGTCAAAGATAGTGGCATATGAATAACACTTTGAATGTTTTACTAAGATTTTAACATTAAAGTAACTATGCCTAATTATAGTTCAAGCCTAACAGTTGGACTAGTCCCTTGAGTATGTATGGCATAGTGTTGAAATAGGCTCAAGTTAGTCATTCATGCTGAAACAAGCTCATCCCACAACATATCACATGCCAGGTTTTCATATAAACAAGCAATCTTCAATATGTTTGTACTCTATGCATGCTTATCATGAGAAACATGATCACAAATCTGAACAGAATGCATTAGACATTATGACTTATCATGGCATAAACTGGTTTAGAACAAAGTGTAAAGCACTAATGCAAATGCTATTTAAAAAATATAACATGTAGGCATGAAATGATAGCTCAATAGACCTTTCATGGTAGTAGGGAGGCATTTCAACACTTGACAAGTAGGATAAATACATGATCAATCACAAAGGGGACATAGAGACTAAGTTAACCTAGGAATACACAAATAGTAAATTCTCAAAGATACAAGGCCAATTAGACTGGATTTGAAATATGCCGGATTTTATTCATGCTATACTTTAGACATGAAAACACTTAAGCATATAAGAGAAGTACACAACCAAGATTCAAAGCATACCAATGTTCGATTGCCTAAACATATACACATTTTGCCAAATAGGACATGTTTAAGCTAAACTGGACATACATGCTTACTACCAAGGAGAAAGAAAATATGGCTAGATAATTTAATCTATGAGGCAAGGCAAGGTAAGCATATGCTTTTAGCATGCAACTGAATAAACATATGATTTTAGCATGCAACTGAATAGCTAAGGCAATGCAACACATATTTCCACTGAAAAACCTATATGCAGTACATTCTCGCTTTATTTAGTCAACTCTCAAGTCAATACAAAGATTTCGTGCACATCTATGAATATTTGCAGGAAAGTGAACTTGTAAATTTTATAGAGATAGGCAAGGACCTAGTACTTATCATGACATGATTAATTGGCCTTTTGGGACACTACCCTAGATATGCAAGACTATAAGTGCTAACAAACATACTTAATCTACTTTTAGGCTTTATTATGCACACTAATACTTTAAAATAGACATGATATAGCTAATACGATTACTAAACAGGACCTATGGTCATAAACTAATCATCGTTCGATTAAAATCTCATCTAGAGCATGCTAGACTAAGCTCAAGACACTCAACAAGAACACATATGCTTTAATTCTAACCTCAGGCCATAGATAACTATAAACAGATCATTAAAGTGCACAATCAGACTCATGCATCTATTATGGCCTTGCCACTTCTCATCCTAAGGTTTGAATAACTCATAAGCCAAACACAAATACATATTGAGGACTGAACTGGGCATGAAATGACTTCATAAGCAAACCAAACTATCATAAGGTATTTAATTAATCAACGTCCTAATTCTTCTAAGCAACAATAATCATCCATCAAAATATCTCTAAAGCATAAATAAACTAACAAACTCAACATGTCTAAACACTAAGCATAACAACACAAATAGATTACATTATCACTAAATCAATAATACAACACACAAAATGCAGAAAATAAGAAAACTGAGAAGAGTTTGAGTTTACGGACCTTCTTCGGGTAGAGAACCGAGGCGTCGTCTCGAATCGTCGGCCCGCTCGGAGAAATTTGTTTATCCGATTGAAAGGGACAAGGGACTAAATGTTTTTATGTCTTTGTCGAACCAGAATGGGAGTAAAAAAAGAAACCTACGAAAAAATCAATTTTTTTTGTGGTTTGGCTTTTGAAGAACCGGGCATTTTTTCGTCCAAAAAAAAAAAGCCCCCCTGAATGGACTCCACATGCCAATATTTATAGGACGAACTTAGGGTTTGTTAGGGCTCATTTGGGCAGGATTTTAAGCTTCAAATTTGAAATGGGTCAAACGAAATCCTTCAAAATCCGTATGTTTAATGGCCTTGCAGGCTTCACAAGATTCATAGCACGAAAATGGAGCAACACCCTCTGTTCCATGGTTGACAAAGCTACAAGCTTTATCTAGAAAAGGAAATGGAGTTGCTGCCTGTGCTGCTGCTCTGATTTTTGGGGAAGGGTGAGAGAGAAAAGAAGAGAAAAAAAAAATTGGTGAGGGTTCGGCGGTGTCAGGGTAGCGTGGTGGTAGTGGTGGGGTAGGGGTGTAGGGGTGTGTGCGGCGATGTTGGGGGGTCTGGGTGTGCGGCGATGGTTTTTTTTTTTTTTTTTTTTGTTTTTATTTAGGGTTTTCGTTTGGTTTAAAGGGTTGGGGCGACGGGTAGGTTGGGATTGGGCCGACGAAATGGGGATTTAATTGGGGAGTTTGGGCTTGGAAGGTGGGGTGGCCAATTGGGCTTGGAAAAGGTTTTGGGATTTTGTTTTGTGGGTTTTGGTTTAAAGGGGATAAAAGGTTGTGGGGTTAGGGCTTGGAAATGGGGGTTTCGGTTGGGCCTTAAATGGTTTTGGGATTTTGTTTTGTGGGTTTTGGTTTAAAGGGGATAAAAGGTTGTGGGGGTTGGGCTTGGTAGAGTGTGGATTTAATTAGTTTTGGGTAGAAATTGTTTTGGGTTGAGAAAATGAAAAATGGGTTATGGATTAAAAATATAAAAGGGGTTTAATATTAAAAGCTTCGAATAAAAAATGTAAAATTATTTAGAATATAGTATAAGATGCGATAATGATAAAACATAATATTTGTGAAATGCTTAATGCTTAATAAAAAATGGAAATGCGATGCAATTTTGCGAGAATAACATAGAATTTTCGGATAAAACTTATGATGATGATAAAAATGCAAATGATAGTAAAAAATGCAAATAATAATAATGATAAGAGAATATATATATATATATATATATATATATATATATACGCATGTATGTATATAGATCAAAATTGTTTTGAGGTGTTAAAATATTTAAAATTGCAAATAATTTGGAAAAGACGGGACGAAATTGGGTGTCAACAATAAGGATTCAAATTCACCTCTTAATGTTTGGAGATGGACCTTCTTCACTTGCTCGGATCCTTTGTAAGAGGTTTGTAGCTTCTCCCACGCTTCCTTGGCAGAGCTTGCACTCAAAATATTTTCAAAACCATCATCATCTAATGCTTAGTAGATGAGGTAGAGAGCAATCTAGTCTCTCTTTCTTGAATCCTTCAAAGTTGTCTTTTGATCTGGTGTAAGAGCAGCAAAAGCAGCATCATCCGCGAGCTCGTTATAGCCTTTCTCTATGATATCCCACACATCTTATGATCCAAGAAGTACCTTCATTTTGATAGTCCAATTGTCGTAGTTGTTGTTGTTGAGTGTCGGGACTTGAACGGTGCCATACCATTTGCCATATCTCTTAATATATTGAGAATTTTCAAAATCCGATTACGCGGATGAATCTGGAACGCTGAAAGACCTTGGAAGGGACCTGGTCAACGATCAACGACTTTGATGGCTCAATCAACTCAGCTTGGATGGCTTGGTCAACAGGCTTACGGCTTGTTCAACTAAGCTGACTCGGCTCAACTCGGTGAGTCAAGTCGGTTTTTTGGTAGCACTCTTCGGTGGCACGTGGTGGCGCGTTTGAACTTCAATCGGGGAGATTCTAGCGGCGGTGGATTCCTATCGTCGAGACCTTCGATTTGATATGCAATAGTGTATACTTTCCAACTAGCTCTAATACCACTTTGTTGGAAATGTAACACTTTCACAAATAACTTTTATTCAAACTCAAACAAATATTACAAGAGCACTCTCACTCAACAACAAGATACTACAACTCACTCTTATAAGACTTTGCTTCTTCACTCACTTAGAAGCTCTTTTTCTTGATACCTAAACTAAAATGGGGAGGGATATTTATACTACTTAAGAACAATCCTACACCACACAAATAAATAAATAAAAAAATATAATAACCATACACCTCATTCTTCTCCATCCTTCTAACAATATTTTAAATTACCAAATGATTCACATGCATAATTACCACACCCTAGAAGATTCTAGATAGAATGCTTGTAGTTTTGGACCTTGATTATGGACTTAGACTCCAATTTGATTTTGTTTGGGCTTCCATAATGGATCAAGTTTATGATCCAACAGAAAGATAATTAGGATGGTATTTGCATAATCTTCCACTTTGGTAAAACATAGAATTTTGGTTAGTTTCAATGTAGGTGAGAGTTGTAATGTCTTAATTTAGAAAAAAAGTAATGGCTTGAAAAACACATATTTGGCACGCGTGTTTACGTAAGTGGATATTGAACAATAGATTGAGCTATAGGGTTTTTGTTGGATTCAAAATATATAAGTAGGCACAGCGGAAGTTTAAAATTTTATTCTACTTACCCCAACAATTTCTTCTGCTTTGGTTATATGACAATCAAAACCTGTAACATAAAACTAGAACACTTACAGGTTGTATTATCTGGAGTCTTTACTTAGGGAGTACACACGGCTATCCCTTCGACTGCAAGCACTATGCTACGGTGTATTCCTCTGTCAAGAAAGCCAGAAAATATTGCCAGAGGTTTGAGAGAGTTTCGTCCTAGACTCTAAGTCTAGAAAATTTATAGAATTGGTGTTCATAGTATGTTAATAACTAGATATTAATGATGTATATATAGTATTTTTTAGGTCACAAAATGGATTAAGGTTGGGCTCCAAGTCTGGCCCAAAATCGAGGTGCAATGGGCCAGTCTGACAAGGCCCACTGCCTGGTCGGCACCGCGGCGACTTACGTAAAATTTCAGTTCCCGTTTTCATTTAATATATATATTCAACACATTAAATCCAAAATCTAATTTTGATTTAATTAAATAATTTCCATCTAATAGAAATTATCCCATAGTTATTATCAATTTAAATATTTCGATCCCAAATCGAATATTTAATACTTTCTCAATACACCCTTAGATCGAAGAGACAATCGACATAGTGTGACCCTATAGGCCTTCATATATCGACACTAATCCAATTAACATCCATACAGAACTCCTAGACTGCGTCGTACGACGAACTCAATATATGAAGTACGTTTACATGAATCCAACAAACATAACCTTTAAGTGAGATGACAAATTCCTTTCATTCGCGACATACTCGATCAAGCTTAGGTTTTGCCATGTGTCTATCCAAATGACTTGATCACATTATCTCATCTATATTAGTCGACAACTAGACCATATTCTAAATATGTCTCTTGCATTGACCAATGACTTGGTCGACCTAATATCACTGAGAAGTTGAGTGCTCTCTCGAATATCCAATCGAGGAATGAATCCTATTCTTGGCTCAATTACCACCTTAATTTAGATCATAATGTACCCAACACAAGCCGTGTCTTATCCTATAAGGAGTTTAAGCTTAGGACAGGGTCAAAGTACATTACTCTGTAAACAAGGTGCATATTGACCTCAAGTCAAATGACCTTTATATCCCACATATTGATAACACTCTAGACATGTCTAACAAATAGTTTATCAGCAGGGTATACCAATACTTTTCAAAAGTATCCATGTGTCCATCACCAGTAACCATTACTAGCAGCAGGTGAGACATACTACATTCTCTAAGAATGTGATGCAGACCACACGTCGACTTATAATATATCATCGATATCCCATTCTCGATGATCATTAGTCGAGGTTATTTTAGAGTTACGCTCTATCATCAATATCTCACTCTATTAATGGCAACATAAGCTCAAGGGATGCACATTAATGAATAATTACAAATAATCAAACAATAATTCAATAATCGCAAATGCCATAAATATTAATCTTATTAATAATACGAATGTGTTCAAGTACATTTGTCCCTAATGATGATTGTCTCTAGGACATACATACTTTCAATCTCCCACTTGACCTAGAGCCAATCTCCGATGTATCTAATATCCATGTTTTCAAAATGACCATTATGTTTAACTAAGCTTAATGGTTTATTAATCGGGTCAGCTAGATTATCATTTGTGGGAACATAGTCTAATCTTATTTCTTCAGTTACCACCATCTCCCTGAGTATATGGTATTTCCTCGGTACATGTTTGTTTCTGTTAGTTGATCTTGATTCCTTAGCTTGCGTAATCGCACCAGTGTTATCACAATATATCGTTATTGGATGACTGGCACTTGGAACAACCCTTAGTTCTTTTAAGAACTAAGATATCGAGACAGCTCCTTACAAGCTTTCGATCCAGCAATGTACTAGGATTCAGTCATCGAATTAGCAGTGGTTTCTTGCTTGGAGCCTTTCCAACTCACTGCTCCACTATTGAAAATGAAGGCATATCCAGATTGTGACAACCCTAACAATCTATTAGGTCTATCTCCTAATTCCAAGAATATAGCAGGCTTCACCCAAGTCCTTCATCATGAAGGTGCTGGATAACCATTTCTTGACTGATTGCATGAGAGTATTATTGTCTCTCATTATTAATATGTCATCTACATATATAACAATGAAGACAATACTCCCTTTCTTGCGCTTACTATAAATGCAGAGATCTTCTTTGCTTCTAACAAAGTCAAACGATTTGTCTGTTTTGTCAAAGAAAATATTCAAACTCCTTGAGGTTTGCTTAAGTCCATAAATGGACTTCTGTAGCTTGCATACTGCTTTGGGCTTACTCTTGGACATAAAACCATCATGTTGTATCATATATGCCTCTTTAATTAGATTACCATTGAGGAAAGCAGTTTTAACATCCATTTGCCAAATGTCATAATCATAGTATGCGGTTATTGCATGCAAAATCCGAATGGATTTAATTTTCGCAACAGGTGAAAAGGTTTCATCATAATCGACCCCATGCCATTGATTATAACCTTTAGCCATCAATCTTGCCTTATAAGTCTGTACCTTGCCATATGCATCAATCTTCTTCTTGAAGACCCATTTGTATCCTATGGGTCTAACCCCTGTTGGCAAATCAATCAAGTTCCAAACTTGATTGATGTACATCGAATCCATCTCAGATTTCATGGCTTCTTGCCATCTCTGTGAATCAATATCTAACATAGCTTCGATGTAGGTTGTAGGTTCATCGTCATCAGGAATATCTATCTCATTGTGTGTTTCAACAAGGAGATTAAGTCTTTCAGTGGACGATGAGTCCTAGTGATCCTACGGAGTTGATTATTCTGTGTTTCAGTGTTTGTTGCATTCTGATTGTGAGAATGTCTTTGTGTGCTGGACAATCTATCACCTTGAGAGTTTTCATGAATGTCATTTTCATGTATTTCCTGAATGGAATGATGTACAACCATTGTATCATCTTCCATTGGTTGTGTATGAGAGCCTTGCATTTCTGCACTATCTCTCACAACACTCCCACTGGCTGAAGGGCGTATTCTAAGTACCCACTCTTCACCAAATACTCATATTGAATCTTTGTCTAGTTCTTTTGACAAGGGTTCAACTTTTGTGTTATCTTGTGGTTCTTGAATTTCTTCAAGTTCTATCTTATTGCAGCTCCGTTCCTTGTAGACATAGTCTTCTTCAAGGAAAGTTACATTTCTGGAAACAATGACCTTATGTTCTCCAGGACGATAGAAATAGTATCCCTTAGTTTTCTTTGGATACCCCACAAAATAATATTTCTCACTTTTAGATTCCAACTTGTCAGTAAGCATCTTCTTTACATATACAGGGCACCCCCAAGGTCGCATGTGTTTAAGTGCTGGCTTCTTGCATTCCATATCTCATATGGAGTTTTCTCTATTGACTTTGAAGGAACCCTGTTCAGAATATAAGTTGAGCTTTGCAATGCATAGCCCCAAAGGTATATTGGTAGAGCTGAGAAACTCATCATCGATCTAACCATATCTAATATGGTCGATTTCTCCTTTCAGCAACACCATTCATCTGTGGCGTTCCAGGAGGTGTCCATTGTGATTGGACTCCATAAAGCTTCAAGTAATCCAGAAATTCTTTACTTAAGTATTCAGCTCCTCGATCTGATCGAAGGGTCTTGATACTTGTTTCAAGTTGTTTCTCTACTTCTAACTTGTACTCCTTGAATTTCTCAAAGGCTTCGGACTTGTGTTTCATAAGATACACATGCCCAAACCTTGTGAAATCGTCTGTAAAAGTGATGAAGTAAGGAAAGCCTCCCTTAGCTTGAGTTGAAAATGACCCACATACATTAGTATGGACCAACTCAAGTATCTCTTTGGCTCGCACCCCTTTCCCAGAAAGTGGCTTGTTGGTCATCTTTCCTCTCAAGCAAGATTTACAGTTGTCATAGGGCTCTAAGTCAAATGATTCTAGGTAGTCTAACTTTCTTAATCTTGCTATCCTTGATTCATTGATGTGACCAAGTCTACAATGACATAAGTATGTGGGATTTCTTGGATTACTTATCTTAGCTCGTTTGTTTTGCACATTAAAAATTTCACGACTACAATTTAGAATATACAAACCATCTATAAGCGGAGCATTTCCACAAATAACCACATTAAAAGATAGTACATAACTGTCATTGGCAATAAATGAGGAAAACCCCCCAATGTCTAACACCGGGATAGAAATAATATTCCTCGTCACTAAGGGAACAAAATAACAATTTTTTAGTTCTAAAAAAAAGCCTGAAGGTAAATCTAGTCTATAAGTTCCCACGCGTTCAGTATCCACTCGTGCTCCATTTCCAACGCGCGTGTCTACCTCTCAAGGCCCAATCTTTCTGATGTCAATCAGACCCTGCACATTATTACAAATATGTGAGCCACATGTGGTATACAATACCCAGCAGTGAGAGTTATTTATAGACATATTTATCTCAATGACAAACATACCTTGTCCAGTAGAGCCAGGAGCATCTAGCACGCGCCGCGGCGCCTTACGTAAAATTTCGGTTCCCGTTTTCATTTAATATATATATTCAGCACATTAAATCCAAAATCTAATTTTAATTTAATTAAATAATTTTCATCTAATAAAAATTATTCCATAGTTATTATCAATTTAAATACCTCGATCACAAATTGAATATTTAATACTTTCTCAATACACCCTTAGATCGAAAAGACAATCGACATAGTGTGACCCTATAGGCCTTCATATATCGACACTAATCCAATTAAGATCCATACGAAACTCCTAGACTGAGTCGTACAACGAACTCAATATATGAAGTATGTTTACATGAATCCATCAAACATGACCTTTATGTGAGATGATAAATTCCTTTCATTCCCGACACATTCGATCAAGTTTAGGATTTGCCATGTGTCTATCCAAATGGCTTGATCACTTTATCTCATCTATATTAGTCGACAACTAGACCATATTCTAAATATGTCTCTTGCATTGACCAATGACTTGGTCGACCTAATATCACTAAGAAGTTGAGTGCTCTCTCGAATATCCAATCAAGGAATGAATCCTATTCTTGGCTCAATTACCACCTTAATTTAGATCATAATGTACCCAACACAAGCCGTGTCTTATCCTATAAGGAGTTTAAGCTTAGGACAAGGTCAAAGTACATTACTCTGTAAACAAGGTGCGTATTGACCTCAAGTCAAAGGACATTTATATCCCACACGCTGATAACACTCTAGACATGTCTAACAAATAGTTTATCAGCAGGGTATACCAATACTTTCCAAAAGTATACATGTGTCCATCACTAGTAACCATTACTAGCAGCATGTGAGACATACTACATTCTCTAAGAATGTGATGCAGACCACATGTCGACTTATAACATATCATCGATATTCCATTCTCGATGATCATTAGTCGATGCTATTTTAGAGTTACGCTCTATCATCAATATCTCACTCTATTAATGACAATGTAAGCTCAAGGGATGCACATTAATGAATAATTACAAACAATCAAATAATAATTCAATAATCGCAAATGCCATAAATATTAATCTTATTAATAATACGAATGTGTTCAAGTACATTTGTCCTTAATGATGATTGTCTCTAGGATATACAGACTTTCATGAGCTTGGCGCCAACCAGAACTTTAAAGACATTCCATTTGGATAAATATTTATGGAATAATATTAGTATTTAACTTTTTTTTATATAATTTTACAAAATGATTCAAATTTGAGACTCATTAATAGCTGGGGTCATATATTTTTGTTGTTACTAGATTGGTCTAAATATTTCCTATTTTATTGCTTAGCAGATGAAGCGGACACATGGTCTTTCATACGAGGAAAAATATATCAAATTTTTGAACGATGTGAAATGATCAAAATTTAACTCTAAATTTTAAAGAAGGGGCAGCAACAACATCATCCTATGCAACACTTAGAACTTCTAACAAAAAGATCTCTATTGTCGAGCTCAAATTAATTACCCTTGAACACTAAGTCATCCTAAATGAAACTCAAAAAACGAACAATTGCATCACCAAATTAAAATTTTATCTTTATTGGAACTCTATTGATACAACTCCATCACCAATCCTTCTCAAACATAAAGAGCAATTTCAGAGCTCCATATTTTACCTCTTAATACTAGAGCAAACCTAGACACACAATATTTAGCTTCTAAATCACTTGCAACAATATTCGTGACAATCAAGTTATAGTAAAGATGAATGTGTGAGAGATCCTTTAAAGGGATTAGTTTTTGTATATATTTTTTGTGTTTTTTTATGTGAATGCAGTCGATTGAAGTGGTAGTGGAGTAATGATGATCCATCCTTAAATGGTATTATAGAATGGCGAGAATTAATAACTATGATGGTGATTGTTTCTAGTGGTGATGGATGGTTGTTGAGAAAAGTAAAATTTGAACAATTTTGCTAAGTTTATGGACAAACCTGGACCATTCCGCGTGATTTAAGGGCAAATTTAGCTATTTACCTTGTAGAAAAGCTTTATATATTGGAAAGCTTCTGTCATTAGCGAATAAGGATATATAGTTAGACAAACGTTATAACAATAGGGACATATTTAATATCAATTATTAATGAAATACAAATTTAAACTACTTCATAAAATTCAAAGATAAATTTAAACGTTTTTCCTATTTTCACTCGCTAAGTTTATCAACTCCTAACTACAAATAGCTCTTTTGCTTTCTTAGTGAAAAAATAGAAAGAAAAAAAGAAGAGTTATTGGTGTTGCTAATGGAGAAATCATAGGCCAAGTGAGGGTTCTTTTGCACCAATTACCTGCAAAATTCGTTAACTTATCAAAATTTCCCCTAATTCCGCCAGTCAAGGAATAAAAGTGTACTAAATTTGTACGAGAAAATACATTGTTATCCTTATGAACTTGTACTTTTTTTTCAAAAACATATTTGAACTTTGAGGAGATTTTATTACCCTCCCTCTCTAAATAATTTTGAACTGATATAATTACTTTTTTTTCGTCCAAACTCAATTTTCAAAAAGTAGGTGTTACACACGCACCAGTATTGTCTGGCACGTGTTAATTCAACTAGAATTACATTTTCTTTTCGTTTTTCATTTTTGTTTATATTTGTTTTTTACTCTTCCTCTTTCTAACTTTTTAATTTCACCATCCCTCCCCACCTCAACCCCCAGAACGTACGTACTTCTTCTTTAGCCAACCCCTTCCCCATATCGTCTTTCTCTTCTTCTTCTCCCACCCCACCCCACCCACCCCCTCTAACTGATACTTTGATCAAGAAAAATTAGGAAAAGAGAGAAGAGAAACAAGATAAACTTCTTCGCAAATTTTTTATTACCTAACATTTAGCACTATACTTATAGTTATTTTCATATTTTTACTACCCAAATTTATTCTCTCAACATCAGGACAAGAGAAATTGTTATTTTTGCTGCTCGTGTACTGAGGCATAGATCCTACAATAAAGTCTCAGAATTATAAAATTGGAGATTTTTTTTATCTAATGAGTTTTGTAGAATCCTTCGAAATGTAAGAGAAATTGTTTAATAAGATTTTGGATTGAAGAAAGATTTGAAATTATAGTAGTACATAAAAGAAGGTGGTGGAGTTGTGGAATGATGACATTGAAAGTAACGGGTCTGGCAGAGATGACAACAGATTTGTGAAAAAGAAGAAAAAGAAAAAATGAATAAGAAAAAAAATAGAAAGATACATTTTATAAACATAAATAATTATAAAATTGCAATTGCAGTTTTGGTCTTCACTAAAGAGAGTGTATGCACTCTCTATGCCAGGTGGCCTATATCAGGTCAAAGTTATTTAAGGGAGTAATAGAGCAAAGTTCAATTGTCTATTTGAAAAAAAAAATCTAAATTCAGAGGGTAATGATGTATTTTCTCAAATGTGTACACGAAGATAGTTTATGCTCAATGTCACATTCAAAAACAAAGTTAAAATAACGAAACATAATAAATGGGCAGGTCAAAAGTTATTTGAGTTGAAATAAGCTAAAATACGGGTCACAACTCAACCCGCCAAAATCATACTAAGTTTTAATTGCTTTATTTTTTTAATACCTTATAAGATGGCAAGGAAGGAGGCAAAGCTAGCGGTCACGGCGGCGAAAACGACGGCTTTTGAACGCATATACGTGGAATTAGAGAAAAAATGCGGGGATAAGAAGTTGTATAGACTAGTCAAGATGGGGGGAAGGAGGGCCCAATACTTAGATCACATGAGGTGCATCAAGGACGAGGACTACAAAGTACTGGTGGAGGACGCGCATATTAGGCAGATGTGGCAGTTTTACTTCTATAAACTCTTGAACGAAAAAGGAGATAGAGACATTGTGCTGGGAGATCTGGAGCAATCTGGTAGGTACCGTGATTTTGGGTACTGTAGAAGCATTAAGATTAAGGAGGTTCAGGGTGTTGTTCGCAGGATGCGCGGGGGATGAGCGATCGGGCCTGATGAGATCCAGTTGAATTTTGGAAGAGCGCAAGCAGAGCAGGCTTGGAGTGGCTAACTGAGTTATTGAACATCATTTTTAAGACAGCGAGAATGCCCGAAGAATAGAGGTGGAGTACAATGGTTCCTTTGTAAAAGAACAAATGTGATAGTCAGAGTTGCAACAACTATAGAGGTATCAAGCTGCTGAGCCACACTATGAAAGTTTGAGAAAGGGTCGTGGAGATGAGAGTGAGAATAAGCATGTCATTTTTGAGAATCGGTTTGGATTCATGTCGGGGCGTTCGACTACAGAAGTCATTCATCTTATTAGGAGGTTGGTGGAGTTGTATAGGGAGAGGAAGAGAGACTTACATATGGTTTTCATCGACCTCGAGAAGGCATATGATAAAGTCTCTAGGGAGGTTCTTTGGAGATGTTTGGAGGCTAAAGGTGTACCTGTGGCGTATACTAGGGCGATCACGGATATGTATGATGGAGCCAAGACCAGGGTACGGACAGTGGGAAGACTCGAAGCAGTTTCCTATGATGATGGGGCTGCACAAGGGATCAACTCTTAGCCCATTCTTATTTGTCTTGGTGATTGATGGTCCTACAAATCCTACTAAGTTGGAGGTTTGGAGACAGACTCTGAAGTCTAAAGGGTTTAGGCTGAGTAGGACCAAGACAGAATACTTGGAGTGCAAGTTCAGCAACAGGAGTGTTCAAGTGGGCTGGAGACGAGATCTTTTGCTAGATCCACCGCATCTTTATAGGCTTCACCCCATACTCCGTAAGTTTTATAGGGGGGTGGTTAGACCGACTATGTTGTATGGGGCGGAGTGTCGGGCAGTCAAGACGTCGCACACCCAAAAGATGAGAGTGACGGAGATGAGGATGTTCGAGATGGATGTGTGGGCATACAAGGAGGATATGATTAGAAATTATAATATCTGGGGCAGAGTGGGAGTGACCTAGGTGGATGATAAGATGCAGAAAGCGAGGTTGAGATGGTTTGGACATATGTGAATGAGAGACACAAATGCCTATGTGCGGAGGTGTGAGAGGTTGCTATGGACGGGTTCATGAGGGGTAGAGGTAGGCCGAAGAAATATTTGGGAGAGGTGATTAGACGGGATATGGAGCAAACACAACCTACTGAAGACATGACATTAGATAGGGGGTTGTGAAGGACACAGATTAGGGTAGAGAGGTAGTACGTAGTCGAGCGTAGTCCTACTTACGCTTACAAACTGGTAGTTGTAGTGTTATTACTGTAGGTTCACTTAACATATTATATGAATATGCGTAGTATTACTTTATAGTCTTCTGTAGTTGTATTTCATCTGCTATGCTTTCTTTAATGTACTTAGCGATGGCAACAGATCAGATCTGGACCGGATTCTACTAGATCCAGATATCCAGATCCATATCCATTTTTCATACCTAGATCCAGATCCATCGGGTCCATAAAATCATATCCAAATTTAGATCCACCGGGTCCACGGATCGAATCTGGATCCACCTGTTGAAACTTTTTTGACAATATAAAACCCAATTTGATTAAAAAAATGTTTGAGTTCATTCAATCAACCTACACAAACATGCCACCATTCTTCCAAAATACCGAACGAAGTTTTAGCATCACAAGAAAATAAAGACGATGAAGCAAAGTAAGTAAATAACAACATCATGATTCACGAGAAATTCCCACCTTTCACTATGACCTTATCAAAAAATTATCATGCCTCGGAAGTGAGTTTCTTGCTTGTTAGTTTACTTGATTGATTTTTTCTCCATTTACAGTATGAGTGTTATAGTCATCTCCAAGCTCATAAAACCTTCTGAATTCCCTTCTAAATCATCCACTTCACAAAACAGAGGCACCTGAAGTGGGCGAGAAGAAACATCATGACTTTTATTAGTAGTATTTGCATTATTATTAGATTGTTCACCATCCATTTCCTACAAGTTAATAATAAAAAATTAAAAAAACACAATGAGTGCAGATATGTCATACAACAATTAAAAGCTACAAGTATTAAGGTACTAAGGATTATTGAGTATAATATACTTTAACTTCTGCACTTTAAGCAAACAAGTCAAATTGCGCACAATTATCAAGTATATATTCTAATTTAATCACTGACAAAGTGACAACAATGAGCAATTAAATATTATTTCAATTTCAGGGATTATAAATGTCGGAGTTTTTGCTCTATGGTACTTTATAATGCAGTACGGGAAGTATATAACTATTACAAGTATTCGAAAGGATAAACAAAGATTCAATAATTCAACTAGAAATCTAAAAATTACAATAGTTACACACGAAAATTGGAAATTCCAGTTTTGTAGAAGATGAAAAAATTGAAATTGTTTTTGCTGAGTCGAGTGTAGCACTCTGTCCTTAAGACAATATTGCCCCGTATGTATCCTTTATACGTCCCGGACAATTTGTCTCCCAAGATAAAACAACAATGGAACCCTTGAGCAAAGAAAACTCAAGAGCTACCGTGAAGAATATTGAGTAACGAAATGATGCTTGGAAGTTGTAGGAAGAAAACTGTTTTCGGTTGTGTATTTTCGTGCACTGGTTTTTGGTGTTCTCCTTGGTCATTCTTGGTGCTCAACAATGGTGTAAGGGGGTGTTTATATAGGTGAGGGAGGGGCTGAAAAACTGCCTCCATAATAGCCAAATAATGGCCATTATGGAGGTAGTAAAGCCACCAACATAAATGGTGAAAAGACCACGGATTTGGCCATTATAGGAGGAGTAATTCAGCCAAAATAAATGGCTGAATTGAGTGCTTGGCAACTGCTTTGACTGTCCAGATTCTGGAAATTTGAGGGACCAAACTGTACATCTTGAAACTTCAGGGACCAAACTATATATCTGAAAGAATTCTGGTCCGAACTGTACATCTGGAAACTTCTGGGATCAAACTGTCAAAGTTCTCTGGCCCAAAAAGATAATATCAGAAGACCCACAGCTCACGACCCGAGAACCCGAGAACCTGAGAACTCGAAACCCGAAACTCGGAACCGGAACCGGACCGGACGGGCGGGCGGCGGCGGCGCGCGTGTGGTCTTTCCTTGAACCGAAGCACATCTAGGTCCTCCCTCCTTTAAACACATGGGATACCCCTTGGGGTCCCAAACCCCAAACCAATTTCGAGTCTTATATACACAACAATTCTTTCTTCCTCTACCGATGAGGGAGAATTACACACAATACCACACTTTCCATGCTTCAAACACCTTACTTCGTGAACCAATATCTCTTTCATTTCTCAATGAAATTTGACGATTCTTGGCCCTACGGTTATCTACGTACTTAGTAGATCATGCATGTGTGAAGAACCGAATTCTCCAATATGCGTAACACTAGTGTTTAAGCCGTTAAAGTTGGTCGGTCGCAACTCCCGCCAAAGGCAAATTTCCAACAATAAAAACACTAGATCAACAAATATAAGCTAAATCACTCCAAACTCCAAACCCACATTTAATCAAAATAACCCAAAACTAATAAATTTTTGGACGATATAATACAGCTAAAGAACCCAAAACTAATAAATTCTTAACAGTTAAGATGCAGGGTAGATAGTGAAGTCGATCATTTGGACGATATAATACAGCTAAAGAACCCAAAACTAATATTTTTTTTTTATAAATACAAGAATTTAATCATAATTATATTGGTAAAAGTAAAAGAAATAACCTTTTAAGAAATGAGCTTCAACAATATGAAATTAAGCAACGTTCGCATTCACCGATGTTGTTGTCAGTTGAGCATCGAGAGATGAAGCGGTGGTTGTAGGAGTATTTGATAGATTATGAGATTAAATGATGAGTATAGGAGTCAATTGAGCACTGAGAGGAAGTAGATGTTCATGTGAGAAATGAGATGAAGTAGTTTTTTTTCCCCTTTCTTACTGCAATCTATTTTTATTTCTTTTTATTTATTTTTTGGTTAAAAAATTGGATCCACGGGTCGGATCTGGACTGGATACGGATCTCAAATACAGGATCCAGATCCAGATCCAGATCCGTCGAGTCCAAATTTTGAAGATCTATATCCTATAAAATGAATCTGGATCCACCGGGTCCAAGATCCACTTCCATTTCTAAATGTACTTGATTTATCTCATTTATTTGCATTAATTACTGCTTCTTCTTTCTTTTTTATGATGCGCTATTATGGCGTATTCGCGTATTCTATAAGCATTTGTATACTGCTTTAAATTTTTGACCGAGTCTGACTGTTTTTTTTCATGCTTTGCATGTCTTGAGCCGAGGGTCTCTCGAAAACAGCCGGTCTACCTATCAAAGTAGAGGTAAGGTCTGCGTACACTCTACCCTCCTCAGACCCCACGTTGTGAGATTTCACTAGATATGTTGTTATTGTTGTATAAAATTATTATTTTTTCTTTATTATGGCATTATATAACATATCATAAAATTTTAAAAAAAAATTGACAAAATTTCTCATGAGTCAATTTGGACTACATATCAACTCAATTTTTGATGGTTTGAAATGGGCTTAGTTATTAGATGGACGAGTTACTTGGATGGATTGGGCGGATATATTTTCAGGAGCTTATTTTGCCACATTTAAACTTAAGGATTATTCGGGTTAAAATTAAAAATGTCAAGTTTTGGTAATGCAATTCCGTTAGATATGTTCCCATCCAGCTCCGTCAGTTGAGGACTAAAAGTAGACCAAAATTCTTAACCTAAATGATCTTTTAGTTCAGTTTTATACTTAAAGGACCAAATTAGACCAACACTACTTTTTGAACTATTTGGGTAAAACACAGCAATCCAAACTAGGAGTGGCCAGTGGGCCGGGCTCGGGTCTGGCGGGCCGGGTCTGTCGGGGTCGGGGCGGAACGGGAGAAGGGGCGGGGTCGGGTCTCGGCGGGATCGGAGCAAGTCCCGTCCCGATCCCGATCCCGCGTCGGGCTCGGGTTGGGGCGGCTCGGGCGGGGGTCGGGCTCGGGATACGGCGGGTTTTCATTTTTTTTTTTTTTAATTTTTAAATAACATATGTATAAAAAAAACTCAATAAACAAAATAAGATAGTGTAATAAAAACATCCCAAGGTCAAGTTTTTGTGCCTCTTATATTATTTAATAGACATATGATTTTTTTGTAATACAAATACAATTGTCTAAAATCTAAATTGCAACTTTGTGGTGTTGTCCAAAAGTTACAAATTACATAATAAAATTACAATTATAAAAATTACATTCTCAAAAAAACCTGTTCTAATTGCTTGATGATTTCATGTGGTTCTTCGGTTGGAATTGGTATTTGTTGGTCAAATTGATCCACGTCGCTTCCACTACCTTCGGTTAAGATTTCGTTGTAGTTTTCATCATCTTCTTCGTTGATCTCCAGTTGACCGCACCTTCTCCGCTCCGCTCGTATCCAATCTTTGAATAATACTGCAATTTCCAAGCTGTCTCCGGCTAATGAGTGTCTGTGGTCTCCTATTTGATATCTCGCTGCAGAAAAAGCGCTTTCGACGCAGCTTGACGACGCTTGAATGTTCAAAACATCTCGAGCCATCAATGAAAGTGTCGGAAAGGTCTTCTCATTCCCCTCCAAAGATTTCAAATAAGTCTTCATGTCCATCTTCATTGATAACTTCTTGATACGGTACGTAACCCCGTAAAACAAAAATATCCAACTCGCTAATTTGGTTAGTAGTAGAGGTACGACCGCACATTCTATTTCTCGAGGCTTTCAATACTAGCCGAAAACAGATGTCTTTTGTGAGGTTGTGTTGAAGATGAAGAAGATGGTATGGAAGTGGTAAGTTACTAGCATTTTCTTGTTGATAAAATCTATATATATTTTTGCATTGGTGTTCTACGCTAGACAATACTTCTTCTTTAGTTTGTTTAATAGGTGGTGGGTGATTTAGATTTTTGGGACTTGGAGGTGGTAGTACTTCTATACAATCGTAAATAGTTTCAATTAGTGATTTAGTACCGTCTATTTTAATAGTAGGATTTAATACAGAACCAATAATATAAATAGAGGGAATATGAATAAAATATTTTTTTATTTTGAGAAACATTTTTTTAATAGTTTGCCTTATAAAGTCGGTTTTTCCATATATTCACTAAGTAATAAAAATATTAGAGTTATATAAAATAACATAGTTGAAATAGTAGGATAATATATACCGGAAAATTCTTTTGTTGCTTGAAAAAATTTCTCTAAAAATACAATAAGTTCGGAGATTTTTTCCCAATCACTATCTAAAATCATATCAAATTGCTTTTTATTATGAGAGTTAAAAAATAAAGTTATAGGTAATTTATAGTCATAAGCAACAAGTAGTTGCTCGTATAAAGAATTTCACCTAGTGGATACTTCTTGTGGAATTTTTCTAAAAGGTAGTTGGCAATCATGACAAATTTTTTTATATTCTTTTCTACGTTGTACTTTATTACTTTTAAAAATAAAGTTTATAGAAAATTGTATTTTACTAAGAATGTCTTCAAAAAGTGATAGACCATCCTTTACAATTAAGTTATATATATGGCACGCATATTTTATATGAAAATGGTCCGAAAAGAAGGAGTTAAACTATTTTTTAAAATTGTAATTGCGTAATTGTTATTAGAAGCGTTATCTAATGTAATAGTCATAATTTTATCGGTAATTAGTAATAATCGCACACTTGATAAATATTTTCTCGCAATAAAAGTACCAAGTGTGCCTATCATCTATATATCTATACGCTAAAATACGTTTTTGCATAGACCATTTATAATCTATCCAATGACAAGTTACGCTTAAATAATCATGGCCGTTAGTACTACGACCTATATCGACGTGATGGATACTTTGCCATTAAAATGATATAATGAAAAACGTAAATATTGTTGATATTCATGCGCGAATTTAAATACATCTCTCTTAACAAATGATCTAGGAAAACCGTTAAAAGCAGGATTATATATATCTCTAATGTAATGAATAAAACCGGGAGATAAAGGAAATGAAAAAGGCAAACCCTCCATAGCAACTAATTTTGATATTGCTTCCCTATCTCTATGTTTATTGTATTTAGAGCCTACAATTCCCCCCGTCATAGGGTTAATTTGACCACAGACTTGGTCCGGACAATATCGGTATGTGAACCTTGTCCCGATGGAGCGGCGTTTGCGCACCCGGTTTTGAAGCCCAGTATTGGGCATACCTAGTGGATGAGCACTTACTACGTGTCTAATTAAACCCCCGTCCCACCGTGACCTTTTCCGAGCTTTAAATTTTAAAATATTTTTACAAATTTTACATATGGCTACTTGATTCTCTACGTCCCTATCAAAAAATGTCCATGCATCCGATTTTAATGGTCGTTTTGGACCTCGTCTCATACTAGGGGGAATATGAGGTATTTCAAATTGAAGGTGCACTAGTGGGTGTGTTGTCATCAACATTAGTGGGTATATCATCTAGATCATCGTCTAAATTAAAGGCTTCTTGAGTTCCGTAAAATAGCTCCCGGTCTAAATCTAATGGTATTGTAGGAAAATGTTGAGTATCAACAAAATCATCCCGTGTAGGAATAAGATGACTAGAAGAAGTACCCTTGCCCTTTGGTTGCCCCTACTAGAAGAAGCACCCTTACCCTTACCCTTAAACATACCTTTTAATCCTTCCATTTTAATTATGATAATAAATAAATAAATAAATAATTAAAGACAATAAAATTAAGTGATCTAAACTAAATAAACATACAATAATAATTTAATGAAGGAACGAATGTACCAAACGCCGACGTAACGTCGACGTGTAATCGAGAGGTTGAAAATTGAAACTTTGCTCGATGGAAGATCCTCAAGCTAGTTGCCAACTTCACTACCAATTCCCAAATGAATAAATAAAATTGAATATTTAGCAAACAATGTAGACTTGTAGAGAGATATATTGAGAAATTAGAGAGATTGTAGGAAGATTTGTGAGAAAGATGAAGAGAAAATGAGTTATTTATAGTTGAAAAATTGGGTTAAAGTGTAAATATAATAACTTATGGGTTAAAAATAAATATTAAGGGGTAGGGGTTGGGGGAGGGGGGGCTAAAATGGCCGTTGGTCAATCGGCCATAATCTAAAATGGTCGTTGGTGCAACGGACATTTTTGCAAAGGGGCGGGGGTCGGGGTAATCCAAACATAAAGGCTAGTCTTCTCAGCCGCGATTCGCCCTTCTTCAATCCCTTTCTGCGGCGAAATCCAGTTGTAAGTTCCATGCCCAAAATCTAGATCAGTTGATTGGTAATTATTATTAATTATTTGCAGAGACTGGACCTATACAAAGACAAAATGGGCTACACCAAGGACCAATTGCTTGCCCGTTTACAGGTTCCTTCTACATTCACAGATCTCTCGGTTGTTTTGATATGTATTGGCAACTTTTAATTCCAAGCCAAGAGGGTCTTAGTAAAAGTTTATCTTATCTTGTCTTTCAGATAACTTGTACTCATTTCATTAAGGTAACAAGTATATCATTCTTTTTGGGACAAATTAAAAAGAAAATCGTGTTACATAAATTGGGACAGGGGGAGTATATGTTATCATTCGTAACATTCTTGAAGATGAGATGTTATGCTAGCAAGAATTTTACACTAAGTAATCAAATATTTTGTGGTCTTTTTAGGAGCTTCAAATTGATTTCACCAAACACGAACACCCAGTGGTTTTGACAGTTGAAGCACAGGTAAGTAAACATGTTGAATCCTTGTTAATTGCTCTTACATTTTGATGACAGTTTTAAGTTGTCATTTTGCTTAGGCAAAGCATGTTGGGCATCTGAATGGGGCACTGAGTAAAAACTTATTCTTGAAGGTATGGCAGATTTCTCGTCGAAATATTTGTATGTTAGCTTGTCTTATCTTTCATCAAAAGAAGTTAGTAGCTCCAACTTAAATCCCCTTCAAGCTCATTTGCTTAATATAATGCACATACCTTACTTTTGATGCAGGATAAGAAACATAGGTTCTATGTTGTTTCTGCACTGGCAAAAACCAATGTAGATTTGAAAGGTATCCATTCTTTAATTTCCATTGCTTTGGGACAATGTCATAAAATTTACTCCCTCCGTCCCAATCCCAATTTATATGATGTAGTTTGATTGAACACAGAGTTTAAGAAATAAAAGAAGATTTTTGAATCTTGTGGTCTAAAACAAGTCAAAGATATTCGTGTGGTTATAAATCATCTCGCTAAGCGTAAAAGGTAAAGCTTAAAGTTAAATTGTTGCCAAATAAAGAAATGTGTTGTTCTTCTTGGGACCGACTAAAAACAAAAGTGTGTCATATAAATTGGGACCGAGTACGTATCTTATATAGAGTGATGTGTATGAGAACAGAATATATATCGCATTTTATGTACCAGTAGAGACTGCTGTAGTACTACATGCCTTATCTCCATTTTTTTTGTAAATCTGAAGTATTTTTTATTTTTTGACGGATGCTATTCATTCTGTTGAAACTGAGCAGTTTTGTCTCAGAGGCTTGGTTTGGGAAAAGGAGGGTTAAGAATGGCTCCCGAGGAAGCACTTGCGGAAGTACTTCAGGTTTGTCAGATACTTTTTGTGTCATCCTTTTCTTTCATGTCCATGTTGGGTTGATTCAGATGATGGTATAACTTAGTTGCTGTTCTTCCCCCTTTCTCTGGTTTCCTGGATTTTCTTATGTTTTACTGTTATTTTTTAAAACCTATTTTGCCTTTACAACTGCTGCATGCCATCAGAAACAAAGCACTATTATTCTATATGAAATTACTTTTTGAAGATGGAATATTTGCCATTTTAAAGGAGTCAACTGTGGAACAGAATAAAAGGAAAAATAGGTCAACTAAACTTTGATGAAGGGAGGATAAAACTTATCTTTCACCTTGTAACTTATATGCTAGACTTAAGACTGACACCTCAGTTGTCTGTCATACCGAGTCCCTGTGACATAAGTGGTGTAACTGAACATGGCATACTAAATTTGAGATTTTCCAGACATCCTCCTTTCCAAGTGCTTGAAGGTGTGCAAAGTGAAATGACCTGATTATCCTTTTAGGGGGTTCTCTTTTAGAAATAGTATTACTCCTTCGAAACCAGAAGTTTATCATGAGCTGTCTCATGATAAATCGATGGCCGAGGTCAATGAAGAAATCAGCTGGCTAGTAATAAGCTCAAACTTTGTGCTTGAATTTCTCTGTCTAAACCTTTGTGTTTAACTTTAACAAGTATTGTCAATGCAATTGCATTATGACAGTTATTTCCTACTTGAAATTTTCATTTATTCATTCTTGAAAACCTTGGACTGGTAAGAACCTCCTTAACGAGATATTTTTCCCTGCCGTCTAATATCTAGTTTGTAGATGCTGAGTTAGTTTTAAATCTGGTGATGTTCTTCTGCATCAAACTTATAGGATATTCTTTTCTTTAATAAGTAACTTATAGATTATTGGTGTAACAAATGAATGCTGCGGAGAGATCAGAATCATTTCTCTTATTTCTTTTGCTAATGGCTTATATTTTTCTGGAAAACACTTCTAATATTTCTTTTTTCATTACTACGTAAGGTGCCACTTGGTTGTGTCACGCCTTTTGCGCTTGTAAATGAATCAGCAAGGTACTCATTTCACTCTTGTACTAAGCTACATTAAAATCTCAAATATTTTCCATGATCCTATGTCAACAGTTTTTAAGATGATAACTTTGCTACTCCTTTTCCAAGGTGTGTTTCCTTGTTGTTAGATCAAGGATTTAAAACTCAGGAATGCTGCTTCTTCCACCCACTCTCTAATGATACAACAATTGGTAAGACAGTTCACTTTCTGGTAGAATTTTACTTTCATTATCCTGATATTCTTCCAGGAATTTTTAGCTAAAAAATAGTTCTTTCTTTAAGCTTTTTTCCTCCTGAAATCACATATTAGGAATAAGTATACATTGCAGAACAATGTACACCAAAACCATGAAGCATAAGTATAAGAAAGCGATAAGTATACTACCAAAAGAACTTAAAAATCTCAACTTATCAGTCACATATTACACGCTCTATATCTGGATAACCTTTTTTTGCCTGGAGGTAATTCAGTCTCTTTAAGAGCAAGAAACAAAATGTGGTTGTCAAATCTGGCGTAGAAGAAGAATATTGAGCCATGGTGATGTCTACTCGGGAGCTTATATGAAACAATCAACTACTAAAAGAATTAAACTGTGAAGAGATTGATCATATGAAACTTGTGTGTGACAATCAAGTGGCATTTCATACTGCATCAAATCCAATGTTTCACGAGAGGACCAAGCACATAAAGTATTTGTCACCATGTCATCGAAAAGATACTCAAGCTCGGGTTATATGATTTCTGTGCACCAATTTTAGAGGGAACATTAAATTGTATATAGATGTCACACATGTACGGTATACATCGAAAAGTGTGAATATAAAAGAGCCCAGGCATTAGACATATGTCTTGGTTCATTCCCTCAAACTTCTCTCCTGTTGATCTTATTTCTCATTCATAGTGCCTTTTTTGAACTTAGTGGGGTAATGTTGTAGGTTGTCTGTCACCATATGTGACTTCTATGCTCTGACGAATAAATTATGAGAAGTCACTAGTGGGTGTTGTTCAATCTAAAAAACTAATATTGTATTGCACTTTAATTTCAAATATTAGAGGGTTGCTTTTACCTTTGTCCAACTACAAGAGATTTTGATTGTTACTGCCTTACTGGGCTTTCTTGCATTGACCAACCATAAAGTTAATGTAAGTTACTCCTTAATACTCTTCAAGTCCTTGTTTATTTTGTGCTAGGATAGTGTTTCCTTCAATTTACTCTTCACATTTACTGGGAGAATGATACCTTTCGTTTGTGCTGCAAGTGTTGATGAAAATCGATAGGAGATTAGGACATTAAAGTGGTTGATTTTGTCTACTATTGGTCATGGCGTTGTCTGAGGAAGTTTTAATACAAATATATTTGATGAGAGACATACAACTTTACTGATTTTCTTTTCCAGAACTAGAATATTTGGGATTATTAATTCTAGCTTAATACAGAATTCTGCATTTACATGCTTGACTATCTGGTTGTGATGATGTAATTGAGATACTTCTTGCAGCTCTTAATGCTCGCGGTCTCGATAAATTTTTGAGTTCTATAGGAAAGCAACCGATCTATGTTGACCTGGAGGTGATCTTATATTTAGTTGCTTGGCTGAATTCATATACTTGATCACTGAATTGTCTGAAAATTAATTATGCTCCTGTTTCTTACGTAACTTTTTTTTCTCACTTTTAAGGCTAATCCTCCAGTTGGAAAGGATCAACCTCCTGATCTAGCCTCTCTTGTTCCGTCTGATGCAATTGCCCTACCAGCTCAACCAGATAAAACAGCTCCTCAGCAAGTTTCTGACATGAATCATGCCCCTGTCAATAACAAGTCAACTGGAGTTTCAGGTACACTTTTGGCGATAATGCTTTACTAATTGCGTTGTTGCATTTCAACAAGATTTATGCGCGTTTATAAGTAACACATTGATGGTCAGCAAATTAAAAAAAAGAAAAGAACAAAAGTTGCTTGAAGAAGCACTGATGTGAATCATGTGAAATACTCCGTATTTTATGTGGCAAATCTTGTGAATTCGCCTATTGGCAGAATCTTGATCGTAAAGTTCGGGAACAAAGTGAATTATAAGATTAGAATAAATCCCATCCATATTATTGAGAATGATTTTGGTTATCTCTATCTACCGTCTACTTTGTTGAAAAACTTATTAGTAGCATTAGGTTGGTGTCCTCAGCTACTAGTTGAGGAGAGATTTTTTTTTTTTGATAAGGTAAGGTATTATTAATAACGGACCAAGGAGGTACTACAAAAAAGGAAATCTTATACATCATTTCTTTCACTTCTTCGACTACATCGACTCCAAAAACTCAACATACTATGAAGTATTTCGTAGCATACTATTGTTGCACCAAGAAGAAAGACTCTGTAAACATTTGTTTCACTCCCCTTCAAAACATCTCTTAGTCCTTTCTGGCCATATAGTCCACATGATGCACAGAGGAATGGTCTTCCATATCTGCTTCAAGCTTCTTCCAGCTCTCTGATTCTTCCAGCATTCTAGTAAAGAGGGGAGATTTGAATTTGGAGCTTTTAACTTGAAGGTTAATTTCAGAACGTTGATAAGACCATTGAGGTGTCCATTTAATGGTCTCCTTCTATAGGGTTTAATTTTTTTTCTTTTTTACATGACAGTGGTACTAGTCTTTGGGTGTATTCCAATTAGAAATTTCTGAGAAACCAAAGGATCATTACAACAGCATAGCCACTGAAATCCCACAAGTGGTGTCTGGATCATTAGAAGTGGTTAATTTAAGTTCAACCATGAATTGGTGGCACTGAATCCATACAATTATTGTTGTTATACCTTCAGCTTATCTTGTTAGATTTCATTTTGGAATTTGATGTGGTTGTGAAGACATGAAGAAGGAAACTGACGTCAATAATCCCTTCTACGCAAATAGCTAAAGCCGTTAAGCCATCAACTGATGTGCGGAAGGAGAAACTATCAAATGGAATTAGCTCATCAAATTCGTTTGCTGATCCGGAAAAATTTGTTGAAGATTTTATAGAGAAGACATCATCTCTTGTTATTTCAGAGGTAGTAAATGATGCACTTTTTACTCACCTAAATATTTATTGTGATGATTTGAGAAATGTAACATCCAGTTAAAACTTATCTCCAAAAATTCCAGATAACGGAGGAGAATGTAAAGCAATATGGTGATAAACTTGGTGAAGTCATATCAAATACAATTAGGAAAAAACTTGCAACAGAGTTAAAGAGCACAGCTGTGAGTACCTATTTCCTCTTTCTCAATTCATTTGATGAAATCTTCTTTTATGATTTACATTCAATCATTCATGCAGTTGTCACATTTTATATGTAAGCAGAGCAAATATCTTAGATTATATATATATAGGAGAGCCTATCCAAACTTAGACATAATTTATTTCACTTCTAACAGATATATTAGACAGTCAAACAGAAGTCATAATATTGAAACATTCTAGTCATAATATAAATGGAAGTAGTCAGTTAGGTTTTGGGGTTTTGCAGTACTCAAAGCCAAAACCATCAAAGTAGTTTCCAGAAAGGAAAAAGTTTGAGTTCCTCTAAGTAGGTTGAGTGGTATTTTCACCATAGCTTTTTTTCTGTGCAGACAATGTTCAAGAACACTGCGTATTCTGAAGGTTTTTCGGCTTGTACTCTTCGTCAAGCAAAGCTACAGTAAAACGCACTATTTGCCTTCCATTTTCTTGTATCCATGATCCCATTCAAGTGACTGCCACATTGTTAAGGGCGATTTGCTCCTTGGTACTTTTGAGCAATTTGAAACATGTTTCATTAGTAACTCACAAACCATTCTACCTGTTGTGCCGTCACATAGAGGACTATTATATGAGATTTGATATAGGATCAAGAACTAATTGTTTCCTTCAAAAAGTTACTTGTGAGGAAGTTTTTTGCCGATGTTAAATTTCTCTCAGTTACTTTCTTTTGATTCAACTAATATAGCAATATAGTAGGCTTTCACATATCAAAATTTGATTTCACATATTCAAGTCATTTGAATATAAGCATGTCTTAAATACACTGTCATGAGACATGTTATTTTATGTGTTCAATTGTATTCTAGTTGTAACAGAGTTTTGGGGTTGTATATCCCCCGTTCTATGTTTAAACGTATGATCTAATCCATCTTTGTCGTGTATGTAGACGCATCAGAACACAAATTAATAGTAATTTACATAAATATCAATATGATATGCATAATTAAGCAATAAATTATGTTCCTTACAAGAATGAAGAAAGACATCAAATTGAAATCCAAATAATATCTAAATAATAACATTGTTTTATTTCATGATTTCAAAATGACGTAGTATCATTCATACATAGGTATGTCGGTACACTTTGTAAAAGTAAACTTCACATGATTTCATGCTTGTAACCTATATGACTGTATCTGTATGCCAAATAATTTGTTTTTAAAAAAAGTATTAACCTTTAAACATGTTATTCCTAATCTTAACATGATTTATTTTTGGCGATCATGACGATGATATATCTACTCTATATAATTTGATATGATTAAGGCACGTTGAGATATGTTTCATTCCTGAAAAATGAGAACTTTTGATAAATGTTATAAGTACATATCCATTCCCTAAAGTGAATGTGATGATTAGTAAAGATTATAAAGACAGGTGTGGTCTTTATTGTGAAAATATCACAACCCGCCTCCAGAAGAGGTAGGATAATTGAGAAATAATATTCTAAATATTTTATGCTTTGCTCCCGAAGTAGCAAACTTAGAATTTTGCTCCCGAAGTAGCAAACTCAAAAATCTGCTCCCGAAGTAGCAAATTTTAAACTCTACTCCGAAAGTAGAACTTTGAAAGTAGTAAAACTTTGAATTTACTCATGAAGTGGTAAATCTTTGAACTTCACTTCCGAAGTAGTAGAACATTGAACTCTACTCTCAAAGCAGTAGAAACTTTAAATTTTACTCTTGAAGTAGTAAATCTGAAATTTACTCGTGAAGTAGTGAATTCAAAATTTATTCCGGAAGCATTAAGTCTCTGTAATTTAATTCCGAAGTAGTAAAACTTTGAATCTACTCCCGAAGTGGTAGACTTTTGAACTTTACTCCCCAAGTAGTAAGGTTTTGAATTTTACTTTCAAAAGTGTTCAACTTTGAAATTTTACTTCTTTATTTCGCATATTAAAGAAGTTTATATTTGCACTCACCGGCATATTTATGGAATAATAAGTTGTAGAAACTTAAGAGACAACTAATTCCATCGTTTGAAGTATACTGCCTTCTTTTCATTTGATCTATCAAGTAACAATTTTGTTAGCGGTGGCTCTCATTTCCTTCATAAAATGTATGCAGGCTCATTTTTTTTCCTTTTCTCTATTGAGATATGTCACTCTCGAGATTTTTAAACTGCGATTACAGTTGTACTTAGTGATTTTGACAGACTAACTTTTACTCTCTATTAAAGTAATAGATGAAATATTTGTAATGTATGGTATAACTAGCATAAAGTACTGTGCTTCTGTTTTGAAAGTATTCAGAAAATTAAATTCACATGTTTCATCATTTGATCTCACAAAGGTTGGTATTAGAAATTAGTTTTTCCTAGCAGTGCATGTATATATGATTTTCAAAATAGATTTAATATTAAAAATGCAAATGACATAGTGAATCAACATTTAATACGTTAGTGCTATGTATGCATACAGTAACTATCTTCGTACTTATGTGCATGGTTTGTATAGTCATAAAATTTTGATGCCTTTTTAACTTTACAAAATATGTGAATCTATCATCACTGGTTGTGCATTTGTATATGAGTATTATGAATGTATACAAGCATCCTTGGAATATGTGAAGATCGAAATTCATTAAACGAAAAAGGGTGAATTCGCCCTTATACCTATCGCACGTCAAATCATCTTGAAATTTTTTATTACGTATCATTCTAAGGAAAAAGGATACAAATTGTGTAGAATACTATCTACTATAACCACATTGATATATTATGGTTACTGTAGCAACTTTGATGATAAATATTCGAATGTTAATGGTATTCTCCCTGAATGAGATGTCTGAAATACTAAAGTTTAGAGCTTACTTTTCATCATTTATAAATTGTAGTGTCTTTAAATGTCCATTTGGTTACTATTTACTTCATAACACCGACAGTGTCTAATTATAACTTCTTTATGATACTAGCAGTATCTAAGAAATATTTGGTTGTACAAAATTAATGATCAAGTGCTCCAGAAGATCTAGCTATTTATCTAGAAAATCATGACACTATTTATCTAGAAGATCATGGCACCAATAGTGTCCAAACAATATGTGTGATTATGGAGAATAAAATAGAGGCTCCTGAAGAGTCTCTCTCTCTCTCTCTCTCTCTCTCTCTCTCTCTCTCTCTCTATATATATATATATATATATATATATATATATATATATATATATATATATATATATTATATGTCATTCGTTCTAGATTGTAAAAAGTTGTTATGATCGAAGCACAAGTTGTAGTAAACCCAAAGTTTACTAAAGTAAATGGCTAGCATATTGAAGCTATAAATGATTGGATGATTAAATATCTACGAAAGCATAGTGGGTAAGAAATATGTATTTGAAAGGTTAGCCTCTTTATTCTCCAAATTGTATTACACAAATATAAGCATCATGAAACCACATGTCACGATAAACCAGAAGTTTATTGTACAAAATAGAATTCATGTTATAGTAAACCAGAAGTTTACTAAAACAAATAGCAGATGACATGGTAAACTTGAAGTTCACTAGTACAAATAAATTTATCAATTGACGTGACAATTTGATTGTCCTGATTTAAATTTGATGTGCTAAGTTTGTACTCGGAATATATTGAAGAACTAGAAGATTCTTCAAGAATTAATTTGCTTGTTCTCATGATAAGTTGATTACACCAGCTAATGTTGGGATTGAGTTTCCTAAATTCTGAAAAATATAAAAGGTGAATAAGGGCCCGTTCACCTGTTATGTGATGTCTTAAATAGATGCATCGATAAGACGGTCATACGTGTGTTTATTATCAACATGCAGTTTGACATTTACAAAGTTGCTTACTCAAAATAATTGAGTTGAGAGCACAATCTTCAGATTATGTAATCATGATAATTCATCTTGTTAATGTTGATTTATATTCAAACTGGTTTAGCGTTGAATGCCTCTGAAAAATAGTTAAACCATTGTGAATGAGAACAAAGCTTCACATGTTGATCTGAAATATGATATATTACATAGAACATCACTTGTATGCTTCAGACCAATAAATTATGATAAATTCTCCCCTCATAATTG
Source organism: Anisodus tanguticus (assembly GCA_034509755.1). Taxonomy (NCBI): domain Eukaryota; kingdom Viridiplantae; phylum Streptophyta; class Magnoliopsida; order Solanales; family Solanaceae; genus Anisodus; species Anisodus tanguticus. Next base: position 20,984,666 of record CM067551.1, read on the forward strand.
GTTCAAGGTCAGGACCAAATATTTTCATCTAATAGTTTTGTTGTGTGGTATATGATTAATGAATCTACCACGATACACACAGATGGATTCCCCAAAGAAGGTGAAAATGTATGTTAGTTTTTCTAACATAAGGGTAGAGAGAATAAACAACTAAGAAATATATTGTGAATTATCATCGGTATGATCCTCGTTCAAACGATAATTCAAGTCAAATGCTAGAATCATTTGCTGACCCAACTATTCCATATTTCAGCTGCAAGATGCTCCTAAATGTCCCTAAAGGACATGGTTTACAACATATGTGAAGCATGGTAGACAAATAGGTTTCAAACGCAAAAATTCTTGAAAAATGAGTGGAGCAAATGATCAAAATGATCATAATAAGGAGGCAATGTGCTCCTGAAGAGCCTACGACATAACACTTTATAAAACCTCGTACGAGGTTCAGGTACCTGAAAAATAATGAAGTGATAATATCTCAATAAGTTATGTCTAATTGCAAACCGATACAAAATTACATCACGTCGATGATATATTTGATACAATATAGTGCGCAATATTGTATAATATTATGAGGATCTAAATTCTACGTCTCTTAAGCATGTTGATGTAGAAATAATTATCAAGTAGATGTATCTTTGTAAGGGTAAATTTACTGAACCTGGAGTCCTGACATTAGAAGATGTCATGTAAATGAAAATTGTCTCAGCCTATATGGCTTACGTGACAAAATTTATATGAATTTTTTTGAAGGATTCAAAATGCATGAAGCATATACAAGTTATTGATAAACTTGCTTGTTATCCATAAACGATTAAATGAACTAAGGTTGATGTACTGAAATCAACTTAATAAATATTTATTGATGAGGGGTACAAAGATGACTATGTTTACCCTTATCCCTTTACGATATTCATAATCTTTCATAAGGTTGTGCAAGTTGTTGACTTGAACGTGATTGGAGATTTTGAAGTGTTTCCGAAAAGAAGTAGACTATCTACTAAAAGAAGTTGAAATGAGAAAATTAGATTGGTCCTGAAGTGCCATATATTTGTTCAATTGATGCATTTATTTATCTTGCTATAACTATGAGCATGATATAATTTCTTCCTTACACGGAGATACTGAAATAAGATCAATTGCATATTGTCGATTAGATGAGAGAATTTTTTCAAAATTAGGGAGAGAGAATAATTAAATAAAAAGAGGAATTTTGTGGAAGTCTCATCTTGATCTACGTGCTTCTATTAGTGAGAAAGAGGTCCAAAAGATTTTCACTTACAGAAAATAGCAAATCAAATGCGAGACGCATTTACAGATTTGAAAAGGATTACCGAATCACATATCCCTACAGAGAATGTACCAATTCGGATTGATGTCCCTGTAGGACCATCTATTAGTGTCATAGCAAATGAGTCCAAAGGAACGCCTAAAACGTGATAGACCATTGGGTTCTAAGGATCAGAATCCTATAAAAAGAAAAATAAATGGTCAAGATGACACTATGAAAGAATCTCATAAAGAAATGCAAGATTTGATCAATCCTGATATTCTTGAAGAAATCAATGAGCCGCAAACTCAAGATAATGAAGAAATATCAATAAATTCAATTGATGTTATGACTATTTGAATCGCTTGGAAATAAATGTGGTTTGAAATACCCACAATCTTATATGAAGATAATGCAGCATGCATTGCTCAATTGAAGGGAGGATTCATAAAATGAGATAGGACAAAAGCACATTTCACCAAAGTTGTTCTTCACACATGAGCTCCAAAAGAATGGTGATATCAACGTGTAACATATTCATTCAAGTGATAATATGACTGATTTGTTCACTAAGTCTCTACCAACCGCAACTTTCGAGAAGATGATGCACAAGATTGGAATACGAAGACTCAAGCATTTGGACTAAAGTTCTCATCAGGGGGAGTTAGTACATGTTGTACTTTTTTTTTCATATAAGGTTTTGTCCACTGGGTTTTCCTTGTAAGGTTTTTAATGAGGCAACCAAAATGTGCATTATTAGAAATATGTACTCTTTTTCCTTCAATAGAATTTTTCCACTAGATTTTTTCTAGTAAAGTTTTAATGAGGCATATTATCTATCAAAATAGACATCCAAGGGGAAGAGTTATGAATATTATCATATATTATGAATGTCTATCTTTATGAGAAATATTAGGGCTAATAACTTTGGGACCAAGTCAATTCTCTCCTATAAATAGAGATGTTCCCCTCATTGTATATCATCCGTCAAGAGAAAAAGAAAACTCTCCTCCCTTTCTCCACAATATTCTTGTTCTAGTTTTATTATTTTATAACACAACTCATTATTTTTTTATTAGTTGTCTTAATTGTTTTTGTTTGAGAATGGATCCATTATTTTAGTTTTTTATAATGTCTAATGGAAACGTTTTTCCAGTATAGCAAGTGGACTAAATTATACAATTATAATATTTTATTTTACATAACACTCTTTTCATTTCAATTTATGTGAACATGTTTCCTTTTTAATTAGTTATAAAAGATTTTTTTCTAAACTTTAAAACAAATTCATTTTATGATATGATTTTATGACCACAAATATATGTGACTTATTTTAATCAAGAAGTTTCAAAATTGTTCCGAGTTTTCTTGCATTTTATTATATCCAATCAAATAGGTTCACATAAATTGAAACGAATAGAGTATTAATTACTTTTCAACAAATTCTAGTTATATAATTTGAATGATACATTAAGTTCTTTTATTTTATATAAAAAAAAACACCTCATTGAACAAGAATTAAACATATTGTAAATGGTTAATTGTCTGCAATTATAGAAAAGAATACATGATTAAGTTATTTCAATAAGATTAGAAATTAATCAAGATAATGATTGAAAATAGTTAAAGATCATTTGATGCTTAAGTCTTAATACTAACATTTATAAATTAATACAATAAGTAACATACAATAAATATATTAATCTTGAGTGATGTATTAAATTCTTTTCTTATATATAAAAAATATCTTAATTGAACAAGAATTAAACATACAATACTTGGTTAAGTAATCAATTAGAATTGTTCTCCAATTGTAGCAACGAATACATGATAAAGTTATTTATGTAAGGTTAAAATTAATCAAAATGATAATTGAAAAAGAATCATAAGATCATTTGTACTTAAGTTTTAATACACTAACGTTACAAATTAATATCCTTAAGTAACATGCTATAATTATATTAGATTTATGACAATTATTTTTTAATTGAATTAGTACCCGACTTATCATGTTTAATTATTTTTAATATTCAATCCCCAGGTAATTCCCTAGGTAATATCATTCATGGGGTAAAATTTCAAGAAATTATCCTCATGTAAAATTGCATCAATAAAATTTCCAAGTAATTATCTCGGTAGTATAATCCCCAAGTAAATTTTCGTGAAATAATACCCAAGTAAATCGTAGCAACTAAATTCCAATGTAATTCACATGTAATTCCCCAAGAAGTTATCCCCAAGTAAAATTGCAACAACAAAATCCCAAGGTAATTCCCTAAGAAATATAACTCTCAGGTAAATTCCCATGAAATAATCCCTAGGTAAAATCGCAGTAACTAAATCCCCAGATAAAATTCTAAGTAATATAATCCTCAAGTAAATCCCCAAGAAATAATCCCTAGATAAATTCGCAAGTATCATTACATGGAAAATTTCCTACGAATTCACAATTTTTTTTATTTCCCGCGGAACTACCTATGAAAGTGATACTTGAGGATTATTTCCTCAAATAAATCTCCAAGTAAATTTTTGGCGCTAAATGGCACCAAAATTACCCACGGGTTTACTTGAGAAAACTACATTCGCAGATAAATATTTTACAATTGAGGAATTTTTAGATTTTCACATGAAAATTCATAGAAATTATCTTATCTCCGTATAATTTGAGCTTAGCTACATGCCGATGATGATCTAGCCGCCTTTGAATAGAAAGAATGGTTGACTAAAGCTGAAGCCGGGATTTTGATTTTCATATATGATGCACTTTTTTATGTTCTAGTTTTTAGTCTTTGAGGACTTGTTTTATGCTTCATAGTATTATTTTATGGTTTATTAGGTTAGATAAACTGTTATGTTACGTTTTACGAATTTAGAATTAGATGTTTACGGGGTTTTACCTTCATCTCAAGGAATATAAATAATTAAATATTTAATATTTAGTGAATTTATTAACATATATATACATAATCGGAGCAAAAACTATCAAGTTTATATAAATCCGTAATCAAACCTCTAGATCATGACGTAACCCAATAATTTATATTTTCTTTTGAAAAATATAAAAATAATTATGACAAACCAAATGTACTCCCTCCAAGAAAAGTTAAAATTTAAAGATAGTAAAAAGATCATGATAAACCCTGACAAAAGAAGCAGTGCTTCACAACAACTGCATGAACAAGAGATTTTGCCAGCTTTCAGATGACGATGATGATCAAAGCCGCATTTGAATAAAATGGATAGTTAATTAGAGGCGGAGTCAAAATTTTGAGTTGATGTTTGTATCTTTTTTATATTCCTAGTTATTAGTCTTTGAGGATTTGGTTGATGCGTCCTAGTACTATTCTGAGGCTGTGCATGATTTATTAGGTTAGATGAAGTGTTCGTCATGCAAGCGGGCTCTGTTTGAGCTTACTATAGTTTAATTAATATCCACAGATGTAAGGTTTTTTTACACATTTGTAACTTCTCGAGTATAGTCACTTTTTAAATATTAAAATCTTAAATGAGAAAAAATAGTAGTATAACGCAACTTGGACACCACATTATTCAACCAGAATTTATTAAAGATTATACTAGATTTTGCATATAGCCTCTTAAGGTGTTTTCAATTAATTCCAATCTACTCATACACTCATTTAATCCGAAGAGGAAGAGGAGAAGAAAGTTGAAATAATTGATGTTAAATTTTGGAAGGGAATATATATTTTCAAGCATGAAACTAGGAGGAAAATCTCTTAATATTTATTTGAATTTTATTGAATATGGCAATATAATGATATTTGTTTTGGATTTCATTTGCTAAATATATTCTTTGGCCAAAAATATACGATACCTGTTAAGGATTGTAAAGGTGTCTGGAATAATTCTTTTTTTGCACGGATTTCCCCTATTTCGAGGTGGTCTTAAATTTTTGCTATTAAATATGATTGTCTTTAATTTTTGCCTCTCATTTAATAAAAAATTATGGGCTTATCCTTATTTTTGACTTAATTTCACAAGGCATAAGCTTATAAAACTTTTGTCTTACTTATCCGGCATAAGTTCTGTAGAAATTAAGTTTACCCGACGTACGTTCTGTAGTAACTAATTAATTCACTTGGCATAAGTTTAAATAACTTTTGTCTTGTCCGGCATAAATTCTCTAGCAATAAATAATATGTCTCTTAGGTCATAACTTAGTGGGTTCTGAAACTTAACTTATGCCTCTATCGACATAAGTTTTGTAGGAATTAAGTGACATAACTTGTTATGCCTTGTAAAGCATAATTTGTATTATATTATGATACGTAAATATAAACATATGCCTTATGATCTTTTTTTTTTGCTTTTTCGATGTCAAATGTATTTTCCGCCATTTTTATCATTTAAAGTGCTGAAGGAAAAAATTAAAGATCACAGATTTGAGAGCAAAAATTAAACACCGCCCCAAAATAGATTTGTGCGAATGATCCGGACTAACTTGGTCCCAATAATGTAAACAACTCTAGTTAAGGGCCCATAACAATATAGTTTGAAAGCCCAAACCGTATAAATCCATCCAAGCAGCCCGCAAAAATATGGACCATCTTGGCTCGTGGCTCATAACCAAGTTACTCCTGTTCCTTATATTTTGCTTTTATATTTTCATTTTAAAAAAATAAGAAAAAAGAAAAGAAAACTAAAGGATTGCTCATTAAAATAGTTAGTAGTGAACTTGTGAGTTATTTGTGCATCCAGAAGCTTCTTTTTTTTTTTTTACAAAAGGAACTCAATCACTATTTTTCAGGTGTGCACAAGGTAAACACCATTTTAATATAATAACTCACAAATTGCGCAAGAGAGGTAAACCGTACTGGACATGCCCCGTGCGGCGAGCTCGATCGAGAAAGTATGTAGGAACCTGAAACCCCCATTTATGAGATCACCTGCTCAACCACCGGGAGAAGCATGGACATTTGCTCTTTCCTTTACCAGTTAAAATTTGGCACTTGGATATAAAAAATGTCCTTTTGCATTCTATTTTAATTATAGAAACTTATTTAAATAAACCATTAATGATTAATTAAAATATCAGGAGTGATCTAATACCCTATTGATCGGAAAAGATAAAAAGCAAACTAATACTCAAACAGTTGCACCGAGTAAATGTCGTCATCGAGCAGTTGGAATCCGGAATTTCCTCTCCCATTCGATCGAATTAGCGAACTTCATCCAAGTTCCTGTTGGAAATTTGCCTCTGGCGGGAGTTGCGACCGACCAACTTTAACAGCTTAAACACTAGTGTTACGCATATTGGAGAATTCGGTTATTCACACATGCATGATCTACTAAGTACGTAGATAACCGTAGGGCCAAGAATCGTCAAATTTCATTGAGAAATGAAAGAGATATTGGTTCACGAAGTAAGGTGTTTGAAACATGGAAAGTGTGGTATTGTGTGTAATTCTCCCTCATCGGTAGAGGAAGAAAGAATTGTTGTGTATATAAGACTCGAAATTGGTTTGGGGTTTGGGACCCCAAGGGGTATCCCATGTGTTTAAAGGAGGGAGGACCTAGATGTGCTTCGGTTCGAGGAAAGACCACACGCGCGCCGCCGCCGCCCGCCCGTCCGGTTCAGGTCACGGGTCACGGGTCGTGGGTCGTGGGCTGTGGGTCTTCTGATATTCTCTTTTTGGGCCAGAGAACTTTGTCAGAAGTACAGTTTGATCCCAGAAGTTTCCAGATGTACAGTTCGGACCAGAATTCTTTTAGATGTACGGTTTGGTCCCTCAAGTTTCCGAGATCTGGACGATCAAAGCGATTACAAGCACTCAATTCAGCCATTTATTTTGGCTGAATTACTCCTCCTATAATGGCCAAATCCGTTGGTCTTTTCTCCATTTATGTTGGTGGCTTTACTACCTTCATAATGGCCATTATTTGGCTGTTATGGAGGGCAGTAATCATCCCCTCCCTCACCTATATAAACACCCCCGTACACCATTGTTGAGCACCAAGGAGAACACAAAAAATAGTGCACGAAAATACACAACCGAAAACAGTTTTCTTCCTACAACTTTCAAGCATCATTTCGTTACTCAATATTCTTCACGGTAGCTCTTAAGTTTGCTTTGCTCAAGGGTTCCATTGCTATTTTATCTTGGGAGACAAATTGTCCAGGACGTATAAAGGATACATACGGGGCAATATTGTCTTAAGGACAGAGTGCTACACTCGACTCAGCAAAAACAATTTCCATTTTTCCATCTTCTACAAAACTGGAATTTCCAGTTTTCTTGTGTAACTATTGTAATTTTCAGATTTCTAGTTGAATTATTGAATCTTTCTTTATCCTTTCGAATATTTGTAATAGTTATATACTTCCCGTACTGCATTATAAAGTACCATAGAGCAAAAACTCCCAACAATCTTAAGACAATATTTGTATTGTATTACTATTAGTGTTCGAAAGATGTCGGTCAAAAAAAATTGTGTGACCAAATCTGGATATTGCAATGGTTTTCTGGTAGAAGAGAGTGACGATAATGAATGTATTCATGGTGTCACCGCTACCAAGACTGGTGGAAACAAGCACTCTCGAGAGCCTTAGGATGTCAACTGGGACAAGAGGAGAAGATCAAGATGTTATTCTATCTTGCGGCGAGAAGGCCTATATCATCCCCGGACAAAAGATCCGTATAATGGTAAAGAAGGAACCTGACACTCGGTTTGATGAAGTGATCAAGTGAGCCGAGAATCCGAAATTGGGATAAGTAGTTTTTCTTACTTGTCAAGAATAAAGATTAAATTATGTCTGATTAAAAATGGATTAAAGTAAGGAGGAATATGAAAATAATTTATATTCCTTACGCTTTAAAATCAGAAGTTTAATCTTATCTTCTTTCCCGTTTAAATATTGGATTGTAAACGATTTTAAAAGATCCGTTCTTTTAAGTGTAATTGTTAAAGTGTGTAAAGTATGTTCGCACATACGATGGAGAAAGATCCACTAATCGTGCGAAAATCGTTACCACTTTTAAGTAAGCGCCAAGAATTATCTCGGGCACCAATCTTAACGGAAGGAGTTTAAAAGCTAGAGAAGTTGAACTCGTCATACTTGGCGAAAGATTCTTCATAGGATTATATTGGACACTCGGTCATAAAAAGCCTCGGCGACCGGGTGGGCCAAAATTCCTTTGATATGATAATATTGGACACTCAACATACAAAGCCTCCCGGCGACGGAGTGGTGCCGAATTCATTTCATAGGAAAAGTAATGGACACCTAGTAAGGTGGGCCGCAGTTTCCAGTCTTAATGATCGAAGGCCTAAAGAAAGGCAAGAAAAGAAATTGGACGCTCGGTCGCCAAAGCAACTAGAGTGGGCCAGAGTATCGAGATCACATATGATCCGGTTGCGCCCTAACCACGGGCAAGAGGTTGTTCATGTGAAGCAACGCCACCTCTAAAATCAAAGGGGCTGGAGAGGTTGTCCTCAATAGGACTTCAGGGAATGAGATCACTCTAAGATGAGGTGATACATGTCCCTAACTTGGTTTAAGGGATGTTGTTGGTCAAGCTGGTTAGAGACTAGTCCAACAGGTCTGTAATAACTAAGAATGGTACAGTATGTTTGTAGCCAAATGAATGATATATTTGTAATCCGTGCGTCTATGCCATCATAGATTAAGACACGTTAAATAACAAGTCATTCAAAAGCTAACGATGTTGAGATTGTTGCCTTCTTCGACATAAACCCTCAAAATAAATGTGAGGTAGATGAAGAGGCAAAATCACCTTTCCAAATTCCGTCAAGGGAATAGCGAAAGAAGCAAGATCGCTCCTCTAGAACTTAGTCACACCTACTTGGGTGATTTGAAGTTTATACAAAATAGAGGGGGGAGACAAATACGTTGTGATCTTCATTGATGATGGTACAACGTATGGAATCCTTTGTTTGTTAAAACGCAAAGATGAAGTTGTTGAAGCGGATAAGCGCTACAAAGCAGAAGTTGAAAGTCAACTAAGCCTACGGATTGAGAAATTCGTAGTGATAGAGGGGGAGAATGTGAATCATCGTCTATTAAACGACTGCTCATTACTCATCTCAGTCTAACGGTGTTAGCCAAGCGCAAAGCCGTACGCCCAAATTATGTGGGGCATGACGATCCTTACCGCTAATGCGATTCTCAATAGAACTCCGCATAAGGATAAGGGTAACCCTCCGTGTGAGACATGGAAAGGATCTCACATACAAAAGTTGTGATGTGGGGTGACTTGATAGAAGTTGGACTACTAAAACAGGTCAAGTTCGACCTAAGACTGTAGATTTCATATCCATTGGATCTGTAAATAACAGTAGTACTTATTGCCTCTTGGCGTCAAAGAATGCTGAATTCTTATAAGATAACTTTCCTTGAAAAGGAAAAAGGAGTAATTGCTCAAGGTTAACAAGAACCCGCGAGGGCCTGACTGTCCGGAACTAGACGTTTCGTATCTACAGGACTCGAAAGTTGCTGGATATCCGGAACTTAATATTCCAGATCTGCAAAACTCAGGGATTCTAGATGTTGAACCAAGAAGGAGCAAAGAGGGGACAAAGACTTGTTCCATACCTTCTAGCTTGTATGGTTGAGAACGAACCATGGACAATTAACACATAATTATCTCCAAAAGCGCTGCTTTGGAAAGAAGCTAAAGAGAGAAATATATTCCATCATATAGAATCATACTTGTGTAATGGTTGATCTTCCTCCGGGAAAAGAACCTTTGGTGTTATAAAATGTGCTCCCCTGTGAGTAACTTAACATCTAGGGCCATTGCATCTTGCGTGGCATGGATGTTGAAACAGCCTTCCCAACCGGAGAGTTGGAAGAAGAGAATCAAAGTTGGTTTGCTGGACTGTTGGACTTCTTCCTGAACTTTCATTTTGGTCCCTGAATGTTTACATTTTGGTCCTGAAAGTCTCAGATAAAACAAAAATAATGAATCTAACCACAGAAACATTGGCTCTGAAGTTAGAAAGCCAACAGTTGGAAAACCAACGGTCTTAGAGTGAAAATTATATTGAAACAAAGTCTCGATATGAAAGATATGGGTATCACAGATGACATCTTAGGAATTGGATTTCTAAGACATCTAACGGACTCGGTCGATAGTTGACGAGTCTCGTTGAAGCCACCAATGGATATGAATCATAGAACGATTGGAATCATGGTGCACCCATAGATAAGGAGTGATATGCTCGGTCACGTGTAGTTCAATGTATTGTACACACTACAACCGACCCGGTATCGTCCAACAAACAGATCGGTTGAACTAAGGTTCACCGATAATCTTAATACATTATCAATAGAAGGCGTTAAGTCGGATATGACGATATCCGAATTATTCGCTTATCTACGGATTATAGTATTCTGGATGTCCAGCGGTTACGAGAGAACACGGTGATGCAAAGCGGGACATCGGATCCGAAGAACACCAAAGCCACAAGTAAATGTGTATGGTGGTTCTTGGAAAATCCTCTAAGCAAACTTGCATCGACCGATTCATGATGGTATCGAGTTTATCGCTTTATACAAAGCATGAAAGAAGTTGAGTAACTTCACGACTCATTAGAGGACGTCCCTTATTGGGAGAAACCCGTGCCTTCGACGGTTCTCACCTTGTGGTGGCTAGCCGGTCGGCTTTAGGAAGGACACGGATGACGGCGTTTGGACATATCTCGTCGGATCTGTCGGAGACATAAGACCGTATGGCGGTTGATCATCACGAGTGTCACTTTCTTGTTTACTAACTAAGGGACTACCCGGAGATCAAGTGTTACCTCCGCCTGTCTGGGGGAATGGGCTTAAAACCCAAAATATACGGACCAATACAAATGTGGAAACCCAACCTTACGAACCGGAGATCCCGGTAATTTGGTTCAATGGGAAAACTAAGTTGTAAAGGTTCGGTTGATCGCTTCGGTGGAAGCATGAGCACTTCGGATAGTGATCTCTCGAAAAGAAACACCAAATCCAAAGTCGTTCCCGCGATAGACGTTAAGTGCTATCTGCGGTATGGGTAAAGGTTAAGTTTTCAAAACTGTAATGATCCTCAACGAGTTGAGGTTAGGTCTTTGGGAAACTTTTAATGGTTCCTAACACTTGTGAAGTGGGGTATAGCAGGATACCTTGTAGGAGACCACCTATTTAAGTGCGAGGACGGGCCGCCTCAAAATGAACGCGCTTAAGAATCCAAGACGTTGTCCATGGCCAAAACGGACAAAACATTACGAAGAAGAGAGTAAGGGAATTTGTTGTGTTGGTACCATTGACTTGGCTTACACTAAACACTGACGGTTCAAGACATCACGTTCACCGCGCAAGTAAGTAAGTCCGATGGTATTTATTGGAAATGAAAAGACACCATGTGAGTGCGCCAAATCTCTTTCAAGAGGGGATTGTTGGAAATTTGCCTTTGGCGAGTTGCGACCGACCAACTTTAACGGCTTAAACACTAGTGTTACGCATATTGGAGAATTCGGTTCTTCACACATGCATGATCTACTAAGTACATAGATAACCGTAGGGCCAAGAATCATCAAATTTCATTGAAAAATGAAAGAGATATTGGTTCACGAAGTAAGGTGTTTGAAACATGGAAAGTGTGGTATTGTGTGTAATTCTCCCTCATCGGTAGAGGAAGAAAGAATTGTTGTGTATATAAGACTCGAAATTGGTTTGGGGTTTGGGACCCCAAGGGGTATCCCATGTGTTTAAAGGAGGGAGGACCTAGATGTGCTTCGGTTCGAGGAAAGACCACACGCGCGTCGCCGCCGCCCGCCCGTCCGGTTCCGAGTTCCGGGTTCTCGGGTCATGGGTCACGGGTCGTGGGTCGTGGGGTTCTTGAGTTTCCTTTGCTCAAGGGTTCCATTGCTGTTTTATCTTGGGAGACAAATTGTCCAGGACGTATAAAGGATACATACGGGGCAATATTGTCTTAAGGACAGAGTGCTACACTCGACTCAGCAAAAACAATTTCCATTTTTCCATCTTCTACAAAACTGGAATTTCCAGTTTTCTTGTGTAACTATTGTAATTTTCAGATTTCTAATTAAATTATTGAATCTTTGTTTATCCTTTCGAATACTTGTAATAGTTATATACTTCCCGTACTGCATTATAAAGTACCATAGAGCAAAAACTTCCAACAGTTCCGGTGGTATCTCATATGCATTAATAGTATAAAGTTCATCCTAAATTAATACTATGATATACTTAAAAAGTAATTATCAGTAATTACTTTCACTGTCGGTAGAATCGGTAACTTAAAAAACAAAGTCAAAAATATACTTTAACATGTTAGATTATTATAGTTATATAAGTTAATTCCATTCCGAAAATACAAATTCTTACGCAGAGAAACAGGTAAATGTACCGAAAAAGATTAATAATATTAATTCAGTCAACAAAATACACGAATCCCTAAATTCCGAAAAAAAGAAGTTAGTCCCTTAAGTCAGTAGCTTACTTTGAAGATAGGGCACTTACATACTGAAACCGTACTCAGGGAGCTTACATCAGGAAACTCCCAAACTTGCCGAGGAAGGAACAAAACAGAGAAACTTCTCGTGAATTCCGACGAATATAAATTTATGTAATACAATTACATTATTATTCTTGTCATGACTCTTTGGTGCACTTCTTTTCTTGTCAGATTGAGACAAGAAAGATACGAACTTAACTCAAGGCTAGAATCAGAAATATCATGTAAGTGATGATATAAATGGTGATTTTATATGCACACTTATGTGATACAGTTACTGTCTAACAGAACTTGATACATGTTGTTTAAAAGTAATTTTTATAACTAGAAAAAAATAATACTCACACTCCATATTGGCGATCTTCAAAACAAAAACAAAAAAAGACATCAAGTTTAAGACAAATGGGATATGGGAGATTTTTAGAACAAAGTACTAGTGCTAACAGTGGATAAAAATCACGAGAAATTGAGTTCAAATATCAACACATACAAAAAACGTTTGCAATATTTTGTGATAACAAAAATGAGATGCATGTGCAACGCACGTGTCCAGAGATATCACATTATACTAAGAGCGGGAACCTTCTAACTCCAAAGTTGAATTACTATTTTACCCCGGAAGTAAATCAAAATGTTATAAAACATTAAATAAAAGAAGTTAAATCTGAAAAATATATAATTGTGGACCCGTTGAGATGCTCAGTTTTTATTAAGTCCTTTGGGCTTCTTGGAAGATGATGCATGTATGACCCTTTATTTTTTCTACATTTTAAATTGTAACATTTCAAAGTGTAATGAATTAGCTATTATAATGGAGAAAACGTTTAAGATTGACCAATAGATTAACCCAGATTTAGTTAGCATTCTATTTATGTTGCTGGAATCTAAAGAGTTGCATATAGGGGTGGGCGTATATCGGTTCGATTTGGTTTTGTATCCGTAAAAAATGAACCGAATAAAAATCATTTTTTTAAAAAAAAAAATCGAATACAACTTTTTATAAAAAAATAATCGATATGTTCGGTTTATATCGGTTTTTTTCTAGTGGGCCGGGTCGCGTCGGGTCGAGGAATTTTTAATTTTTAAAAAAAAATTGAATTTCCAAAAGTGAAATTGACATTCACACCTACACTACCATGAAATTTCAACGTTGAAATCTATTGTGTATCGTGAGATGTTTACTAAAGAAAAAAAAAATTAGAAACCGATTTGGGGAAAAACACAACTTGATTGGGAAAACGGACATCCGAGCGCAAAGTTATGACCATTTAAAGTTTCACCAATTTACAACTACTTTCTCTCCCTACAATTTATGTCAATGCTTCCGCGATATGTTAATCAAGTTCATGCCGCATTCGACTTCCATAAAAGCTTCATAGATTGTCTTCAATGGCTATGATTCAAGAGATAGTAGTAGCCTAAAATAAAAAATAAGAATAATTATATATTTAATTCAGTTTTTTCGGTTAGGTTCGTATCCAAAATTTAAAAACCGAACCGAATCACTAAATCCTGATTCGGTTCGATTTTTCAAAAAATTGATTTTTTAAACTAAAAAAATCGAGAAAAAATCCGAACCAAATTTCGGATCTATTCCGTTTTTTCGGTTCTCCGTGTTTTTTGCCACCCCTTATATTCACATGCATTGAATCTCAGATGTATGTTATTTCTCATTGATAAATGTGTGAAAAGAAGCCAAAGGGACACTAATCATGAAAGTATTATATAATGACAAAAAAGAGTTTACATTTCCCTTAAATCTTCCTCTCCATTTTTATGGGCTCTAAAGCTTCATAGGTTTTTAAAAATTCTCAGATATACTTACTAATTCACTACTGAAAAGCAGTTTTTTCTGAACGTCAAAGTTAAGGCTATTGAAACACGCTATGGATTTTGCTGGATTCGTCAAAGGATCTTCTTCTTAGTAATTTGATTAAAGAAAAGGGAAAGCTGCTATGTAGTTATTTATTTTGTTTTTATTATGAGTCTTTTACCCCATGTAATATATTTGTAGCATCATACTCTAGGCATAATAGCTTTCTTGTTAGATTAATAAAAAGGGTGTTGCTCGTATTGATGAAATAATTTTACTAGGTGTTTACATTTAAATTTAGGCATAGGTAAAAAGATTCAGAACATTATTTATACACTGGGTATTTGATATTATACACTTATATAAAATATCAAATACCCAGTGTAAAAATTTATTATGGTGTATAAGCAGTTTTAATACACACATATTCGTGGTTATACAAAATTAACAAATACAAAAACTGATTTATAAGATGCATATTAAGAAACTAGTTTCTAAGTACGTGTGTGTTTTGCACGTGTATATTATTTATTGATGGTTTATTAGGTGAGATGAAGTGTTCCTGATGCAGGCGCATGTTTTTTGAGGCTCCGTTTGAGCTTATTTTAGTTTAGTTAATATCCACCTGACGTAAGATTTTTTTTTTTTTTTTACACATTCTAACTTCTCAAGTATAGTCACTTTTATATTTAAATAAGGAAATTAGTGGTATACGGCAACTTGAAAACTACATTTATTCAATCGGAATTTATTTAGGAGTATACTAAATTTTGCATGTAGCGTCGTTTAGATATTTCCAATTAATTCCAATCATATTCACTCACACCCATTCAATCCAAGGAGGAAGAGGAGGAGAAAGTTGAAATAATGGATGTTAAATATATATATATATATATATATATATATATATATTAGAAATGTCAAGTTTCGGCATGGCTGTTACATGGCATTATAAAATGGCTAAGGGTATTATAGACTTTATAATACTTAGAAAAATTACGTATCTTTCATTTATCGGAGAAATCTTTTACGTGTTAAAAAAATGAACAATTGTCCTTTATCGGTAGACATTAGGTTCTTTTTTTCGTGTTTTCTCCTAAATCTTATACATATATTCTCAATCTTGTACCACACTTGTGCTCTTTGGCTTTGTCTTCTTCTCTTGCTTTCGACTGTTGTTCTCTAACTACAGGTATTTGCCTCCTCTTCCTCGGTCTCTTTCTTCTTTTTCGGTACAAATTTCATTTTTCTTATTCATGTCTCTTTTTCTCGGATTTTTTTTATTTCCTCCATATATGTCAATTTCGCTGATCAATATTGTTGTGAACCAATGCAAAAGGAATTTGTTTCAACTACCGGATGCAAAGATGTATTACTAGTTCACAACAATTATTGATCTGCTGTCCTTAGTCAATTTTGGACTGAAGTTGTTCTTACTCCAGAATAGTCACGCTTCCCAGTCTCTCAGCGAGTTCGAAGGCGATTGATTTGTCTGGAAATATACGTACCCATATTTTTCCACCACGACGTGCATTTCGTGTCATTGCTCGTCGGCCTGCTTCTATTTGTCTAGATGAAGTCTACCTTTGTAATGTCAGGCTGAAAAGGGGGGATAGCACTAGAGAGTCGGGAACTTTCATCCGACTCTTCAATCGAAAAAAAGACGGTCGAAATTGAAAAATATGTCGAATTTAACTTCAGAAATTGAAAAATATGTCGAATTTAACTTCAGTCTACATTATATTTCAAGCCTAGACTTTGTAAGATAAAAAATAGTATTAAGTGCTTTGGAAGTTTGGTACTCAAAGGAAGAAATATAGGACAAACAACTTTCTAAAAAGAGATGAAATTAGATAGTGCCAAAATTTTGGCATGTCTTATGCTGAATCTCCACGGAACTCTTGAAAGGAAAAGGACAAACTGAAAACAATTTAAAGTGGAGGTGGCCAACCACGGATCACAAACTGTGCTGCTAAGAAACCTCATAATCTTCCTCTCCATTTTTACGGGCTCTAAAGCTTCATAAATTTTTAAATTTTATCAGAGATATTTACTAATTCACTACTGAAAAGCAACTTTTTCTCAACGTCAAAGTTTACGGCTACTAAAATACGCTATGAATTTTGTTTTTCTTTTAATTATTTTTAGTCTTTTACCCCATGTAATATATTTGTAGCATCATGCTTTAGGCATAATCGCTTTCTTGGTTAGATATATAAAAAGGATGTTGTTCGTATTGATGAAATAATTCTACTGGGTGTTTACATTTAAATTTAGGCATAGCCAAAAAAAACTGGAACTGTATTTATACACTGGGTTTATGATATTATACACTTACTATAGACAATGTATCAAACTTATATAAAAGTATATTATAGTGTATAAGAGATTTTATATACACATTTCTACGTGGTTATACAAAATTATACAAACTTATACAAAATTGATTTATAAGATGCATCTTAAGAAACTAGTTTCTAAGCACGTGATTTGCACGTGTATATCTTGTTGAATTATTTAGTGATGGTTTTTAGGATGAATGAAGTGTTCATGATGCAAGCGCTTGTTTTTCGAGGCTCCTTTTGAGCTTATTTTAGTTTAGTTACTACTGACCGATGTAAGGTTTTTTTCTTTTACACATTCTAACTTCTCAAGGTAAGACGGCATACAATAGATCTTTGTGATCCGATCCTTTCCCAAACTCTGCGCATAGTAGGAGTTTAATGCACCGAACTGGCTTTTTTTTTATTCTAACTTCTCAAGTAAACTCACTTTTTCTATATTCAAATAAGAAAACTAGTGGTATAAGGCAACTTGAAAACTACATTTACTCAATCAGAATTTAGTTAGGAGTATACTAAAATTTGCATATAGCGTCGTTCAGATATTTTCAAACAATTCCAATCATATCCACTCACACCCATTCAATCCAAGGAGGAAGAGGAGAAGAAAGTTGAAATAATGGATATTAAGTTTTTGGAAGGATATATATATATATATATATATATAAATGACAAGTTTCGACATGTCTGTTATAGGAAAATTATAAAAAGGCCAAGGGTATTATAGACTTTATAATACTTCAAGAAATTACGTGTCTTTCATTTATCGGAGAAATCTTTTAGTGTTAAAAAAATGAACAATTGTCCTTTGTCGGTAGACATTAGGTTCTTTTTTCGTGTTTTCTCCTAAATCTTATACATATATTCTCAATCTTGTACCACACTTCTGCTCTTTGGCTTTATCTTCTTCTATTGCTTTCGACGGTCGTTCGCAACTACAGGTATTTGCCTCTTCATCCTCCATCTCTTTCTTCTTTTTCGGTACAAATTTTATTTTTTTCTTCATGTCTCTTTTCTTTTCTTTCACTGATTTTTTTATCTCCTCCATATTTTTCAATTTCGCCGATCAATAGTTGTTGTGAATGAATACAAAAGGAATTTGTTAAAACTACTGGATGCACATATATATTACTAGTTCACAACAACTATTAGTCGGCGAAATTGAAAAATATGGAGGAAATAAGAAGAAGTCCGAGAAAGAAAAGAAAAGAGACCTGAAGAAGAAAAATGAAATCTGTACCGGAAAGAAGAAAGAGATGGATGAAGAAGAGGCAAATACATGTAGTTGGAGAACAACTCTCGAAAGCAAGAGAAGAAGATAAAGCTAAAGAGCAGTGTGGTACAAAATGGAGAATACATGTATAAGATTTAGGACGAAACACAAAAAAAAACCTAATCTATGCCGACAAAGGACAACTATTCGTTTTTTTTTTTACACTTATAAGACTTCTCTGGTAAACAAAAGACACGTCAATTTCTCTAAGTATTATAAAGTCTATAATACCCTTAGCCTTTTTATAATTGTCATATAACAGATGTCAAAACTTGCCATTTCTAATATATAGTAAGTAATTATAAAAAAAATTATTTAAATCGAGTATTAATTATTAATTAACGGCTCTGAGAAAGATAAAAAGAAAATTAATACTCAAACAACTGCACCAAGTGAATGTCGTCATCGAACAATTGACATCCGAAATTTTCTCTCCCTTTAGATCGAATTAGCGAACTTCATCCAAGTTTCGGGTGATTTTATCGCGCATGCACTAATAGTATAAAGTTCATCTTAAATGCCTTAATACTATCATATACTTATATGGTAACTACCAATAAGTACTCACTATCAGTAGAATTAGTAATTTAGAAAATAAAATTATAACATGTTAGACTACTATGATAGTTTAAAAGTGATTTACATTGTAGTTATATGAGTTAATTCCATTTCAAATATATAAATTCTTACGCAGAGAATCAAGCAAATGACCGATGAATGGAAAAGAGGGAAAGAGATCAACAATATAATAATATTGGTTAAGTATCTTGTGAATTCCAACTAATATAAATTGGTGTAATATAATTACATTATTATTCTTGTCATGAATCTTTGTCGCACTTCTTTTTTTGTCATATTGAGACAAGAAAGATACGAACTTAAGACTAAATTCATAAATATTGTGTAAGTGATGATATAAACAGTAATTTCATAAACACACTTAGTAGAACAGTTACTGTCAAACAGAACTTGATACAACATCATGTTTGAAAGTACAATTTTTATTTATAAATAGAAAAAATAATACTCACAGTCCATATTGGCGATCTGCAAAACAAAAAAAGACATGAAGATTAAGACAAACGAGATATGGGAGATTTTTAGAACAAAGGATGAGTGCTAACGGTTAATAAAGTGGATAATTATCACGAAAAATTTGAGTCCAAGTTTCAACACGGACAAAAAACGTTTGCAACATTTTGTGATAACAAATATGAGATACATGTGCAACGCACGTGTTCAGAAACATCATATTATACTAAGAATAGAAAGTGTTGATTTACAAAGGTTGCAGGAAACGGGAATTGCAAGTAACTGCAAAGTAATTCAAGAACTGAAAATTACAATAGAACAACAAAATTGAAATTACAATTTTGTTGAAGAAAAACTGAAAACTGTTTTTGTTTGCTGAGTCGAGTGTGGCACTCTGTCCTTAAGACAATATTGCCCCGTATGTATCCTTTATACGTCCTGGACAATTCGTCTCCCAAGATAAACAACAATGGAACACTTGAGCAAAGGAAACTCAAGAGCTACCGTGAAGAATATTGAGTAACGAAATGATGCTTGGAAGTTGTAGGAAGAATCATGCATCGCTTGTGTATTTTCGTGTATTGTAAGTGTGCCTCAACAATGGTGCGGGGGTGTTTATATAGGTGAGGGAGGGGTTGTTTAACTGCCTCCATAACAGCTATTATTGGCCAAATAATGGCCATTATGGAGGTAGTAAAGCCACCAAAATAAATGGTGGAAGACACCAACGGATTGGCCATTATAGGAGGAGTAATTCAGCCAAAATAAATGGCTGAATTGAGTGCTTGGCATTTTTGCTTTGACTGTCCAAATTCTGACTTTCTGGAAACTTCAGGGACCAAACTGTACATTTGAAAGAATTCTGATCCAAACTGTACATATGAAACTTCTGGGATCAAACTGTACTTCTGGCAAAGTTCTCTGGCCCAAAAAGATAATATCCCACAACTCGGACCGGACGGGACTGGCGGGTGGCGGCGGCGCGCGTGTGGGCTTTCCTCAAACCGAAGCACATCTAGGTCCTCCCTCCTTTAAAGACATGGGATACCCCTTGGGGTCCCAAACCCCAAACCAATTTTGAGTCTTATATACACAACAATTCTTTCTTCCTCTACCGATGAGGGAGAATTGAACACAATACCACACTTTCCATGCTTCAAACACCTCACTTCGTGGACCAATATCTCTTTCATTTCTCAATGAAATTTGACGATTATTGGCCCTACGGTTATCTACGTACTTAGTAGATCATGCATGTGTGAAGAACCGGATTCTCCAACATACGTAACACTAGTGTTTAAGCCGTTAAAGTTGGTCGGTCGCAACTCCCACCAAAGACAAATTTCCAACAAAAAGCTCATGAAGTAAATCATGTGCAACCTTCAAATATGAGATACATGTGCAACCTTCAAAGTTGATTTAGGATTTTATTCCTGAACTAAATCAAAGTGTAATAAAACATAAAATAAAATAAAAAGTTAAATCAGAAAAACATATAATTGTGGACCCGTTGAGATGTTCAGTTTTTAGTAAGTCCTTTGGGCTTCTTAGCAGATGATGCATGTATGACCCTTTATTTTTTCTACATTTAAAATTTTAACCTTTCAAAGTGTAATGAATTAACTACTATAATGAAGAAAAACGTTTAAGATTGATCAGTATTTGGCTTCATCATTTGTCATCATATATTAAACTTTACCGTTAGGAGAATACATTGGTGCCAATTGGTTGTACAAAGATAACTACGTAAAATACAAAGCATTGGGATATCCTAAATCCTTTTTTTTTCTTCAATTTATTGTTATTTTTATTATTGTTATTGTAGTAATATTATCTCCTACATCTTTTTATTTTTCGAGTGCTACAACAATATTTAAAACCTGATTGCAACCTCTCCTTTCTGAGAAACCAAGGTAGCAAGCTGATTAAAAAATGATGTCAAGCTCATGGATAAACAGTATACTCAACATTTTAAAGAGCTTCTGCTCTACTCTACCTGGAATGATGCTAATATATAAATTAGTTGTACGTTAGATGACTAGCTTCTCATATCTGATTCTCATATCTGATTTCTTTTTAGTGTATCCATGAGATTCTTAGTTGTATAGATGGTTGGATGTATTTTTGTAGAAAATCATATTTTGCGGCATGTTTTCTATTTTTTTGGTATATTGCTCAGCTGCTCGCATACGATAGTTCCTCCAAATATTAATAACGCTCTGTCCTTTTTGGTAAAGTAACTTCATTAATTACAACTCTATCTTAGACTTTTCCTTTTTCTCGTTTGATTTTGTCTTTTTCCTTTTTTAAAGGTTTCCTCTTCCGTTATTGAGGATCCCACCTATAAGAAAATGTCAATCGGTTTTTGTTGGTTATAAACCGGATTGTAGGTAAAGAAACGGGGTTGAAGTGTATTCAAAAGGTTAAACAAAGTAACGCTTAGTCGAGAGATGGCTCTCTGTCTTTAAGACAAAATTGCTCCGTATAGATACTTTTACGGTATTGGGCAATAGTCTCCCAAGATAAAACAGCAACTAATCAACAGTACAAAGAAAATACAGTTGATTCTAGTGAAGAAGATGAATACGAACAGATTGCTGATGAAAGAGAACGGATGAGTGTATTCTGCTTTCTGTATTTCCGTTTTCTGTTTTGTATGTCCTGGACGATGAACATAACAGAAAAGAATTCCTTTGAGTAATTGTCTTTTCTCTGTTTCGATCAGAACCAGAAAAACGTGTTGTGTTTGTTCTCTGATGTGTCCTCCCATTTGAACAGAGATGTTCAATTTATAGGAACTAAATGGAGGCATCGTCTTCAATATTCGTAACCGTTATGTCTTTAGAGCCACAGTTACGTCTTGAAAATCGTTGTAACGTTCTGAGAAATTAAGCAGTCAGAAAGCAACAGACCAACAGACCACGACCCACGACCCGTGGCCCGAGACCCGGACCCGATCTCGGACCGGACCAAACGGACGGGCGGGCGGGCGGCGCGCGTGTGGGGCTTAGCCCCGAACCCAAGCTCACCTAGGTCCTCTTCCTTCTAAACACATGGGTTACCCCTTGGGGCCCCAAATCCTTACTCAAACTTAGAGTTTATATATTGTATAAACTCTTCATCTTCTACCAATGAGGAGATTTGTCATTTTGGCCAAAGACCCTCTATCTTTTTAATGTCTCAAACACCTTACTTTATGTATCAATATATCTTTCATTCTTAACAAAATTTGATGATATTTGGCACTAACATCATCTACTCACTTAGTAGATTAGGCATGTGTGAAGAAACGATCACATACGGCCCCCACGTATTTAAGTCATTAAAGATGGATAAACTCAATATCACATTAGTAAAATTTTCAACAATCCCCTCTTGAAAGAGAATTGGTGCACACAAGGTGCCAAAGTTCAGCAATCTTTCAGCGGAAAAGATATTGCATCAGGATAGGTAGCTTTCGGCTTTGAACCTTCCTTAGTTGATTACCATCAGATTTACTTACTGTGCGGTGAACGTGATGTCTTGAACCGTCAGTGTTTAGTGTAAACCAAGACAATGATATCAACATAATAACTCTCCTTATTCATCTTCTTCTTATTGTTTTGTCAGTTGTGGCCATGGACAACACTTGGATTCTAAGTGCGTACAATTGAAGCGGCATGTCTTTACACTTAAATATGTGATCTCCTGTGTTAGGAATCTTTAAAAGTTTTATAAACTTATCCTTTACCCATCATGCAGGTAGCACTTAGTGTCTATCGCAGGAACGACTTTGGAGTTATCTTTCTTTAAAGAATGATAATCTGAAGTGCTCTTACTTCAAGTGAAGCGCTAAACTGAACCTCTATAGCTTAGTTTTCCCATTGAACCAAATTCATGGGATCTCCAGTCAGTAAGGTTGGGTTACCACCATAAAGATTCTAATTGTATGGATTTTAAGCTCATTACCGTAGACAAGCAGAATATTTGATCTTTGGGTAGGCCTTTAGTTAGCGTATCCGCTAAGTTGTCCTTTGATTTGACGTAATCAATGGAAATGACACCCGTAGTGATCAACTGCCTAACGGTCTTATGGCTTCGACGAATATGTCTAGACTTGCCGTTGTAAAAATTACTTTGTGCCCTTCCTAAAGTTGATTGGCTATCACAGTGAATCATCATCGAAGGCACGGGCTTATCCCAACAAGGGTTATCCTCTAAGAAGTTGTGAAGCCACTCTGCTTCTTCTCCTGCTTTGTCTAAAGCGATAAACTCTGATTCCATCGTGGATCGGGTGATGCATGTTTGCTTAAAGGATTTCCAAGACACAACTCCACCACCAATTGTAAAAACATACCCACTTGTGGATTTGGTGTTCTTCATGTCCGTTATCTAGTTTGCATCAATATATCCTTCCAATATGGTTGGATACCTTGAGTAATGTAATCTGTAGGTCAGCGAATATTTCAGATATCGTAGTATCCGATTTAGCGCCTTCCAGTGATCATTTCCAGGATTACGAGTAAATTTAGCCAACTTATTGACTGGATAAGCGATGTCGGGTCGGGTACAGTTTGTAATGTACATTAAATTGCCAATGACCTGTGCATATCACTCTTGGGATACGGGTGCACCACGATTTTTATCAATTCTATGATTCATATCTATTGGTGACTTCATAGGGGAACTGTCAAATACATCAAATTTCCTCAAAACATCTTCAATGTAAGGAGTTTGAGATAAGACCAGTCCGTCAGATGTCTTAGAAATCTTAATTCCTAAGATTACATCTGCAATACCCATATATTTCATCACGAAGCATTGTTTCAACATCTTCTTGGTTTCCAGGACCAAGGTTAGACTACTTGCGGTGATGAGCATGTCATCTACGTAAAGGCATATTATAACAAATGAGTCAGAGTTCCCTTTGATAGATATTTTTATCACATTCATTTATGGAGAAACCTTTTGATAATAAAGTATTATCAAACTTTTCATGTCATTATTTCGGAGCTTGTTTGAGTCCGTACAGAGACTTAACAAGTCGACATACTTTCTTTTCTTGTCCTGGAACCACATACCCCTCGGGTTGTTTCATGTATATTTTCTATTCCAAATATCTATTTAGGAAGGCTGTCTTAACATCCATTTGGTGTATCTCAAGGTCATGCAAAGTTGCTATGGCTATGAATATCCTTATGGATGTTAATCTAGACACAGGTGAGTATGTGTCGAAGTAATCGAGGCATTTCTTTTTAGTGTAACCTTAGACTACCAATCTGGCCTTATACTTGTCAATAGTTTCATCTGCTTTGTACTTTCTTTTGAGTATCCACTTACAACCCAAAGATTTGCTTCCCGGAGGAAGATCAACCATTTTCCAAGTATGGTTTTGCATGATGGAATCTATTTCGCTTTCTATAGCTTCTTTCCAAAGCGGTGCTTCTGGAGTTGATAATGCTTCTTTGATTGTCCTCGGTTCATTTTCAACCATATATGTTAGAATGTCTGGACCAAATGTTTTATCCTTTTTGGCCCTCTTGCTCCGTCTTGGTTCAACCTCTGGAACCCCTACGTTCTGTAGGTCTGGAACATTAAGTTCCGGATAGTCAGTGACTTCTGAGTCCTGTAGATCTGGAACATCTAGTTTCGGATAATTAGAAACTCCCGGGTCTTGTTGACTTTGAGCATTTTGTTCATAACTTCGTTTGCGCGAAATTATTTATTTTCCCTTTCTAGGAAAGATCTCTTCAAGGAATTCAACATTCCTTGATTACATGATCGTACCTTCGTGGATATCAGGTATCTCCGACTTATACACTAAGAAGAGATAAGCACTACTGTTATTTGCATATCCGATGAAGATGCAATCTACGGTCTTAGGTCCAATTTTGACCTGCTTTGGTTTAGGTACTTCGACCTTTGTCAGACAACCCCACACTTTTAAATATTTGTAAGTGGTTTTCTTTCCTTTCCATAATTCATATGGAGTTTTATCCTTACTCTTATGCGGAACTCTATTAAGAATTGTATTAGCGGTAAGAATCGCTTTGCCCCACATACTTTTGGGCTAAATCGGAATTGATGAGTAAGACATTCATCATTTTCTTTAACGTGCGGTTTTTGTGCTGGGCAATACCGTTAGACTGAGGCGAGTAAGGAGCGGTCGTTTGATGAACAATGCCGAATTGAGCACAGTATTCTTCAAACGGTGCTACGTATTCTCCCCATCTATCACTACGAATTGCCTTAATTCGTAGGTTTAGTTGATTTTCAATTTCTGCTTTATAACGTTTAAACGCTTCAAAGGCTTCATCTTTACTATTCAACAAGTAAATGTAATAATACCTTGTACTATCATCAATGAAAGTCACAAAGTACTTGTTTCCCCCTCTAGTTTGTACAAACTTTAAATCACATATGTCTGTGTGAATAAGTTCTAGAGGAACGGTGTTTCTTTCGACTGAATGGAAAGATGACTTGGTTAATTTTTCCTCTACGCACACCTCACATTTATGTTGAGGGTTTATGTTGAAGGAAGGAAACAATTCCAACTTTACTAACTTTTGAATGGATTTGTAGTTAACGTGTCCTAATCTATGATGCCATAGATTAGAAGACTCAAGCAAGTAAGTAGAAGACTTTTTTTCATTAGATGAATGGATTACAGACATGACATTCATTTTGAAGAGGATGTTACACGCGAACCCTCTTCCTACAAATATACCATTCTTAGTTATTAGAAACTTTTTGGACTCAAATACTAGTCTAAAACCAGCCTTGACCAACAGTGGCCCTGAAACCAAGTTCTTGCGGATGTCAGGGACGTGCATCACTTCCTTTAGAGTGATCTCTTTGCCTAGAGTCATTTTGAGGACAACCTTTCCAACCCCTTGCACTTTAGAGGTGGCGTCGTTGCTCATGAACAGCTTCTTGCCCGTGACTGGGGCGTAAGAGGAGAATGCACTCTTGTCTGAGCAGATGTGACGGGTTGCACCCGTGTCTATCCACCAGATTTGCCTCCAGCACCACTGCCGAGAAATCCACAATCTTGTCGTCAAGATCCAGAGGATTAACCTCGTCTTGTACAACGTTAGTCTCTGCCTTGCGTTTGTTCTTGGCTTTCAGGTCATTTGTGACATGGGTATTTTGGCCCACTTCAGTCGTAGTGTTAGACTGAGTGTCTGTTGCATCCCCCACCAGATGGAGGATCTTCTGTCTGAGATCGTGACAGGCTCAACACAGTAAGATAGAACAACATCTTTAGTCTCCTTCTCTTGATGTAATTGATACGTAGAACCCTACCTTGGTGTTTGCTTTGGAAATTGTCACGAGCAGAGACAACAACATTTCTTGAGCAGCGCCAGAGGCAGTCACACGCGATATATATATATATATATTCCACAATTAGAAAGTAAATCCACATGATTTTTATGCAATATAATTATGACATGATAATTATCTTTGGCCAGAATAACAAACTTATAAGAAGCATATCAAATATGTTATTCCAAAACTTATTTAGAATGCATGTCATGATCATCACAAGTGGATTATCCACCCTAATATTTATGAAAATAAATATTCATAAGAATCACAAGGTAGAGTTAAGAAAGTAGAACCCGATTTGTCGCTACTTTCGTCTTGATCGATTGTTGATCGTGTTTGATGCGCATCAAAATCAAAATCGTTGCCTTAGACACTTCAAGGAATTGTTATCTCTTTTATCATGCCTTGATTGCTTTGCTCTTAACTTATTAACTTTCCAGAATTATCAGTTGCAGAATATGGATCCATTTCCATATTGCTTATAAATTATATTCTGGTTTCATTCGGTAGTGGCCACTGGCCAATCCAACTTCGTTTTATAAAGCACCACTGTAAATCCCCACTGAGAATAAATCCTCATATATCTGCTTATATGAAATCGGCAGATTAGTCATCCCATTGAGAACCAATTTCGTTAGATAGCCACTACAACTACAAATTGGAAAATTCTCTCTTTCGACTACACTGTCTGAATTATCCAAAACAATGAATCCAAAACAATCACTGTTTTTAAATTCTCTCTTTCGAACACTTATAAGATATTCAAATTTTGTCTTAAACTTGTTGGTTATAAATCGGATTATAGGTAAAGAAACGAGGTTGAAGTGTATTCGAAAGGTTAAACAAAGTAACGCTGAGTCGAGAGATGACTCTCTGTCTTTAACACAAAATTGCCCCGTATAGATGCTTTTACGGTATTGGACAATAGTCTCCCAAGATAAAACAACAATTAATCAACAGTATAAAGCAAATATAGTTTATTCTAACGAAGAAGATGAATACGAACAGATTGCTGATGAAAGAGAACGGATGAGTGTATTCTGCTTTCTGTATTTCCATTTTCTGTTTTGTATGTCCTGGACGATGAACAGAACAGAAAAGAAATCCTTTGAGTAATTGTGTTTTCTCTGTTTCGATCAGAATCAGAAAAATGTGTTGTGTTTGTTCTCTATTGTGTCCTTCCATTTGAACAGAGATGTTCAATTTATAGGAACTAAAGGGAGGCAACGTCTTCAATGTTCGTAACTGTTACGTCTTTAGAGCCAACAGTAACGTCTTGAAAATCATTGTAACGTTCTGAGCAATTAA